>CM021101.1:338556001-338875296 GCA_007115665.2 Sequoiadendron giganteum | reverse complement strand
GTTGGTTGCATCATTAGAAAATTATTAATAAAGGGGTTATTACCCAGGTTTCCATGTTTGTAGGAGATAAGATTCCTTCTAGAAGATGAGTTGTCTTTTGTAGAACTTATCTCAATCAGTTTATCATTCCCTAGGTAGTTAGTTAGGGTTTACATGTTGTGACATGTTGTTAGATAAAGAAACATGGAAAATAATATTTGATCTTGTATATTGGCATGTGTACATTTTTAATAACATTCTAGATCAATAGCAATCTCCATTTCCATGCCTTTAGTTGCAACACTTTCTGTGTGGGTGAATTTCTTCTTGGAAAAGGTCTTCTTGAAGGTTGCAGCTTCAAGAACATTGTGCATCCATCATTTCAATAGGGTACAATTAGCATAGATGATAGTTACAAGAGATGTAGTGGTAGGGTGGTGATAGGCCATAGAGGCTTAGGTTTCTATATTGATAGCAGAGAGGGACATCACTAGAAAAGAGAGAGATGGCTTCATGGGCGAGCAAGACACAAAGATTAAGCATCATCTTGTTATTAAGACATAATTGTAGGATATTACCACTGAGAGTGATAGCCTTAGGATAGAGTGTGATAGCCTTCATACAGAGTGAGATCAATTGTTATAGAGGGTGACACATTATAAGACCCTATATGATGCCTTTGTTCCTAGATCTCAGCGACGGTTGCAGTTCATAGAGATGAGTATTGCTACGGGTGTCGAGTTAGGTGGGCATTTTGTGAGACATCCTAATTCATATCCTGATCCTTAGAGTCCTCCTCCATCTAGGTAGTGGTTTTATTTTAATTTATCTTCACTTTGCTTTTATTGCTTTAGAGACATTTTGTTGTAGACATTATTTTGTATATATATTCATCGGCCCAACTAAGGCGTCGTATATATGTATAGTTTTGTATTATGATATGACACATGTTTTCATGATGATGTTCCTGAATTTATCATTTTTGATGATGATATATATGAGATATACATGTTTTTGTTCAGCTTCATTACATGTTATGTGATGATTATAGATGATGATGTATGATTATACATGTTTTTGTACTTTTCTAATGTATGCATATGATGTGATGGATGGATTGAATATATTTTTTTTCATATGATGTTTTATTATGTATATGATGGATGTATGCCTTATACATGATACACGATGTTTTATTGCTTTATTATCATCATGATAGACATTGAGGACATTGTGAACGTAGGTTGGATAGGGGACTACATATGTTTGTGATGTAGAATAGATGTTAGTTAGAAGAAATATTTGATGATGCATAGAAATTTGATGTTGTTAGTTAATGATGAGTTTCTTTTGCTTTGCATAGAGACTTTGAATTTTTAACAATCCTTTTTTATGTAGAAAATAGATACGGTGCACTAGGGTATTAATAACCATGGTGACTTTGTATCCATTATGTGGATTTTGACCTGACATACAAAGAATATTCTTTCTCATACCAAAAATATGAAAAGTTTTCTTAAAATATATGGTTGGGTTGTGTTAAAAATTTTCGGACCAGTTACACAAAGAGGTATGAAATACCTAATATGCAACTACTACATGAATTGTCTCAAAAAAAATTCCATACACTCAATAAAGCAAGTATTCACCATGGTAATATCAGAAAAACATGTTATAAACAAAAAATCAAACTGATGCTCAATTTCCCCCATTGCTTCTTTTCTAAATCCTTATGGACATCCTGAGAGATCCTAGGAATGACTCAATTAAATAAATCATAAAGATAAAACAATGTTGCAGTATCACTTGCCATATCTATTTGGGTTGGGGCTATTATCTAGTGTTGATCATGTCTATCATAGGAACGGATCCATTAAGGCATATCTTAGGTTGTTGTTGGTGAATTGTCAAAAGATAGTTAGTTAACACTTTATCATTATTTTCATATATTTGTAATCGAAGATTTTTAATTGTTTTCTTAAAATTTCTAGCTTTTGATGTTTGATTTATTTTTTTATTTGTTTTGTCAAAGGAAGAATGTGATGATTTGTTTATTATGGATGAAAATTTTATTTTGGATTGTGTTGATGGAGTAGGAATTTTTAATTTTATGATTTTTTATGATGCTATTTTTATTTTTTTCAAGGGACTAACCTGGGGCCTTAGGGGCTCATAGAAGATAAGCCTTACATACATTGTATACGCAGAGGCTCATAGTTCACTTGGTTTGATAGAAACAAGTTTTTGATCTTTTCTGTTTTGTGAATGTTTTTGGATTTTGAATTTTTGTGAATTTTTTTGGATTTTTATTTTTTGACTAAGTTGAAAGAAAGTATGATAGACACCTAAGGGGACTGAACTATGGCCTTGAGGGTTGATGATCCATGTCTACATTATACACATAGAGACCACTTAGTTGGATTGGTCTTGACTCAAAACATGTTTTTTAGTTTCAAACAACATTGATAACTTGGATTGATATTTCACTTCTTTTTATAAAGGACATGTTGTGGGGAATCTACTTGAACTAGCTGCGAGGTTCAAGAAAATGTTTATATCTTAGACTTGTGAGTGAAGGAATAATACAATTTTTATTTTTTTTAATTATTTTTTGGATATTTTGAAATTTTGAAATTTTTTGAATGTTTTTTAATTTTTGACAGGTTTTTATCATGAGTGGACGCACAAGGATTTAATTCACGACCCATTCTAGGAAGCTTCCCCCAATTTGGGTAGAGACTAATTTCTCTAGGAGATGAACATTGTTGGTACAAAAAGATTCAATACTCAATCTGTTACCAAGCCATGGTTGGACACATTTTTTATTATGGTACGAATGGGTGGATTCTTTGGATAATGTTGATAGATAATGATACAAGTCTTAGAAGAAAACATAGTGCATGTTTGCCAAGTTTTCATTGTGGTACCTATTCTAGGAGTGCCACAAAATGGTTTTCACTAAAATAATATTTTATCTATTTACTATTTTCTTTATTTTTTATTTTTTTTCTATTTATCTTTTTTATTTTTTTGGATTTTTACCCTTTTTTCCTAGGGTTGTAAAATGCTTTTAAAGTTAACCTAGTAGTTCATTTGTGGTACACCTTGTTTTTGGGATGAATTGTTGATTGGGAAGGGTATTATCTAGCACACCTTGTTGTTTGGGATGAATTGTGTTGAAGGTTACCCTGATAGTGCATTGGCAGTACACCTTGTTGTTGGTATAATGTCTATATCACACCATGAGTTAGAAGACATTAGATAATTTTTTATTCTAAAGTAAGATATAAGTACTTTCCCCCAGTGTCTAGCAATGTAGGTGATGGGTTATCTTGTGATAGGATTACTTGTTTAGATAGAGTATCCCCTTTTGGAAAATGCCTCATGGCTCAAATAATGCTGGATAGGATAGGATCAATGATAGTGACTCATGTCAAGATGTTTTCCATAAGCAAGTGTAAAGTATATGCCAAACATTTTTCAAGATCAAGATAAGTTGGATTTGGATATAAATGGATAAGTTGAGATGCTTCCACCTAAAATGGTGCACGTAGATGCTTGATTCTACACATGACACTTGTTTTCCATGTTTTCATCATGGTACATGTCAAAAGTACCACCATAGTGGTTTTCTCTAGAGGATGATTTTTCTCTTGACTATTTTCTTTATTTTTTTGTTTTTTTATTAATTTTTGATGTCACACAACATGCCTTTTTACAAAGTTTTCATTATGGTGACAATTTTTTGCTCATTTTGAACCACTTGGTGGTGTTGATGTAGATATTTCTAGTGCTAATATGGTTGTTGTTGCTATCATGAGTGACAACTATATCCTGCTTGAAGGAGTTGTTTTGCTAAGATATGGGCGCTTGAGCATAACCCCTAGTAATTCTTATATTTTTTGCTGACATCAGAGTTAAGCTTACCTTGATGTGCACATCATGATAGAGTGCCTTAAGAATCCTTATGATAAAGAGTCACTAGCAACACATGGTCAATGTGAGATTTGGATATCATGGATGACGAAATGTGTTAAGGGATATGATATTCATATGGATTGGTTGATAGCTTGGAATATTTGACTCTCCAAACTTGGGATGATGAGAAATGATGGGTGGATATGGAGATTCTATTGGGACCAACATCTTGATATATCTTTTAGGTTGCTCTTGAAGATTTTTCTTGCATCGTTGGATATTTTTGATGGATGAACTTCCCTTTTTTATTTTCCCCCGTAGTTTCTCTGACTAATGGAGTTTGATAGGGATGATTTTATTTCTTTTGTTTTGGTATCCATTTTTATTGGGTTTGTCTATTTTGTTTCACCGATTCTTTTGCTTCAATGACTTGTTCCTTTCTTTGATATAGCTTTTTCTCTTATTGTTGGTCCCAATTAGATGGTTGAAATATGTATGAATGGTGATTCATGATATGGCTAGTTGTAGCATTGGTAGGGGTTTCATCATAAGGACCCTTCATGCTCCCCATGTTGGTGTTTGCATTAGATAAAGTTACCCCTAGTTTTATAGAGGTATCACTGATATGTTTATATTCCCTTATTACTGAATAACCAAGACATTGATGCTTAGGATTGCCAATAATCTGCACTAGTTCTAGGATAACTTATTCATGTAGGCCTAATCCTTTTCCTTGATAATTCATCTATTGAAAGTTTTTATTTGCAATAGGATATGATTTACCTTGGAAACAAGGTGCTAATCCTTCTTTAATCTGTTGTGGATCTTCAAAGGTGATAGAATTTTCATTCATAAGATAGCTTGCTCTGACAAAGGTAAGTGATCCAAGTTTATAAGTGATAGGATCCTCCATATGTGGGATGACTTCCTGATTGATATCTTCAACTTGATCCTGTGAAATATCATATTTTGATGGACCTTCAAAATATATTGGCACTTATTTATCTGTTGTATACCCAATGCTCTACTGCTCAGGATCATTAATTATATTTGTTGATTTTAAGATACTGTGCTCAATAATTTTATACTCATCTTCAATCTTCCTGGAGGAATTTTTTTATTTCAATGCTTCTTCTTGATCAATTTTTGATATGTCTATATATTTTTCTATACTTTTATCATGTGTAAAGATGTTAAGAGTAGGCGACTCTTGTTCCTTGGTAATGATATCAAGAGTGTGTGACTCTTGTTTTGGATGAAGATCATCTACATGTCCATTAGGAGTAAGCATCTCATGGGTAGGTGCATGTGTGCTTGGTGTATGGATTTTTTATTCTTTTGGACAACATTGGATGTCTTGGAAGATATCTACCAAGTTATTGTAGTATTTTAATGATAGGGATTTTTGATCTTGACTTTGTGTGGTATTATCTTCGATATGATTTGGTTCACATTCTTGATATGGATCAATTTCTAAGAAGAGATTTCTTGTAAAGGATCCTTGGATTTCCTCAAAATGTGGACATATGGGTGATATCTCTTGGCTTATATTTTTTGCATTGGGTATAGGTGTTGGATTAAGAGTCTCTTGATCATCAATATGCACTCTATGAGGTTGGATGATGTCAAAATATCTTGGATTGAATCATTGCTAGACTTGGGTGATTGATTTTGATAATGCTTGGGATTAAATTCTTGATTTAAATCCTCTTTCTCATTGGATGATGTTGATACATTGTCAAGTTGATCATTATTAGTTGGATCTTGATCCTTGTTTTCAACTTTTGAGGTCGATATTTTTCCAATTTTTTCCTTGGTAGATGACCTTTAGATGTTGTCTTCAATAGCTATTTCTCCTTGATGAATATGGTCTTGGATGAGTATTTTGAGTTTTACACATTCTGATGCATCATGACCTTTTACACCATGGTATTTACAATAGGTCTTTCCATTGTACCATGGGAATTCGATGGTAGGTTCACTACTTCATGGTGGTTTTGGAAGTGTGATAACTTTGGCATCAAATAACTAGTTTAAGACACCCTCAATTGGCTCCCCTAAAGGAGTGTACCCACATTTAGTAGTGTCATTTGATGGTAAGGCTGGTTGTGGTGGAGATGGATTGAGATGAGATTTGTTGTTGGTCTTGAGATTGATGATCTTGATGATGTAGTTGATGATTTTGATTTGGTGACCACCAATTTTGTTATTGAAATAGAATTTATTATTGATATGAATCAATGTTTTGATGATATTGGAAGTGTTGTTGATGTGGATATTGAGGTGTTTGTGGAATGATGTTCGATTTTTGTGGATATATAGTGTCAATGTTGAATATGTTTTTAATGATACGACATATTTTGGTTTCGTTCAAGTTTTTCAATAATTCTATCAAGTGTATTTATGGCATTTTGCTGTTCTAGACTCAATCCTTGATGGTGATTTTGAAACCCTTGATGTTGTTGCAACACTACTTGTTTTCATGACTCTTGATAAGTTAAATTTTTATATGAATGAGGATTTTGAATGAAATCAGCCATGTGACAAGATGTGCTATAAACTTGATTAGGGGGATCCACACTTGATATATCATTGAAATTTATGGCATATGATGTCCCCATAATTGTATAGAGTGGATTTGGGTTTGGATAATAGATTGAAATGTTTTGGGGGTGTTATGGTTGCACGTTTAGGATGTTCTAATGTTTAATACCCTGTCTTAAGGTCACTTGATTCATATCCACATGGGTCACTTTTTTTATTTGTAATGTTCGTTGTTGGGGGTATGATAGAACCGATTTTGTTGGCATCCATGTTTTTTCTATGTTGTGATCTCATAATTGTCATAAACAAGTGCCAAGATTTTTATGATCATTTGGTGATTTCTAACTATGGAATAAAAGAATGCTTTGTTTTGGGGGATTTTATTTTTTAGGAAATGAAATTGCATTTTTTTTTTGGATTTTCTATTTTAAGGAAATCATATCTATTTCCATATGAGAGATGGTAATACGGTCCTTTTGGCCACAAGCTCAACTCTTCACTCTTGTTTTTCTAGGATATTTGTTGTGTTTCTCCATTGGGTTGGTGTTTTTTTTGCCTCAAATATGAAGCTCCTGAAACTACTGACTATGTCTATTTGTTCTCCTTCAATCAACTCAGATTTTGGTTGTATGATAGTTGCTATAAGGTTTGGTTATTGAACTAGAGTAGTCGAATGCCAAATGGTGATAAGGTGAATGATGAAAGTGTATGATGTTTTGATATAGTCTTTTTGTGATTCTCAAGACCCTAAGGTTTTCAACGATGTTTTGGAATGACACTATTCTTGGAACTCAAAATGTTGAAAGACCTAAATCGACATTTCAATTATTTTTCTAGAGGATATGTTGCGAGAAAATTAATTGAACTATCCTTGAGGTTCAAGAAAATGTTGATATCTTAGACGTCTAAGTGAAGGAATGATCTAAGTTGTTTTAGTTTGATTTCAATTTCTAAAATTAGGATGAGGTGCTGAATTTTTCAAATGGATGATGGACCAATTATGACGCATCTTGGGAGTCTAATTATTTAATTCTAAAAGGGTTTGTAACTAGTTTCATATTGGTTTTCTAATTTTCACCAATAAATAAAGAAAAATTTATAGGTTTTGAAGCAAAAGTGGCTGAAAAAGTCAACTACAACAGGATTATGTCGAGTGTGGTAAAACCAAGAAAGCAAATGCGGTAAGATTTTTCAAGTGTGGCCTCTGTGTCAAGTTTTTTGATGAGTGATTTGTATAGGAAAAAGTGAGCTTTTTGGGGAAAAGCGGCTATTTCTTAGTCAACTATGGCCAATAAATTTTGTCAATTATAGTACAAAAAGATCAAATGCAACTAGTTTTTAGTCAAATGTGCTCAGATTTGTCAAAAGTGGTAATTTTTTTACCAGTAACTGTCATAAACAAAGAATGAAAGTGGTAGATTTTTGGTAAGTGTGGATATTTTTTGGTCAACTATGACAAAAATAGAAGCAGAAGCGACCTCTATTTTAGTTTTGTTTCCTAGTTTCTATGTTTTGGCAACAACTTGCATAATTTGTAGATTTTGAAGGTTCTATTGGATATTTTTTGAGACTTGGCAAGTGATAACACAACAAAGAAATCAAAAACTTATGTGACTCTAAATGTCTATAAATTTAAGCATGCTTCTTCCCACAAAAGTTCAATGTTCGTGGAAGTTGAAATGCTAAAAGTTATCATTTCCAAGGTTGACTTTGTTCTTAATGCGACTTGAAATGTGAGCCTAAATATTCATAAACCTTCAAAGATATTTGTTTAAGATATATTTTAGGGAGTGCAAACATAGGTCTCTTTTTAAAGTATTCACACTAGATTCAAATGGTTTGATGTTTGAGAACCATGTTGAATGCTTGTTTTGATATGTTCATTTTAATTCAAGCACAATGTTTAATTTTTCAAGTAACCAAATAGATTTGGAAATTTCATGAAGACAATGTACACCATAGGGATAAAATTCCTCCTAGATGGGCTTACCTCATGCCCCAAAGGGATGATTTACATGCACTGAATGGAGAGTGTTTTATGCTGAACCATAAGTCAGACTTGGTAAGTAAATTCTTAGAATCAAATTTTTGATGTACCACTTAAAAGAATGTTTTGGCTAAAGGGAGTAGCTTCTACAATATTGTTTCTTATTCATCTTTTGGGATAAGTGGTTTCTATACATGCTATGATTCACTCAATTAAGAGGTCTCCCAACCCTTGCAGGTTCTTACATATCTCACAGATACTAGGGAGACTTTTGTCAGTATAAAACATTCACACTAGGTGGGTGATGAAATTTCCTCACACCCACAGTTATTTATATAGTGGACCAAAAAAAATTACCACTTCGGTTGTTCCCTCTCACAAGTTGGGAGGTAGGGCCTCTAAAGGTATTCTTTGAAATGTAAACACATGTGTGAAACTCAAGATGATTTTTGTCACCCAAGATTTCTGAAAGGTGCGAGGGGAGAGGATATACACCTAGTTTTCCAAACACATAATACAAAATATACACTTCATTGTAATGTTCATTTTAAGAATAAAAAAAAAAAAAACTAAAAATAAAAGTAAAATGAAAATAAAAGTTTGTACAAGATAGCAGTTTTTTTATTTTTACATGTACCAAAGCGAAATATTATGGATTTCAGAAAAAGAGAGCAATGCAAGACAAGAATTTGATTTGTTCATTTTAAGAACCAACCAAAGTATTTTCTAAATCCTTATCTTAATGGTCAACAAAATAAAATCATGTGTTTGTCAACAAAATTAAATCGTTTGGTCATTTGTTTTAATAAGCACCAAAAATTTAAGTGTGCTCCTAACCTACGAAAACTTTGGAAAATTTTATTTTTAGAGCACCAAATTGAAATGTTCATTTGTGGGTTCAATTCTTAAGCACCAAATTCAAAATTTCCTAAACTAAAACCTTTGCGAAAATTTCATTTTAGATGTGCCAAAATTGAAGTGTTTCGTTTGTGGGTTCAATTCTTAAGCACCAAATTCAAAAAATTTCTAAACTAAAAGCTTTGGGAAAAGTTTATTTTAGATGCACCAAAATTGAAGTGTTCATTTGTGGATTCAATTATTAAGCACCAAATTCAAAATTTCCCTAAACTAAAGCTTCTAATTTTTTTTTTGAAAATTTCGACAATTTTCCTTCTATACAATAAACATGTTAGTTGTTTGTTGAACATGTAACGTGTTCCATATCCTACAAGAGCTGCACAAATGACGTTATCACCATTAAAAAAATTAAACCAAGCAAATGTTAATGTTAAAATTTTTAAATTGACTTATAGATTTTTAAATGAAAACTGACAGAGGAAAACTGAAAAATTCAACCAAAACTGGCCCTATTAGAAGCAAGTGCGAGCGAAAAATTCAAGTGCAGCTTCTATTTTTTAAGAAGAAGTGGATGAAAAACTCAAGTGCACCTCTATTATTTTTTCAAAAGCATCCAAAAAAGAGTCAAGTGCGGTAGAAATGTGAAATCAACAACAAAAAATTCCTATAGCCTGTGCATGACAATTTTTCTAGTGCATTTTCGGAACCTACAACTTAAAAATTTGCTCATAAATTGATTAACGCTAAGGAACGTGGTCTGATTGAGCATGCTAGAATGTGTAAGTGGGAAATCAGGAAGATGCAATAAGATAACTCAATTGAATTGAACCTAATCTAACTCAAAACAAAAATCAAGATTCATGCCCATTACTCACAAAATGAAACTACAAAATCAATGAATTCAAGAATGTAATTGAAAGAAAACAATAGAAATGAAATCAAAACAATGTATCTTTACCATCCTATGTCAGAGTTTTTTCGTGAAGATGTTGGGTTGTGTGTATCAATGTGAAGCCTCCATTGTGTGTGCAAAAGCTTGAAGAACATGTGTGTGGTGATCAAAGATATGTGTAAAGATTTTCCAAAATATCAGTTAAGACTTTGACATTACTTCGTTGTGTAAAATATGTTGATTCTCTAATCATTTTTGAAGAAGAAGATGATTGTTATATAGAATTTATGTTTTGAAATTAACACTCAAGATCGCATAATAGAATATCTTGATCAATGGTTGAAAGATGTTGAGAGGATTTAGATGGGAATAATCAATGCATTTTGATTACGTAATCGGTGTGATTGAAGAAATCATTTTGAGTGTTCAGTGGGATTGAAGAAATAGATTGATCTATCAAGAAATAGATGGATCAGTCAGAAATAAATGGGTCGGTCAACTAATCAGATCAGTGGTTCGCAATTTTCTCAATCATGAAAGTGGGTGAGGGTAGTTAATTAACTGGTTTAATTAATTAATCCCTTTGAGTTGAACGTGCAAATTAAGTTTGAATTTTACAAAAAAAATTGTATTTATTTGATTTAACTTTTTGGATGATCTTTTGAATTAATTATTCAATTATTCATGTTTAGGGATAAGTGATTTAATTAAACTATTAGGTATTAATAATTTAATGGACTTAGGGGAATAAGTTGAATTAGTGACATAATTAAATAATTTATTTAATTTAATTAATCAGGATGAATAAAATTAGATTAGGACTTTATTAAATAAATGAAATTTATTTAATTTGTCAAAATTGATGAAAAAGTGAATTAATTAAATAATGTAATATTATTAAACTAATGGAAGAAATTAGGGTTTTTGGACTTTATTAAGTAAATGAAATTTATTTAATTAGTCAAAAATGGTGAAAAAATGAATTAATTAAATAATGTAATATTATTTAATTAATAGCAAAAATTAGGGTTTTTGATGCAATTGATGTAAAATGCAGTGATATTAGGTGATAATGATTTCGATGATGATAAAATTTCATTTAGGATGTGTGATAAGTGTTAGGTCAAATTTACATGTCTACACTAAGTACTTCTAATAGTAAATTTTCTATAACATTTCAACTATTTTGGTTTACTCTTGAAAATAAATCATTGTCACTCTAGTTGTTAGTTTTATAATATTAATTTAATAAGTTATATTCACCTTTGAATACTAATTAATTCTTAATACTTGATAAATAGTTACTAACTAATTTTTCAATATAATTTAAATTGATGAATTAATAAATCTAACTATTTGTTACTATTTGTTGGGAACTTTCCCTTTTGAAATATTTATTCTAGTTGTAATCACTTAATGAAAACTTACCTAATATAAAGAATTACTCCAATTTTAAGTGATTAATTAACAATTACCCCTTTTTATTTACTTTTAGAAAATAATTAAATAGAACCACTTTTTTAAAAATATTTACTACTAATTAATTATGGAATAAATTTAACTAAATAAATCAAAACTAATTACCTTGTAAATATAAATATAATATGTTAATAGAAATTACCTTCTAAATTCTAGATTACTATTTTTAAAAATAATTTTAAATTAATACTTTTTATTTTGATTAGTAATTTACTTTACAAAATCTACATAAATTAAAGGACCACCAGTCTATGATGTACATGATTACAAAAATAATAAACAACAAATAGAATAATAATAATTAAATTACTACTTTACTTTTGTGGAAATAATTAAATTAAGATAATGAGAAAAATTAATCCCATTTAATCTTATCATTAATCTAATTGAGAAATATTGATTATATAAGAAAATAAATGTTAAGTACTATTTGCAAAATAAAATTACTAATTAATTAATTGAAAAAGGAAATTTTATAAACTTTCCACTAATAAAAATTTAAAATTAATTTTTAAATAATTGCATGTAAAAATAAATCTAACTAAAAAAAAAGATTTAAGATGTAAAAGGAATACTTTTTAATAAAGCTCAAAAAGGTAAATGATTTACCAAAACTACTAATCTCATTCACAAAATAATTGAATTATTGTAAAATATTAGGTAAAATTTACGACTTCTAATTTATGCAATTATTTATGAAACTACTAATTCAAAATTTAAAAGATTTGTCAAATCAAATTTCTACAAATATGTAATTTATTAAAAAATTGTTTACTATTAAAAATCATTTAATTTAGTTCCAAATTTAATTATTAAATAATTTTAACTTCCTCTCAATAAATTTATCATTCCCTCCTAATTTTATTATATTCACAATAAAAAGATAGATAATAAAGAACTTACAAGTTAAATTTCTAACATTAACTTAAATTTATCAATTTAGTTAATAAGTTTAATAATCATCTTATAAAGTAATTTAATAAAATGAATTTCCTTATTTTATAACTTTAAATTCATTATTTAAATATTAATAAACTTTTTATATATAATCACATTAAAATTTTAAATACTTAAAATTATTATATTTGAAATTATTTAATACATTCTAAACATATACATATCATTTTAATTTTATTTATTTATATGCAATTTTTTTTGATACAGAAGATGATTATTTTATTATTAATTTTAACAAAACTACAAATATTTACAAAGCAGAAAATTTAGATATTTGTCACTAGAAAGCAACCCAAAAATCATCATACCAGCTGTTAGGTCTCAAAAATGCAATTTTAGACCATAAGAGGGTGCCAATCTCTTAATATGTTTTTGGCCCATGAATGAGGCAACAAGGATTTGATTACCTCCTACTCTTTAGGCTCTCCTAAACCTAGGTGGGTGTACTTGAGCAATAAGGCATATTTTGAAGGCTACAATCTCTAATCTAAGTAATCTACTCACAATGGAACATGGGGATGAAGTAGATACAAGGTTAATTTCTGCTTCCTATTGAAAATATTTTGAGAATCAGGTGTATGAATAAATTTTATATGAGTTTGTTCTAAAATGATCAGTGCCTACACTATTGGGTGAATGGAGTTGAGAGGTGGATGATGATTATGGAGACAGGCTTTTGTAAGATGGGTAGATCTACTTTTCAGCTTAACTCGAACAGTTGGTCACTTTGAATGTATGTACCTTGTGCAAAAGTGCAAGTAGATTAGTTATTTGGACTCTTCTTAGTGATCCTAGTGATATCCCCTTATGCTACTATGAAGTTGTGAAAGGGTTTAATTCAGATGTGAAGGGAAACCAATTAAGATAACCTATTTAAAAGGACTTTAATCCAAACAGGAACCCATTAAATATGATTTCTTAAAAGGAATTCTAATTCTTCTGCACATAGAAACCAATCAACAACAACACATAACAATAGAAAATATATATTGAAAAATTTAATGTATTTCCACACACCTAATTTGAATAACATAATCGACCACTTTGGTGAAAACTAAATAACATATAAGCACATAAATCCACACAACAGTTGAACACTTGAAAGAAAATCATTAATTATGTGTAACCTTCTCCACTATATTGATCTTCAAATGATATGCATTATAAAAATAGTTTCTAATATGAGATGGATGGGTGAATTGATGCAATCTATCTTCTTACTAATTTATACTCTAAATAAAAATGATGTGATGATTTTCTATTCAGGTCTTTATCTCTCTTATATATGAGAGGCAACAAGCTACAAACCCATTATAAAAAGTCATGACATTTGATAACTAAACATAAATAAAATAAAACAATGCCACAGGTGAATGTATGGATCCGTTAATCTCCAAGTAGAAGCCCATGACCACCCAAGATCTTTTCAAAGCTTCTACTCCATGATAGGGCACTCATCATGTTGTCGGTTGGCGTTCTCATTTTGATGGTTGTCTCGTTGCATATGATACATCTATAGTTTGGCTAATAAACAAATTGATTGTAGAAAGGTGATGGATGTACTCCTATTTAACATGGTTGTCCACTTATGATATTGCTATTAGGATTCAACCATGTAGTTTTTGAGTCAAACTCATTGACCCATGATTCATGAGTAGTGGTTCACAAGAACCCATCTCTCATGATAATGAATGGTCCACTTAGCACTCATTGCATCTAGGTGATGCTCACAGAGGTGAAGCATTGGTCCATCCTGGGAGGTCACCCATCCTAGTATTGCTCCAACTAAAAAAAATATATAAAAAAAATTTGAGCTTCTTTTGAGTGTTTTTTAAAACCATATCCTCATCGTTGATTTCTTGCAACACAATAGTTACAAGCCCAACAAGCTCTTCCTTCCAATTATCATAATCTCGCAGATTTCCAATGTCATCATGAAGTGTAGGGAATGAATCAAAGCAGTCGAAATCTTCCTTGAGCCTATTATGATATCCATTATGTGATTCTACCAGCTTGTTATATGTCAACAATATTTATCCTTTCATTATTTTCTTATCTAGGAGCTCATTTCTTTTCTCGTTCATTCTCCCCTACAATCGTTCATTCTCCACCAATGCAGAGTGTTTCTATTTGAATAGTTTCCAATAATTATTAACACACTTCATCATTTTGTTGAATCTTTCTTTGATCATTTCAGATACAGTGTTATATTTTATGGTTTTCATTTCTTTCTCCAATTCTTTGCATTTCCCCTAGGATTTCATATGGAAATTCTTCCAATAGGCTACATCAACTAATGCATCAAGCACTCTCTTATCATTTTCAAGCCATGGGAGTAAAAATCTAATGTGGAGGATGAGGATGTTCTTTCTCTCTGATTTTCTAGCTCCTTCTTCAATCTTTCATTTTCCTTAATCAGTTTTTTGATCTATGCTTTGGTAAATTTTAACACATTTTTGTTCAATTCTGGTGTCTCCATAGGGTTGGTATCCCCTACTCGTTGGACCAAGAGATTTCCAAACACTTGGTTTGGATTACTAATTATAGCAGGTCTTTTATCATGGGGATATAGTAACCAAATAAGCAAGGTGGCCTCATATGGGTTGTACGCAGATCCTGAATACATTTTGTCACTTGCTTGCTTTGTTAAGTTCATTGTCTTATCCCCTCTCTTTCTGAAGCTATCAAATACAATTGTAGAGTTAATATCCCACCCTAAAAGGAGTAACACTCCAACTTCTTGAAGTAATTCCCTTCATCTTTTAGGAGTGATGGACTCCATTTCCTTATCTATCTCCTTTTTCAATTCCTCCAAAGCAGTTGCCTCCTGTTCAGGAGTGATATCCTGTATCTTTTGTCTCATTTTTCTTCCTTTATATTCATAAAAAAATGATTTAAATTCAGAAGATTTAACAAAAATCACAATAAAAAATAAACTCTTGTCTAGCCCTAACCCTCACATCATTAGATAGTTCATTTGATTCATCAAATCTTATAATATTCTTCTCTCAAGGGGGATCATACTGTGCAATCATAGGAGCACTTATTTGTTTGACCTCCTCACCCTCTTCATCACTCTCCTCATCTTCACTTATATAAGTATCTACAAAAAAACATACCTTAGGAGTATGCTATGAAGGTATGTAATCCAAGGGCTCTATTTCTTCAGCTTGTACTCTTGAATAGGTTGCATGAGGTGCATCAAACACAACTAGGGGCACATCCTTTACCAATTCATTCACATGAGAGATGAGTTGCTCAATTCTTGTTAAAGGATTTTGTATTTCACCAAATGCCTTTGAATAAGATGGGACATTTTTTCTCTTCCATTCCTCTACAAGAATAATCTTGTTATAGGTGACCATTCTTTCCATGGTGGAAACCTCATCATGGTTTCTTATCACATCTTTGACTGAGAACAAATGTTCATACCCTGATAGCCCCTGTGATAATCTAGCCTTGTGAATAAACCCTTTTGCATCAAAATTTTTCCTTATATCACCTAGAGGTAGGTTGTATTGTGATAATTTAGCATCAATTTCCTCATATCCTTTATTGGAAACCATTATAAAGTCTCCAAAACATAAGGTGTCAGGCATAATTGATTGTTTTTTATGTCCTTTGAGGTGCTTGGCATCGAATTTTGCCAATTGCCTCACAATTTCTAAATAAGCAATTTGGTTAGGAACTACTTGTGGAATCAAGTGTCGAGTTCCTTTGAACCCATAAAACCTTATCATTGTACAATGAGAGAAATCATACCAATCTCCCCAATTATGATTCACATTATTTCTCCGGTCATTTTCCTTTGGTCTTAGAAATCTTTGTACTTGTGGGGATAGGTTATAATTGCATGGATATCTCAACAACTTCACCAATGGTTCTACAAAAAAATATTCAAAATAAAGGTAATGAGACCTACAAAATTGGCTTTCCCACAATGAGGTCCACATTTGTATAGGTTTGAAATCTCCATTTTCATCTGTATATTTTATCCTTAATTATTCACTCCAGACCACTCTGACTTGTCCTTCATATAAAAGAAAATGCATAAGCAAAGAATAGTGTTCGAAATGAATATTATCCTATTATTTTTAATCTTTTCAAGCCCTCTATTTAGGGTGTTGGCTAAGTAGCTAGCATAATCAAATGGTTTGGCATCCTTTCTCTATATTTATGTAGCTAAGACTATTGGGGAAATCGACATGAGAGGTAGAACCTCTACTCCCAGAACCTGACTACTTGAATAATAAGTGTACAAAAAATAATCTTCAAACAAATCTTCATGGAAAGGAGGGTTATCACTTCTAGAGAACCTCTTGATTTGGCCTCCTTCATCCTTGGGCCAATGCAAAGGTAATATTCATCTCTAATAGCTAGTATCCATGTGGTGATACTTTGTCAAGAGATATTTGACTGTGAATGATAAATTTAGTGAACACTCCAACTGAAATACATTAGAAATGATATCCCTAGAAATAACAAGCATGCCACCCCTACCATGTGACTGAATAGTTCTTTTCTTGGGGTCATATCTGATAGAAAGAGCTTTAATTATCTCTACATTCACAAACACATTGGGCACCACAAGTCTTCCCAGGTTCAACCTCCATGGATTGCAGAGTAGTTGAAACCTAAATTGTAATTTGTAATGGTATATGAAGAGCTCATACTCATGTTGCGGTATCCAAATATCTCCTAAGCCCTTATGTTTGTCCCATATTTGATCCATTGAAGGATTCATTTGAGCACTCCTCTTGGGACTTGATCCTGACCTAGGGCATTGATCTATCATGTCTGTATTTAGGAGTCTCTTTTTCAATTTTCTAGTTTTTAGCTTTGGGTTTGTCTGTACTCTCTTCCATTATTTAAATCTTAATATTTTGAAGAAATTATCTTCTCAACTGGGTCTAAAGTACTTACTTGAGTCTCGCCTCCATTGATCTTTTCTATGTATGAACTCCAAGTTTTACCTTTCTGCTTTTACCCTTATCGAAATCTTCTAGATTTTGTAACAACTATACAATCAACTTGTAGTATAATTCACTTCAATTCTAGCTCATAAATTTACCATCCATCTTTCATTATTTTCATTAGAGAAGAACATTTATTTCAAATATGTCAATGATGCCCCAAGATGTCACATCAATTAGTAATAATTTTTATCATTGTATTGGCAAGACTATGATTCTTCTTTTACCAAGAGCCTCTTTCTCCAGTGATGAACACCTTTCCTTCAGTCTATTGGTGGGATGCCAAATAATTTTTCCCTTATGCATCCTAGTTCCCTCGATATACTTTATGCACTTGATAACTCATGGTTATATTGGGCCATCAAGGAATTCTATCATTCATTCCATCGATGTTTATGTGTTACTGCGATGTGTTTACTTTTGTTGAATCTATTGGTATACTAGGGATAGCACCTCAGGAGTCAGCCCTATAGAGTATTGTTACACTAATACTAGGTTGTGAGCTATTCTTGTTGGGCCATCAATGGGGCTGTGATGGGGGTTCCACAAATGAAGCATTGTTAGGCCGATGGTATTGATTTTTTTTAGGAATGGGGAAGGACTATGGGATTTGAAATTTGTTTATGCATGCAATGTAGGCTATAATATGGATCTTGTCACACAAGTGTCTACAATTTGTATTGATCATAAAATCAAAGTGTGGTGTATTTCTATGGTATGTGGAAGATAGATGGGGTGGAGGCTAGTGGAAAATGCCATATTTTTCTAGACCCAACATTGGTTCTAATTGGGGATGAATGAGCGCGAGGTCATTGCAAGAATCTAGAATAATCTTTGGGAGGTAGACTATGAATGAAAGATGGAATGAAATGAGAACCTAAAAACTACTGTGCATGGAAAATTATATATTTTAAGAAGTATTTCAAAAAAATTCCATGCATTGGAAATTCTTGACCTTCTCCTACACTATTGTGCATGGAAGATTAAGAAAATAAATGTTTTAGGAATTGTCCATGTGCTGGAAATTCCTGATCTTCTCCTGAAATATTATGTAGATAATAGTAATTTTCTCCTCCTTTACCAGTAATGAAAAAAGGTCCTATCCAAATTGCTTCAAACTTCCCATGTTTTCCTTTCTCCTAGCATCTTGCATTCCATAATAGGACCATATCATTTTCATTTAATTTTTTGTCCTTCACCCTCTTGTCAAATAAATACTTCACTTGTGATTGCATATTTGTATTTTGTTCTTGAGTTAACCTCTTGATCTCATCCAATTCTGCCAATTGTTCAAATTTGTCTTCCATAGGCTTAGGGATATCTAGATCTTCTTGAAGTATAAATTTATATGCAAGCCAAAATTTCTACATAGGAATCCTAGCCTGTGTCCCATAAACTAGTTCAAAGGGTGATCTACTCATAGATTTCTTCACAGTGATTCTATCTGCCCATACTGCCATTCTTAATTTAGAATCCCATGACTTTTTGTTTTTGTCCAAAATTCTTTTAATAATCTTCAGGATAATTTTGTTACTTGGTTCATCCTATCCATTTTCTTGTGGATGATAAGGCAAGGAAAATTAAATTACAATGCCATATGATTCACATAATTATTTGAATTTTTCTGATCTAAAACACATGCCATTGTTTGTGATTATCCTCATAGGTGTCCCAAACCTTGTAATGATATTCTCCATTAGGAAATTGACTACAACCTTGCTGGTGGCCTGCTTAGTTGGGATGACTTCTACCCATTTTGTAAATTAATTAGTCACCACCAATATCCATTTATGACCTCCACTAGATTTTTCAGATATTTCCCCAATAAAATCAATTCCCCACTAGTAAAAAGGGGCCTCAACCTGCATTGGTTTGAGTGGTAATGCTCCTTGATATTTCATTTTTCTAGAGAAATTTTGGCAAGCCTCACACTTCCTTACATAGGTGAAGGAATCATTGAAAAATATAGGCAAGTAATATCCAGCCCCCAAGATTTTATGGGCAGTACTTTTTCTTGAAAAGTGTCCTCCATAGACTCCTTCATGCATCTCTTTCAATACTCTTTTTGCCTAAGATTCATCCAAACATAATAGCAGTACACCATATTTATTCTTCCAATATAAATCACCATCCATGAAGACATACTGAGAGGCATGTAGCTTCAAATTTCTCTTCTGATTTTCATTCAAATGTTTGGGACATTTATGATTCTTTAGATAATACATTATATTAGTATACCATGTCGTGTTTTCAATACTTGCAATTATAGTTTCCTCTTCCCCTACATTGCAATATGAGAAGCCTCTAAATTTTATTCAACCATTAACTTGGCAAGACCTAGTCCTCTTACTAACTTAGGGATTTGGATCTTGATGTCAAACTCCCGAATTCTAGTAATCCATCTACATCTCTTCCCCGTAACCTTCATTTGTACAAAAACATCTTTGACCGCAGCATTGGGGACATATGTAATTATTTTTCCCCCTATCAGGTAGGGTCTGAAATATTTCACTGCTCTAACCAGATCATATGCCTAATTTTCTATAATATCATAGTTTAATTCTGCTCCTCGGAGGGATTTACTAAAAAATGATATAGGTTGTTCATTCCCTTCGTTGTTCTTTTGTAACATTACTACAACATGGGTGTGGTATGATGCAAATGAGAAGACTTGAAAGGTCTTATTGAAATTAGGAGATTTGAAAACTGGGGCCTATTTAATTGCTCTCTTTATAGCTATAAACACATCTAGTGCTTTTGCAGTCCAAACTATTGTAGTCCCTTTCTTCAATATTTTTGAAATGGGCTTCACAATCTGAGAAAAGTTTGGGATAAATCTTCTTACAAAATCTATTTGTCCAAAGAAGGACTAGATGGCTTTGACTGCCTTAGTAATAGGAATCTTATCTATATCTTTGACTCTCTCTGGATCAATTCTAACTCCTTTGGATACTATGTGTCCTAGTAACTTTCCCTTTGTTACTACAAAATGACACTTTTTAGGATTAGGGAAATTCCATATTCCAATTCTTTGATAAATATCTTCTCAGGGTGTGCAACATGGTCTTCTGCTTTTTTGGAATATGTAGTGAGATCATCATGGTATACCACCATTATTACATTAATTAGATTAGAAAAATAAATGTCCATGGCCCGCTGGAATGTGGCTCTAGCATTTGTCAACCCAAATGGCATTCTTAGGTATACATATGTGCCCCAAGGAGTGGTAAATTCAGTTTTGTATTGTTTTGATTCCTTCACCTTCACCTGGTTATACCCTAAAAAATCCATCCATCATGGATAACAATTCACACCATGTGACCCTTTGTAGCATAGCCACCATGTTTGGGAGTGGATAGTTGTCTTTGAGGGATGCCATATTTAGATTTCTAAAATCTACACACAACCTTATGCCACCATTTTTCTTTCTGACTAGCACCAAGTTAGAGACCCAAGTGGAATTTATGATCAGTTTGATGATAGCTCCCTTGCTGAGCTTCATAAGTTCTTCATGCATCTTGGGCTGCAAAGTCAGGTTTATTGGTCTCTGATTCTTCCTAAAGGTTTTTGCATCAGACTTGAGTGGGATTTTATGTTGGAACAAGTCTTTCATGTATGCCTTGAGATCACCATAAGACCATGTGAAGACATTCTTATATTTCCCCAATAATGCAATCAACATCTTTCTAATTGTTGGGCTTATCCTTTCCCCAATGTATACCTTTTTTTTGTGCCAATTTAGTGCCCAAGTTAATCTCTTCAATATCTTCCTTTCTTTCTGGTGTTTTTTTTATAAGGGCTCGATCATTTCCATCAAAAACCCTCTCCAACACCACAAGTCCCTTAGGAATCTTGTTAGTCTTGAGATGCACAACCTCCTTGCCAAATATAGTTTGCTTGCCATCTACTTCCTCTACAAATGCATTGAAATCAATTTATTGAACCTCATACTGATCAATGCAATGTAAGAACTTAATCAGATTAGTGTCATCATTTAAAAAATTCCAACTATAGATGTTATCCATAATTTCAGGTCTTGTTTTAAGTTCAACCTATGAAATTCCTACCAGAGTAATGCCATCTCTCTTCAAAGCTACATTTTCCAAGAAATCAGACAGTAAGTTCTTAGACATATCTACCCATTCAATAGAGAAAGCATCAAACAAATCAATGGTATCCCACATAAAATTTCTATATAGCTTTAGAATTTTGTTCTTTGTAGAATACTTTGATCTTATTTGTGATACAACCAACTCAGAATCTTTGAGAATAGTCAATAGTTTAATTTTATGTTTGGTAGCCATGTTCAATCCTATCAGCAGGGCCTTATACTCTACTATATTATTTGTGCACTAAAATGTTAACAAGAATGAATATTTGAATGTTGTGCCCTTAGGTGAAATAAAGACAACTCCTACTCCATTTTCCTCTTTATTGCATGCTCCATCACATTCGCCACACACCATGCTCATTCTTGGAAACATCTCTAGCAATTGGATCAGTGTTCAATAATTCAAGCTTTGAATGTTCAATTCTAAATCTTGCTTAGTCTACATCACAGAAGAAATTCATTTGATTGGGGTCAAAAATTTTAATGACATGTTCAGATCTTGGCTCCCTATGTAACCTAGCCTCTTTTCCATTCACAAGGATAGTAGCATAAGAAAAGTCCAACTGAACATTCCCTCCTACTGCTACTATCCACTACCTTTATAGCAACATCCCATAGTAAGGAGGAGTATCTACCACAGTAATATATGTTGCTTTTGGGTATGATGCAATTTTTAGTTCTACATCCCATATTACTCCTACTATAGTAACTAATCTATTATCCATGGCATAAAATTTTCCGTACATAGTATTTACCCATAGACCCAACTCCTACATGACAGCCAGGGGCATGATGTTGATTATTGCCCCCGAGTCAATCATGCAATTCTTCACCATTTTATTGTTGATGACCAATGTGGTATAGAATGGATCTACTTGGGATAGATTCTTTGTGAGTGTATCTCCCAAATATACCTCAGGTGCTTTTGTAACCTCCCTTTCTACAACATTTTCTTCTTTCTTCTATTCTTCATGTTTCTCAGATGTGTTGGTAATCAATTTGAGGGTTGTATATCTGAACTCTTCAATTTTCATCAGCTCCATTAGAGGAACTATCATTTTTGTCTATTACAATGCTTGGGCCATGTCAAATGAAGGGGTAGTGATTCCTTGTTCTCCCTTTTCAGTTTTAGTAACTTTCTTTACTTCATGTTGGGTTTTTTCATATCTTTGTGTTTTTTGTGGCTCAACATCAGTAATCCCCTCTTGGATGTTTCTCTATGGTTTCTTTTCTTCACCCTTCTTTTGTTTAGATGGAACATTCTCCTTGTTTTTCTTCTCTTTAATGAACATACTCCTTGGTGTGCCCTGATCTCCATCTGTGGGCCTGCTTCTCAAATTGTATTTTCTCCCTTTTGCTTCAACCACCACCTTTGTTGTGACGGCCTTCTTCTCTTCTTTTTTTAGTGTTTTGAGCTGAAACTAGGGTGTTGTATTGTATGCATATGCTGCCCTATATGAGCTATCTTCCAAGTTAGAGAATACCTCATGTTCCAAACTCACATTGTATTTCTGACTATCAACATTATATTCATATCCTTCTTCAGAAGAAGATTATCCTTCCTTATTCTAATAAGACCTCCATCCAAGCATATTTATAGTATGGTCATCCCTATCTTGCTCTTGTGGCCACTCATCTTGAAAAGCTTGAGCCACTGCATAATATTTAGGGTCATGAGGTCTGTGACAAGGTGAACACCATGGTATAGTGTCAAGTGCATGTGCTCCATGTTTTTTCAATGGGTCAAGAGTCTCCTTCCAATTTGGTCTTGTTAGTGGCTATCCATCTTTCCAAGTAGTGTTATAGGGCATGCCATGTAATCCTGGTCTTTCATTTTGGTATGAATTCTCCTACCTATTTTGGGGATTGTTAGAGTTTTGGGGAATTCTAAGGTTGTCCCTTTTTCCAATCATCCTTGCAGCCTTTCTATTATTCTTAATGGTTAATGTTGTTTTTGTGCTTCAGTTAAACTTCTAGGGAATTTTTTCCTGAGTTCATACCCTATCTTTGGTTCAAAGGCCTTCAAATAAATACTTAAGGTTGTTGGATCAATCAGTTTAGACCCATGTGGTATTTTATTATATAGTTTGGAGAACCTCTGATTGAAATCATAAACTAACTCATTCTGGTATTTTTGAATACTTATCAATTCATGCAAGGTGAATTCAAGGGCACATTGATTTCCATACTGTTCTAGATATTGATTTTGGAATTCTACTATAGAATCAATTGAGGCATCAGGTAAACTATTGAACCAATCCCTAGCTTCCTTAGTTAGGGACATCACCAAAAATCTCATATTTACATATTCATACTCCATACGTATATCTTGTACAAAGGCATTAAAATTTTTGATATGTTCTTTAGCTATTATCATATTATTCCCAGTGAATTTGGGAACCGTATTTCTCCAATTACTCTCAATTGGGTATGGGTATAATAGGTATACTATTAGATTAAGTTCTCTACTTATGTTCATGGGGTTTTAAGGATGTGGATTCAAAGGTGGTGGATTGGGGTAATATTGGTATCCATATTGAGGCTGATGGTAGAAATTTTGTTGGATGTGCTATTGAGGGTGTAAATTCTAATGTTGCACATGTTGTTGATGTTGTGGAGCATACTAATAACCTGGTGGTGGATAGTATTGGGAAATATTTCCAACATTTTGAGGTTGGGATCTTAGGGGTGGTATATTGTGTTGGGTATGTTGTCTTAGGTTACCACCTACATTATAGGGTAATTTTGAAGTACTTGGGGCACCTGTATTCTAGGATGACCCATGTGAATTGAAATTACCACCTTGTTTATGTGGAGGGACATATTTTGGTGGCTTTGGTGCCTAGATTTTTAATTGTGCCATTTTTTGATGCAACTCTTGGCTTTCTTGTATCATCTGTTATCTCCTTCTAAGTTGTTGTCTCTGCCATTCCACATGTAGTTTAATTTCTTGGTTAGACATACTATCAAAATCAACAATGGTATGATCAACGAACCCCTATTGGTTTTCTTCTCTTTGATGTGATCAGAATCCCCTATCATTTTCCTCTTGTCTTCATTTTCTTTCTTCTTCCACCCGTTCCCCAAACTCATTTTCCTTTTGAGGATCTACTTATGATTGAGGCTATTATAATTTTGATTGTTCCTTTTAGGTGGTGTTGAGGGATTTCCACCACCAATATGAAAAGGAGAGTTAAAAGTTGTGAAGGGTTGCTCTGATGTTTTCCCATTATCTTCTAGTTCTTTAGATGTTGGAGATCCATGCTTGTCTAACCACCTAATATTATTCTTGCAACTCTCCTAATGTAAAGATATTCTTCCATTCATGTTGGATGATATGGTGTATCTTTGGTGTCTATCATCTATCCTTTCTGATATGATATTTATTTTATTTGTCATAAAAATCCTTCAGAGTTGCCAACTACTTTTCATAAGTAGGATAAATGATTTTGTTTTCCCAGTGGAGTCTTTGATCTATTATGATGTTTTGGAATGACTTTGTCATGGAAGGATTGGGTTCAGAATTTTCTTAGTCCCCAATAGAGTCACTAATTTTTTAGGCCTCAAAAAAATAGTTTTTAGACCATAAGAGGGTTCCAATCTCTTAATACATTTTTCGGCCCACGAACGAGGCAACAAGGATTTGATTACCTCCTACTCTTCAAGCTCTGCTAAACCTACGCAGGTGTACCTGAGCAATAAGGAAGATTTTGAAGGCTATGATCTCTAATCTAAGAAATCTACTCACAATGCCAAATGGGGATGAAGTAGATGCAAGGTTAATTTATGCTTCCTAATGAAAATATTTTGAGGATTAGGTGTATTAGTAAATTTTATATGAGATTTTTCTAAAATGATCAGTGCCTACACTATTGGATGAATTCAGTTGATATGTGGATGATGATTATGGAGACAGGATTTTGTAAGATGGTTGGATCTACTTTTCATCTTAACTCGAACAATTGGGCACTTTGAATGTTTGTACCTTGTGCAAACATGCAAGTAGATCAGTCATTTGGACTCTTCTTAGTTATCCTAGTGATATTACCTTATGCTACTGTGAAGTTGTGAAAGGATTTAATTCATATGTGAAGGGAAACCAATTAAGATAACCTATTTAAAAGGACTTTAATCCAACTAGGAACCCATTAAATTTGATTTCTTAAAATGAATTTTAATTCTTCTGCACACAGAAACCAATCAACAACACCACACAACAATAGAAAATGTATATTGAAAAATTAAATGTATTCGCACACACTCAATTTGAATAACATAAATGACCACTTTGGAGACAACCAAATAACATATAAGCACATAAATCCACACAATAGTTGAACACTTGCAAGCAAATCAATAATTATGTGTAAACTTCTCTATTGTATTGATATTCAAATGATACACATTACAACAATAGTTTCTGATATGAGATGGATGGGAGAGTTTGTGCAATCTACCTTCTTAATAATTTCTACTCTAGATAAAAATGATGTGATGATTTTCTATTTGGGTCTTGATTTCTCTTATATATGAGAGGCAACAAGCTACAAACCGATTACAAAAAGTTGTGATGTTTGATAACTAAACATAACTAAAATAAAACAATGTCGCAAGTGAATGCACCGATCCATTGATCTCCAAGCAAAATCTTGTGACCACCCAAGATCTGTTTAAAGATTCTACACCATGATAGGGCACTCATCATGTTGTTTGTTGGTGTTCTCATTCTGATGGTTGTCCTGTTGCATCTGATGCATCTAAAGTTTGGCTAATAAATAGATTTATTGTAGAGAGGTGATGGATGTACTCATGTTCAACATGGGTGTCCACTTTAGAGATTTCCTCTTTCATATCATATTCTATATACATTATTTTTTCAAGCTCCTCATGAGTGTTTTGTAAAACCATATCCTCATTATTGATTTCTTGCAACATAGCAGTTAGAAGCCCAACAAGCTCTTCCTTCCAATTATCATAATCTTACAGATTTCCAATGTCATCTTGAAGTGTAGGGAATGAATCAAAGCAATTGAAATATTCCTTGAGCCTTTATGATATCCATTATGTGATTCTACCAGCTTGTTATATGTCAGCAATATTTGTCCTTTCATCATTTTCTTATCTAGGAGCTCCTTTCTTTTCTCGATCATTCTCTCTTGCAATCGTTCATTCTCCACCAATGAAGAGTGTGTTTGTTTGAATAGTTTACAATAATTATCAGCACACTTCATCATTTTGTTGAATCTTTCTTTGATCATTTCAGATACAGTGTTATATTTGATGCTTTTCATTTGTTTCTCCAATTCTTTGCATTTCCCATCAGATTTCAGATGGCAATTCTTCTAATAGGCTACATTAGCCAATGCATCAAGCAATCTCTTATCATTTTCAAGCCATGGGGAGTACAACTCTGTTGTGGAGGATGAGGATGTTCTTTCTCTCTGATTTTCTAGCTCTTTCTTTAATCTATCATTTTCCTTAAACAGTTTTTTGATTTGCGCTTTGGTAAATTTTTCCACATTTATGTTTAATTCTACTGTCTCCATAGGATTGGTATCCCCTACTCATTGGACCAAGAGATGTCCAAACACTTGGTTTGGATTACTAATTATAGAAATTCTTTTATCATGGGGATATAGTGACGAAATAAGCAAGGTGGCCTCATCTGGGTTGTACCCAAATCCTGGATACATTTTGTCACTTGCTTGTTTTGTTAAGCTCATTGTCTTATCCCCTCTTTTTCTGAAGCTATCAAATACAATTGTAGAGATAATATTCCACCCTAGAGGGAGAAACACTCCATTTTATTGAAGTAATTCCCTTCCTCTTTCAGGAGTGATGGACTCCATTTTCTTATCTATCTCATTTTTCAATTCCTCTAGAGCACTTGCCTCCTATTCAAGAGTGACGTTCTGTATCTTTTTTCTCATTTGTCTTCCTTTATATTCATAAACAAATTATTTAAATTCATAAGATTTAAGAAAATCACAATTATAAATAAAATATTGTCCAACCCTAACCGTCACATCATCAGATAGTTCATTTGATGCCTCAAAGCTTATAATATTCTACTCTTGAGGGGGCTCATACTATGCAATCATAGGAGAACTTATTTGTTTGACCTACTCACCCTCTTCATCACTCTTCACTTATATCAATATCTATAGAAAAAAACATACCATAGGAGTAGGCTGTGAAGGTATGTAATCCAAGGGCTCTATTTCTTCAACTTGTACTCCTGAATAGGTTAAATGAGGTGCATCAAAAACAAGTGGGGGCACATCCTTTACCAGTTCATTCACATGAGCGATGAGTTGCTCAATTCTTGTTAAAGGATCTTGTATTTCACCAAATCCCTTTGAATAAGATGGGAAATTTTTTCTCTTCCATTCCTTTGCAAGAATAATATTGTTATAGGCAGCCATTCTTTTCATGGTGGAAGCCTCATCATCGTTTATTATAACATCTTCGACTAAGAAAAAATGTTCATACCCTAATAGCCCCTGTGATAATATTTCCTTGTGAATAAACCCTTCTACATCAAAACCTTTCCTTATATCACCTAGAGGTAGGTTGTATTGTGGTAATTTAGCATCAATTTCTTCATGTCCTTAATTGGCAACCACTGTAAAGTCTCAAAAACATAAGGTGATGGGAATAATTGATTTTTTGTTATGTCCTTTAAGGTGCTTGGCATCAACTTTTTCTAATTGCCTTTAGGAACTACTCATGGAATCAAGTGTGGAGTTCCTTTGAACCCATAAACCCTTTTCACTATAGAATCAGAGAAATCATACCAGTCTCCCCAATTATGATTCAATTTATTTCTTGAGTCATTTTCCTTTGGTCTTAGAAATATTTTTACTTCTAGGGATAGGTTATAATTGCATGGATATCCCAACAATTTCATCAATGGTTTTACAAAAAATTCTTCAAAATAATGGTAGTGAGACCTACCAAATCGATTGTCCCACAATGAGCTCCACATTTGTATAGGTTTTAAATCTCCATTTTCATCTATATCTTTTATCCTTAATTCTTCACTCCAAACCCCTCTGACTTGTCCTTCATACAAAAGAAAATAATAATGTTCGAAATGAGTATTATCATTGTTATTTTTAATCTTTTCAATCCCTCGATTTAGGGCATTGGCCAAGCAACTAGAATAGTCAAATGGCCTGGAATCCTTGCTTTGTATGTCTGCAGCTAATACCATTGGGCAATTGACATGAGAGGTGGAACCTCTACTCCCAAAACCTGGCCGGCTGAATAATAAGTGTACCAGAAATACTCTTCAAACAAATCTTCATGGAAAGGAGGGTTTTAATTTCTAGAGAACCTCCTGAGTTGGCCTCCTTCATCCTTTAGCCTATGAAAAGGTAATATCCATCTCTTATAGTTGGTATCCATGAGGTGATACTTTTTCAAGAGATCTTTGACTATGAATGATAAATTCAGTGAACACTCCAACTAAAATATATTGAAAATGGTATCCCTGGAAATAACAAGCATGTCACCCCCACCATGTGACTGAATGGTTCTTTTCTTGGGGTCATATTTGATAGAAAGAGATTTAATTAGCTCTGCACTCACAAACGCATTGGGAACCAAAAGTCTTCCCAGGTTCAACCTCCACGAATTGCAAACTATTTGAAACCTAAATTATTTTCTGTAATGGTACATGAAGAGCTCATACCTACGTTGTGGTGTCTAAATATCTCCTAAGCCCTTATGTTTGTCCCATAGTCGATCCATTGAAGGATTCATTTGAGCACTCATCTTGGGCCTCAGCCCCGACCTAAGGCATTGATCTATTAGGTCCAAGTGATTTAGGAGTTTCTTCTTATTAAGCTTTTGAAGAAAATGGCTTCTGAGCTAGGTCTGAAGTACTTACTTGAGTCTCGCCTCCACTGGTATTTGTTGCATAAGAACTCCAAGTTTTTCCTTTTTCATTCTACCATTAGTGAAATCTTCTAGATTTTCTAACAATGATACGATCAACTTGTGGTATAATTCACTTAATTCTGGTTCATAAATGCACCATCCATCTTTCAGTCTTGTCATCGAAGAAGAAAATTTATTTCAAATATCTTGATGATGCCCTAGGATGTCACATCGGTTAGTAATAATTGTTATCACTGTTTCGGCAAGACTATGATTCTTATTTCACTGATAGCCACCTTCTCGATCGATGAACACATTTCCTTTAGTCTATCAATGGGACACCAGATAATATTTCCTCGGTGAACCCTAGTTCCCCTGATATAATTTATGCACTTGATAACTCATGGTTATATTGGGCGATCGGGGGAATTCCATCATTTTTTCCATGGATGTTTATGTGTTACAATGATGTGTTTACTTTTGTTGACTCGATCGATATATCAGGGAGAGTACCTTAGGATTCAACTCGATAGAGTATTGTTACACCGATACTAGGTTGTGATTTATTTTCATTGGGCCATCAACAGGGCTATGATGGGGGTTCTGTTGATTAAGCATTGTTAGGCTGATGGTATTGAATTTTGTTAGGAATGGGGGAAGGACTATAGGATTTCAAATTTTTTTTATGGATGTAATGTAGGCTATAATATGGATCTTGTCACACAAATTTCTACAATTTGCATTGATCATAAAATCAAAGTGTGGTGTATTTCTATGGTATGTGGAAGATAGATGGGGTGGAGGCTAGTGGGAAATGCCATATTTTTCTAGTCCCAGCACCAACAACATTTGACCATGGAAGTCCATCCTACCAAACTAATAGCTTCCCCCAACCTAAATTAAAGAAGAGAAAAATTTCCATTTTAATGGCAATATTGCAAACAAGGCACCATCCAAGCTGCAACAAGAACATTAAACTAGTCCCACACCAACCAAGAAAACCCCGAACCAAAGCTAAAAATTACAGGAAAACCATTATCTTTAGCAAAGGCTTCAAAATCCTTTGCCCATTCCACGCCACTAGCTTTCATTAGCCCAAACAATTTCTTTAGAAACTCCATAGCCATTGCCACTATCATCTGATGCCTCATGAGGCCTATACCACACAAATCTAGGAGAAAGGGATAAATTTTCATAGTCTCATTTGGGAACCAAAGCAACTCCAAATCACAAGGCCTTGAACAACCCTTTCCTTAAATCATTGATCTAATAACTTCATCCACCCCTTCCACCAAGTCTTTCCTAAACATATTTACTAACAACAACTTTGACTCTACCTTGGGAACTTTGTTATCTAAGAGAGAAGCCAGAAAACACAAAGGAATGTGAAAATTATCCCTTCCATACTCCTTACTTTCCAAATGACCAGAGCCCAAAACCATCTTGATGGCCATGATGACCAAATGGTCATTGTTGAGAAGAATACACTTCAACCTTTGATCAATAATCTCCCTAAAGGAAGTCTGTCATGCCATCTACCACAAAGAAATTAGAGTATCCTCCCCAAATCTCACCAAGCCATCCACCAAGACTTCAATTACAAATCTTGAGCACTTCACCATCAACACCCCTACACTTCCCACACCCAAAAGAAAGGAAGGAAAACAACTAACGACCACCACTCGCACCTGCACAGAAAAAAATGCACAAACCTTGATACAAACCATCAATTAATAAAAATTACATTCACAAGGCTTTTGCCACCCAAAAAATGGTACAACACCAAATGTGCATGATGTCCTTACCATGAGGAATAAATCCCTCGGGTGATATTTGCACTCAATTCTAAACATTGGTTTGGGCGCCAGAGCTGCCTCTAGCTATCCTTTGTACTGCTATGACAAGACATCCCAAAACCATCGCTTGCCATGAGTAATCCATGTTAGGCCACCTAACACCAACCTCCCTTCCTCCATGGAAACAAATTCCACTCCCCTCTGCCAGCTTGGAGGATCGCCCACCCTACCACCCCTATTTATATGCAAAATTTATATTATATATTTAACATATTTAATGATTATTTATTTAATCTAATATTTTTATTTTATTTTTGGGTTGGTAAGGAAGGATTATTTAGATTGTCCCAACACCAAGGTGGTCATAAGGAGGACCTCCTCTCCATCAACATATTCCACTTAGAACCACTTATTCAACTTTATTCAACTAATAAGTCACAATGGAAGTCCAAGAGCCACCGCTTGGAATTCCAACTTAAGATGCCACTTTAGGGATTTGAACATGGATCTCCATCTTGAGAACCCTATGACCTTGCCATTTAAGCACAACCCCATTGACTTATTTAATCTAATATTATAATACATATATTGTTCTTATTAATTAATTTTATTTTTTTTATATATAGAGTAATCTAAACTCATCAATATTTATAAATATATATATATATATATATATATTTTATATTTTATAAATTTTAAAACTTAAATAAAAAATATATTAAATTTAATATACAAATTAATCTTAAAAAAAAAAATCATAGGAAGACGTACATTAATATATATTTTAAAATTTTATATTAAACCAAAATAAATTTTAATAAATGATTTCTATATTTTTAATTTAATACTTGAATATTAATTATACAAATTCATATACAAATCAATTTATTATTTTCATATCTTATAAAAAGGAATATATATTTTCTTTCAATCAAGAGGTATTTATAAAATATAATTTCTAATTTCAAAATAAATTGTAAATATATAGGAATAATCTTAGATTTAAAAGATTTCATCATACATGAAGATAAAAGAATTAAAAAAATAATAATTTGGGTAGATTTAAATTTGATGAATTGACTTTATGACAAGAGAAGGAATACAAAAAAATCATTTACCATTTTGAATTTTCCTCTCAAATCTTGCAAGAAAGATTATTCCAAAATACCTTTTCTCAATATTTTTTTTATCATCTTCTTCTTTCCTCCACACTTCTTCTTCCCTACAATAAAATTCTTCCAAGAAAAACAAAATTATCATACCTATTTTCCCTTCTCTGAAATTAAATTTGAAAGAACTACAATAAATTGAATTAATTAAAGAGGAGAATTTAAAAAAAGTAATACAAGTAAATCACTTATGATTATGAAACTTTATCTAAAATCTTTCAAAAAGGCTTGAACATGAAACTCCCTTTTTCCAATCTCTTGGTGTCTTTTTCTTTCCTCCATGCTTCTTCTCATAATTTTTTTTTTTAAGAAAACCAAAAATACCATACCTAATTTCCATTCTCAGATGCATTTTCTCATTCACATTTTATACAAGTTAGAGGGGAATAAATTATAATAAAATTAATATTTATCATTATGAGATTATTTTCTAAAATATCTTCTACTGAAAACATATCATAAAATCTCATAAAATCTTTCAATTAAAAATCATGCAATATGCAACTCCCACTATGTTTGGTTTTATTCTCTTCATTTTATTTTATAAAATTAATACATTCTCCCTCCAAATCTTTTGTTGAAGAATAAATTATAATAAAAGCATGCAACTCCTTATATGATGCTATTTTTAACATAAAAAAAAAAGTTAATTATATTATTATGTAACTCCCTTTTTTACATGTAACTCCTCACAAAATAAAATTTCAAGTGTCATAACCACATGTTTAGATAAATATAATACTTTTATTCATATAATATTTTTATCACTAAAAGAAATTTAAATATTTGATTAAGATTTTTTAATTTTAATAGCTCTAAATAATAGAAATTGATGTTGCATAAGTATTTAATACTTAATTTTATAATGATTTATTTTAATACTTTAGTCTATTATAGAATTAATTAATTTAATTTAATTATTTATTAATATAATTTATTTCTTCTTTTACATTTAATAAACAGTTATTTCAAACCTTGCTACATGAATTAAAAGACTTTTGCAAAAGTTTTAAAGAAGGAGCTTATGACACCAAGTCCGACCAATAGATGAGAAAAGAAGAATATTTCCAATCCAGTCTAGTGGATATACATATCGGATAAGGATTGTGATAAGTCCAATTATTCAATTTTTGAGGATTGATTTGTAAGGACCTTTTTATAGAGTATTGGTTTTCTTATAGATTAGGGACTATAGGAGGAAATAAGGAGATTTATGAAGCCAAAGGACCTCACTCCAAAGAAGGAGATAGACCACAATTGGGGTGATTAATTTTTCTATGTTGATGTCACATTGATTAGAGTATATGGAACCCTTATAACATCCCATGTGATACCAAAAAATATACTTGATAGATTTTTCTTTCTTGAGATTATGTGTCAATTGAATGAGTACGTCAAGACTCATTTTAGAAACAAAAAATATCATGCTCTCCTCCTAGGTAAAGTGGAATTTTTTGATTTCATGGTCACATCAAGGGAGGGAATGGAGCTGATATATAGTTGCTTCCCTATAGGATGAAAGTGGACAAGGTGAGAAATTGTGATCCTAAAATATTCATCCATGGGCAAAGAACCATCTACAAGCTCTCTTTCTATCGACACAATTTTACTAGTGTATAGGATCGGATTTGGAATTGCTCCTTTTGGAGCTAGGTTGCACAAAGGAGGGCCTTGTGGGTCAATATACAAATTACAAAAATCAAAAGAAGAAATTTGATCCTTCTAGGTATCATTTTTGAACACAAGGACCCCATATTCAGAATGATGACTATGTTAGATAATGCCAACCAAATTGTTGGAAAATGTACCTACAACTTCTTTGAGCACTTCAACTCCATCTACTTCAAGAGCCAACATACCATAAAGTCCCCAACCAGTCACACCACTATAACAAATAGATCCAATGATTAGACCTCTGGTGGAATACCCAATTGGTCTTGATGAATTTGATGGTGAGGCCCTTATGGTACAACAAATGCAACCCTCTCCAAGGGTGTTTATTAAGAGAATCATAAATAATAGATTAGTCATCAATTTTAAAACAAGTGGGAAAATTATGGAAGACATGAGAACACAAGCTTGCCAAGAATTCTTGAAAGATGATCAATTCATCACCACATAGGAGTTTAAGGACTTTGTCATTAAGAGTAAAGGCGAATAATTACAATAAAGAATCATAAAAAAAGTCTCTCTAAGAAGGAAAAAAAGGAAATCGTAGAGGAGTTTTGGAGGAATGTCAAGGATGAAATGAAAGAAATGAATCCTCATAGAAGAAAGGAATCGGTAAAAAATGTAGGATTTTTATTGCTACCAGAATGGTACATGTCTTTTACTATTGTATTTGATGCAATCAAAAGACATGGAGGCAAGGATCCAATTTTGAATTCAAAAGAGCAAATAGAAGCCTTGTACTTTGGATCAAGATTCCACCCAAGGCATGAGACCTTAGCCATATGGTCCATATTCCCTGAGACAAAAAAGCCCCAAGTAATAAATGATACCAATGAGCTCACATGTAGTCTTATTGTAAGAAGAGTGGGGGATACAAGTGCTACTTAGGCAGCTTCATTGATAGTAAATGAAACCCTCTTTACTGAAGCCATAGTTAAGAAGTTGCAAGGAGATCTTGATAATGAAAATGCCTTAAATCAAAAGTTGCAATAGTAACACAATACAGTTACTAGGATTACCACCTCCATAGTAAATAAGTGAGGCTCAAGCCTCATAGGAGATAAATAATTTGATCATTGAGATCAAAGTATTAAAGCAAGAATTGAAGTAGAGCTAATTAGAAGCGAGAGGGGCAAAGGGAGAAGCTATGAGGAAGGTTTTAGACCTAATTGATAACATTTTGGGTTTTCAATTGGATAAAGTATGGGATAGCTACACCACTCTGAGGAATGCATTTGCTAGCCACAATCAAACATGAATGAGGCTAAATTTCTTCCCATTAAGTTGGTCCCATGGGATTTATCTATTGAATTTTTTTGTCAAAAATTCTAATTTTGATAGTGTAATATCCCCAATAAAATTATTAAATTTAATTTTTGCAATGCTTTATCAATTTCTTATATTTTATGTGCAAACAGGTAAAAATTGTGAAATCGGGTGCATTGAAAATTGCACCAATGAAGCCAACCACACTTAGAATTTTATTGCAGAAATAAATATAAGATTTATAATAAAAATTTGCAGTATAATAGCCTATAAAAATTATTTTTAGACAGTCTAAAAATATTCCCTTACAATATACACAATTGCCACCAATTTGGCACTAAAAAATACACCCGAAACCCCAATAGATTTACACAAAAACTCTCCAGCATCTGAAAATAAGATTATAAATAAAATACATATGATATGGGTCTGATTTATATATAAAAATGAATCCATTAATATGCTGCTACAACACCAAAAAAAATAAATTACAAACTATGGATCAAAACTCACTAAAAACCCCAACAAAGAACTTGCAACAATGCAACAACTAATCTTTTGAAGCACAACTAAAATCTCTGAGTGAAATTGCCTCTAGAGACCTTTGGAACCACTATCTTCAAGCCTCTATATCCTTGGTTTATTATCCTCTAAAGAAGATTCATAAAATGTGAGAGAAAATATGCATAGAATGAATCCAAAAAGTAAGAAATTGCATTTTATATTTGTTGCCTTCTTCATAAAGCTTCTACCAAACATTGGATCCACGTACAAATATTCCTCCCCAATTTTAGGTACTTAAAAAATTCATAAAATGCATTATAACACCTCTAAAATTAGCCTTTCATATTATACCACTTATAAGACATCTTTTGATAACTCAAAATGCATTTTTTGAGGCACTTACATGAGGTTAAAGTGATTTTTTCCAAAACTCATGACCCACTTGTGTTGGCACCACTAAATAATTAATATTTATTTGTCCTTTAGATAAAAATTGCACTAGGGCAATATAAGTGTTAAATAATAATATATTCCAATGTTGTCCTAATACCTCCGACTTACTATTTCTAGATAATGGAAACTTACTATTTTTAGTAAGATCTATTTTTGGAAAAAGAGACATGACAAGTCCTCCCTTCCAAAAATTGCTTTCCCTTAAGCAATTAAAACCATAATTCTCTAAAATTCTTGTTCCATAATGATAGAACATGCCAAAATGAATATTAAGTCCTGATTCTATACCTGTGAAGAGCTGCAATCTTTGCTAAAGAGTATTGTGCAAAAATGAGGACTCAGATTCCTTTGTTCCAATGCTATGAATCCAACAAAAGAATATATACAATATAAGATATTTTATTTGTAATTAAACTATGCATTCATTCTCATACTCCAATTGAAACTCATCTTCCCACAAAGGTTTAGTAAGCTTGCCAAATGCACTATCATGTGATGAATCAATCCTCTAACTTTTGAACCTTCTCCCAATGATACAAATCTGATTTTTTCTACTTGTAGGTCTGATATATGATTGAATGCACTAACCAATATATACAAAATTAAATTATGAAATAGACACTTATCGTACCTCCACAATATTGAAATATTCAATGTAGGAATGTGTAGCAAAAAAACCATACTTTACCTCAACTTGGGAGATATTACTTTCAGCTTCATGGACTGATTTAAGGAAGAAAACATATTCTAGAAGAGTGGAGAATAGCTTCATACAATAGCAACATACATAGCACAATTCTTCAAAGTCCGACTTTACAAGAAATAACCCATTTGTGTTGAAGTTGTTGTTCTTCCTAAGACTATATGAGCATAAAATTATTACTCCACTTCTATGACTCATCAATCTAAATATTTTTCCAAGGATTACCATACATTATTAGATACATCCAAGAAAATAACATGTTGTAATTCCCAATACATATAAATTCAATAAAATACCCACAGAATCCCCAAATCACATAATTTGGCCAACATTGTTCTGCTCCAAATTGAAAAGATAAAACCATGTCTTTAGGAGTTGATTTGAATTGGGAAATTAACAATATAGAATGACTCACAATAGATTGAAAATTTTCTACCTAGGCATAAAATTCTCCAATACACAAGACCCACAAAGCCTCACACAACTTCATCAGAAACCTATAGATAACACATACTAACTGCACAATATGTGCATTGCCTATGAGTGATCCCAAATCCTCTTGAATTTATAGGAAAATGTCACTTCCTATAGGGGTTATACTATTTTAAATTAATAACTCACCCAAAAAGAGAGAACCATAACTATATAGAACCAAAAATGGAGACATACCAAAGGAAATATGATGGAAATACTCCTCTAGTTGCTAACATTTTTCTTGATAACCATGATGATAATATTCCAATAATGATCCACCATACTCAAAATGAACTCTTCTCTCTTGGAATACCAAAAGGAAGACACCATCCAACTCACAATTGGAATTATTAATAGGACTAAAATCAATGCCATAATACATACCCTTGTCTCTAAAATTCACCAACCAAGAAATTCCTTTGCTATCACCATCTTGAATCATGGCATCAACACGTAAACTCCAAGTGTACAAAGGAAGGCCCCAAGCATACCCAAACAACCAAGCCAAAGGAAACATCAAACTATCAAATGTAATAATGAATGTCAACTCCACAAAGTAATTGTAGTGACCATCTCTCACCAAGGTGGAACTAAGGAAAGAATGAATTGGGTTTAGGAAAATACTTACAACCAACTATCCAAAATTATCTTGATACTCAAGAAAAACTTTCTCATAAAATGATATCTCCAAACAATAAAAATGATGTGAGGGAAGCAACCACTAAATTGAAAAGATAAGAGATTTGTATATGCTAGGAACAAAATGATCATCCCCTATAGTCAAAATATCTCTACCAACAAACCTTACCCAAGAACTATTCTGCTACAGGGCTGAAAATTCCATCCAACTCATCTGCAAATTGGTATCTAGAGACATGCACAAATTGATTGGAATGTGGGTTGCAGTACTAACACTAAAGGTTGATCCTTTTCTCCCATCTTGAGACAACATCTCATAGAATGAAACTATATCTGAGTCCCAAGTCCTGCAATCAACTCCAATCTCACCACTACAATCTATTAGTTCCAAATCAAATAAATGATTATCATGGGTCAAATTAGTTTCCATCATAAATATAGGATTATCAAAAACCTGAAAATTATCTTCATCTTCTTCTTGTTCCAAACTTCTACTATTTGAATGTGCCAAATTATACTCCTAGATGCAATCAAGATCCCCCATTACCTGTTCATCCTCCTTGGCCCCTCCTTTTCTCACCTTCTTCCTAAATTGGGGAGCTTCATAGAGCTAATCATTATCTTTAATAAATGAATATTGGACACTTTTGAGAGAAAGCTTCATGGAATTAAACTCACTAGTGAGCTCAAAAACCTCTTCCCTCAATTTCTTTGTCATGCACATGGTCTCCTCTACAAACTTGTTAGTTGTACCTCTATCGTGCATCATTTTCAAATAGGATATTATAATCTCATCCATGTTGTTCTTCATTGTTTGTAAATCAGAAAAAGAAACACAAATATTATTTTGGCCTCTTTGTGCAATTTGAATTATGCTTTCTACATTCCTTTGCATAATATCCATTCTAGATAAAAATTGCACTATATTTTCAGTAGACACCAAGAATTCATTTTTAAAACTCTTCTCATGAATTATATTTTTTTGCAATATTAAAGAACTATCATTATATTGCATGAAAAATTAGAAGCTTCTTCATACCTATAATCACCATTGTTGTCCCACATCTCATAAAATTCCCCTTTTACCTCTAGATGAAAAAGTGTAGCATGGATTTGAGGATCCAAATCAAGAATTCTATTGTGTCTTTTCTCATAAACAAAACTTATATACATTTTCTCAAAATCAGAATCAAGCAATAATAAATCAGAATTATGATCAATATCATACCTTCCAACATTAACTTCCTCAATTTCATTCTGATAGGGATAGGGTTGGATGGAACAATCACTATTCCATGCTCTGGATCTTTGTTTCCAAGATCTCCTAGGTGTCTCCACCACCTTAAACTTTAGGTCCTACATCATGTATAGGTACCCCTGGTTCTACTTGCCAACCCCACTATCATCTCACACTCAATCTCCCAAGACAATCTTGGTGCTATGCCACTAACTCTTCCTTAACCCTTAATCTTCCCTAAAGGCTAATTACTCCAAACTCTCAACTTGTTCTTTGCAAGGGTGTGTTAATGCTTCCAACAGGCTCATAACATCACATCTTGGTTCTAAGACCTCCACCTTGCTTCATTGATTCATCACTTTCACCAAACCCTCATCTAGGGTTAAAAAGGCTACTAGCCAAGAGCCTTAATTAGGCCTCCAACTCCGAGAAAATAGGCTTGTGTCCCTAAGTTCTCCAAAGTGCAACCATTATTTCTTTTAGATTCTTGATGCCTATTCCCTTCTTTCAAAGATTTTTGGAACCTTAGGTCTCCACTGTCCGTATAGTGCCACAAACTGGAAATGTGCAAAAACCTAGGTCATTTTGGGTCCTTTCCCTGTCTTCTTGCAGATTGTTAAGGTTTCCTCTCACCAAATGAACTAATGGAGTCTCCTCAATGTTCCCACAGCTTGGTGACCATCACACCATCCTTCTTCAATAGGAATTTTTCTTTAAATGGACACCCCTGCACTTAATAGTGCTTTGCACTTACTGTCTCTCCTAGCTGGGCACTGTCAAGCTCGCCTAGGAGAATACTTTCTCCATGACTCCTGGACTCCTAACCACTCCTAGACCTACTATATTTACAACCATGGAGTCTAGCCTCAATCCCAAAAATCCTATACACCAGGTACAGTGGGAAAGAGAACTAAATCTCCATTCTTGATCGGTTGCCAGTCAGATCATCAACTCAAAAAGCAACAAATTAACTACCAAACACACTTGTAAATTGAATGCACAACTTAATACTATAACACATAGCTTCTACCACATCTACCCTACATTCTACAAAATGTTATAGAGCCATGATAGCTCCTGATCACTCAAATGCAAAGCAAACACAAAAAATTAAAAACAATTCTTCTCACTGTCCACACTTAGCATTCATGAACTCTTCCAAAATTACAAAAGCTTCCAATGTCTTCCAACCTTGCTCTCAGGTCGAGGCACTCCTAAATAGATCAAAAAAAGGTATTTATCCTCCCCTTGGATAGACATGTCAGTTACAAAGTGGTAAAGGTGCAAAATGTACCATTTTGCCAATTCCTAGAAAACTAAGAAAAGTGAGTTTCTAAACTCATTAAACCTTTCCACTCCTGATCAAGACACATTATTAAGCATTTAACTCTATCTCAATGGTCAACATGAACTTCATGGAAATACATTAAAACAAAATGCATCCTAGACTTCCTAATACCTAGTGTTTCCTTCCTAATGTCGAGTGTTTCCTAGGTGCTCCTACACAATTCTCCCCCCCTTTGCATAGACTTTAAGGAAGATGAGGAGAGATTAGAGTTGGTTGAATACCCTACTTCTTGAACTGAGCTTCATCCACCCATGTAGCCTCAGATTCATGTTTGTTCTTCCACTTGACAAGATGCTCCATGTACACTTTGTGCCTTGTAGATTTCTTCACCCTTGACTCCAAGATCCTTTTTGCCTGAAGCTTGTCTTGAATAGGTAAGGGTATGTTGCTTACATCCTTGAATATCTCCCTACTAGTTTGATCCTTATCATTGAATGATCCCTTGTACCTGACCAATCAGCTACATTGAAGACTAGTGAAATTCCCAAATCTCCAAGTAACTCCACCTTGTATGCATTCTTCCCATACTTGGCTAATATCTTGCATGGTCCCACTCTTTTCATCTACAATTTGGTTGATATACCCTTCTGCAACCTGTATTTGTTAAGGTGGAACATGACATAGTCTCCTACTGCAAATTGCAAATCCTTCCTTGACATATCTACCTTGTCTTTCAATTTTTGTGTAGCCTCGATGACTATCTTCTTTACCTGCTCCTGAATCTCTTTCATGGTTTGAGTGAATTCTTCTGCATGTCCACTCCTATTATCCATAGCTCCTAGATCCTTGAGCTCACATATACCTCTTGGGTGCATTCCATACATAATCTCAAAAGGACTCTTCCCCGTGGTTTGGTTTACACTATCATTATAAGCATACTTAGCCTGTGATATGACCATATCCCAAGTCTATCCATATTCTTTGGTTAAGCACCTTAGTAGGTTACCTACCACCCTATTAACCACCTCTGTTTGACCATCAGTCTGAGGATGGTAAGCTGATCCAAAAGATAGGTTGGTACCTAATCTGCTCCATAGTGTCTTGCAAAAGTGATTCATGAACTTCACATCCCTATCTAAAACAATGCTTAAAGGCAATCCATGGATCCTAACAATCTCCTTGAAGAAAAGGTGAGCTATATAGCTAGCATCATGAGTGGTTTTGCAAGGAATAAAGTGACTCATCTTGTTGAATCTATCTACCACCACATATACACTATCAAAACTAGTATTGGTCTTAGGGAGTCCTACCACAAAATCCATGCTCACACACTCCCATGGTTTGTTAGGAATGGGTAGGGGTTGATATAGGCCAGCATTACTAGCTCCTCCCTTAGCTTTCATACACACAACACATTGCTCTACATACCTCTTAACATCTCTTGACAACTTAGGCCAATAGTAGAACCTCTGCACTAGTTCTAATGTCTTGTTGATGCCAAAATGTCCACTAAGACTACCATTATGCTTTTCCAGAATGAGGTTTTCTCTCATTGACCCTTTTGGAACACATAATAGATTCCCTTTAAACAGAAATCCACTTTGAAAAGTATACTTTGAGTATTGGCTATGAAAATGATTCTCAAAGTTAGAACATACCTTGTAGGCCTCTGAGAAATCTTCATCCTCCCCATAGAGATCCTTGAAGCTCTCTATTCCAATGCTCTTGGTCTATATCTCTTGTACTGTCAACAATCTTCTACTCAATGCATTTGCTACCTTGTTCATTTGTCCCTTCTTGTGCTTGACGGTGAAAGTAAAAGCTTGGATGTACTCCATCCATTTCAAGTGTCTATTGCTCAACTTCTCTTAGGTGTTGATATAGCTAAGTGCCTGGTTGTCAGTAAAGACCACAAACTCCTTGGGTAGAAGGTAATGCCTCCACTTCCTAAGTGATTGAACCAAAGCATAAAGTTCTAGATCATAGTTAGAATACTTCTTCTTAACTTCATTAAGCTTTTCACTGAAGAAAGCTATGGGCTTGCCTTCTTGACTAAGCACTCCTCCTACTACAACTCCACTAGCATCACACTCCACACTAAACAACTTGTCAAAGCTTGGTAATAAGAGAATAGGTTAAGTTTCCACTTCTTGTTTTAGTTTCTCAAAACCTTTCTCAGCTTCTTGAGTCCACACAAACTTAGTTTTCAAACCACCCTTGATTGTCTCTAGGACTGGTGCACATATGCCACTAAAGTTTCTTATGAATTTCCTATAAAATTGAGCCATTCCATAGAAATTTCTTACCTCAGTCCCTGTGGTTGGTGTAGGCCAGTTTAGGATATCTTCCACCTTGCTTGGATCCATTTTCAATGATCCTTGGGACACTACAAAACCAAAATATACAAGTTCTTGTTTGAAAAACTCACACTTCTCTAGGTTGATGGCCAACTTCTCCTCTTGTAATCTTCTAAGAACCAACTCCACATGTTTAAGGTGTTCTTCTGCTATCTTGCTAAAGATGAGTATATCATCAAGATATACAACCACAAATATCCCTGTAAAGTCTTTGAGTACTTCATTCATGAGCCTCATGAATGTACTAGGGGCATTAGAGAGGCCAAATGGCATAACTCTCCACTCATGCAACCCATCTATTGTCTTAAATGTTGTCTTCCACTCATCTCCATCCTTGATTCTGATCTGATGGTATCCACTCTTGAAATCCAACTTGGTGAAGTACTGAGCTCCTCCAAGACAATCCATCAAGTCCTCAATCCTAGGAATAGGGAACCTATACCCGATTGTGATTCTATTTATTGCTCTAGAGTCAATGCATAATCTCCACTTGCTTCCTTTCTTGGTTGCGAAGACCACTGGTACTGCACATGGGTTGATGCTCTTCCTAATCAAGCCTTGATCCAATAACTCCTACACTTGTCTAGCTACCTCTAGATTTTGATCCGATGTAAGCTTATAAGCTGCTTTGTTAGGCAATGATTCTCTAGGTATGAAGTCAATCTGATGACTAATGGCCCTTTTAGGAGGTAAAGTTGTAGGTGCACCATCACTTACTATATCCTTATACTTCTCAAGCAATTTTTGGATTGCTCCGCGTATGACTATTTTTTTAGTCTTGTCTTCCTCTTTGGACTGCAACATGATCACATAACCTTCACCCCCTTGATGTAGGTTGTTAAGGAACTCCTTGCCACTACTTAACAAAACACTTGGTGTCTTTGATTGTCCCTCTTCTTCTTTTGACAGTGACTGCAACTTAAATGTCTTCCCATCCTTTTTAAAAGAGATAGTATTCTCCTTCCCATCATACATGGCACTTATGTCATACTGCCATGGTCTACCCAATAGTAGATGGCATGCATCCATGGGTAATACATCACAAATTAGCTTATCCTTGTACCCTCCAATGGAAAACTCCACCGTTACTTGCTCATTAACAAGAACACTCTACCCTTTGTTTAACCATGTCACTTTGTAGGGGTTAGTGTGGGGTACCTTCTCCAATTTTAGCTTCTTTACTGCCTCTTATGAGATGATGTAGTCTATTGAACCTGAATCTACAATGACCTTACACACTTTTTGTTAGAAACCCTAGATCAGACATGCAAACCTAAACACCTTCCACAAAAGAGAAAACATAAAAAAGCAGAGCTTTGCATGTGAATGTGCAAATTGATATTATTTAGGAATTTTCAATATTACAATGAGATGATTTGCTTTATAAAAGCAAAGTATGCAACCCTAATGTTGACCTAAAATAGTTCAACTAAATAAAGCTTACTTATTAATTAAGTAAACTAATTATTACCTAAGCAAAACCTAAGTAAAGTTATGCAAGTGTAATTAAATATTAATTACACTAACACTTTTCCAAGTATCTTGCATCTTACTCTAAATAGAGCTCTTCTTTGTTTTGGTTCTTCCTTGACCAGTTGTCTAATCAAAACTCTCCTAAACATCAGATTCTCTCCCATTTTAGATTCAATATGACTGATCTTTGGTGATTTAGTGCTCATGGTGTCCTCTTGTGCATATGCCACCCTCTTCTTAGCATTTAATGAAGATGCTTTCTCCGGGCACCTATAAGCTGGATGGCCTACTTGACCACAATGGTAACACTTCATATTAGCAAAGTATGAATTGCTCCTTCCTACTCCTCTTCCTCTATTTGATCCTCCTTGAGAACCTCTACCTCATCCATAACCTCCTCTAGAAGATGTTTCACCTCCATGCTCAGTGAGTTTAGACTCTCCTTGGTTTCTTTTCTCATTTCCTCTACCTTGGTAGCCACCTCTATGTCCTCTTTAATCTCTTTGATCTCTACCATTGCCTCTACTCTTAGAAGCTTGATCATGTATCCTCTTGCTTGTTTCCTCAATCTTGATAGCTAATTGATAGCATTGGTGTACTGTTTTAGGACTTAGAAGAGTCATCTCCTCTTGGATGTTGTAGTTCAAGCTATTAAGATACCTAGCCACCTTGAGACTTTCATCTTCTGAAACATTGGACCTCACACAAAGTTTTTGAAACTCCTCAGTGTAAGTGTTCACATCTTGGTCTCTTTGTCTCAAGCTTTGTCTCTTCTTGTGTAACTAAATCTCATAATCATCTAGTATACATGCTTCTCTCACTTTTGCCACCATACCTTTCCAAGTTGAAATAGGCTTCTTGCCTTCCTTTTCCATCTCTGTTTGAATCAATTTCCACCATGTCAAGGTAGATCCTCTCAATCTATACTTGGCCACCTTCACCTTCTATGCTTCAGTGACTCCATCACATTCAAAATGGTTCTCCATGCCTTCTATCCACTCCAGGACTAGGTCAGCCTCCAATTTGCCACTAAACAGTGGTATGCCTCCAAGTGATTTCCCACTCAAAGATTTCAATGCCTTCAAGAAAGGATCTTCTTGTAGAATAGGTTCAGGTTCAGGGGTCTTGTCTTCCTCTAAAACCTCTTCACTCTTTGGTTCCCTTCCCTCCAATCTATCACTGATCTCATCGGCCTTGATTTGCACATTGTTCAATGATTGCTCAAGTTGTGCCAATCTTTCTCTTAACCTCCTATTATCTTCCTCCTGATCTTCAACCTTCTTTTCCAACTCAATGTTTATCACCATGGTTGTGGAACCACTAGATTCAAGGTCTGACATACAAGTTCTAACCCAAATCTTTAACTTTCTCTGATACCAATCTGATAGGGATAGGGTTGGATGGAACAATCACTGTTCCATGCTCTGGATCTTTGTTTCCAAGATCTCTTAGGTGTCTCCACCACCTTAACCTTTAGGTCCTACCTCATGTATGGGTGCCCCTAGTTCTACTGGCCAACCCCACTATCATCTCACACTCAATCTCCCAAGACAATCTTGGTGCTATGCCACTAACTCTTCCTTAACCCTTATTCTTCCCTAAAGGCTAATTACTCCCAACTCCCAACTTGTTCTTTGTAGGGGTGTGGTAATGCTTCCAACAGGCTCATAGCAACACATCTTGGTTCTAAGACCTCCACCTTGCTTCATTGATTCATCGCTTTCACCAAATCCTCATCTAGGGTTAAAAAGGCTACTAGCCAAGAGCCTCAATTAGGCCTCCAACTCCGAGAAAATAGGCTTGTGTTCCTAAGTTCTCCAAAGTGCAACCATTCTTTCTTTTAGATTCTTGATTCCTATTCCCTTCTCTCAAAGATTTTTGGAACCTTAGGTCTCCACTATCCGTATAGTGCCACAAATTGGAAATGTGCAAAAACCTAGGTCATTTTGGGTCCTTTCCCTATCTTCTTGTAGACTGTTAAGGTTTCCTCTCACCAAATGAACTGATGGAGTCACCTCAATGTTCCCACAGCTTGGTGACCATCACACCATCCTTCTTCAACAAGAAGTTTGCTTTAAACGGACACCCCTGCACTTAATAGTGCTTTGCACTTACTGTCTCTCCTAACCGAGCACTGTCAAGCTCACCTAGGAGAAGACTTTCTCCATGCCTCCTGGACTCCTAACCACTCCTAGAACTACTATATTTACAACCATGGAGTCTAGCCTCAATCCCCAAAATCCCATACACCAGGTACAGTGGGAAAGAGAACTAAATCTCCATTCTTGATCGGTTGCCAATCAGATTAGCAACTCAAAAATCAACAAATTAAGTACCAAACACACCTGTAAATTGAACACACAACTTAATAATACAACACATAGCTTATACCACATCTAACCTACATTCTACAACATGTTACAGAGCGATGATAGCTCCTGATCACTCAAATGCAAAGCAAACACAAAAAATTAAAAACAATTCTTCTCACTGTCCACACTTAGCATTTATGTACTCTTCCAAAATTACAAAAGCTTCCAATGTCTTTCAACCTTGCTCTCAAGTAGAGGCACTCCTAAATAGATCAAAAAAAGGTAGTTATCCTCCCCTTGGTTGGACATGTTAGTTACAAAGTGGCAAAGGTGCAAAATGTACCATTTTGCCACTTTTGCCAATTCCTAGAAAACTAAAAAAAGTGAATTTCTAAACTCATTAAACCTTTCCACTCCTGATCACTCCTGATCAAGACACATTATTAAGCCTTTAACTCTATTTCAATGGTCAACATGACCATGGAAATACATTAAAACAAAATGAATCCTAGACTTCCTAGTGCCTAGTGTTTCCTTCCTAATACCGATTGTTTCCTAGGTGCTCCTGCACCACATTGTCCATGCATGTCTCGCAAGATGAATCTGAAACAACATTGGAATGAAAGATAAATTCATCCCAAGGTAGTACTAAATAATACTTAGATGCTGACACACCTAGATCCCAAGTAAAATAAGGCTGGTTGCTGCAACCAGTATGTAAATGTTCAATGTGCTCCTCATGTGTGATTACCCTTTTGAGGGAGTCATTCTCCATCCTCCTAAGATTAAAATCTTCATCAACATATTTATCTTTGTCTCCTCTATGTCCATAATCTAAAAGTGTATCAAAGATCTCTTCATCATTATCTACTCTACTAGAAACATCCAAGTAGACATTAAGCTTGGGATGATCATTGGATGAATCCAAGATGGGATTCAAGGCTGTTAGATTGTCATCTTCTTCATGCATAACCTCATCCTTCATTATTGCACACATTTCTAAAGAATCATCCAAAAACTTGGTCACACATTCATCGTGCTTCAAAAAAATCACTACATTAGACTCTCTTGCTATGTATTCCTCTACAACTACCTGCTCCTGTTCATCCTTTTGTTCAAATTTATCAATCAAACTTTGACAAAATTCATTAAATGAATTTACTTGAATGTGATCATTGATGTTCATACCTTGGTACCACCAATCATGAGAAACTCCTTCAAGGTGCAAGTGTTAGAGTAAAGAAATTATTTAACTTTACTCTCCTCTTAAGATTTCGCCTTGCACACATATCAGTCATTTAATAATTAATATTAATTATTAAATGCACTCACCTTTAGGGTTAGGTTTTTCTTTTAGGTTTTGATCTCCTTTTATAAGGATCGATCTCTTGTGTTTCTTTTATGCTCTATTTCATTTTTCTGGAATACATCTTGCACATTGTGAGAGCCAAACCCTAGTCTTGATCTCTCTCTTTCTCTGTGACAAGTCTTTTGCATGCAGGTATTGATCGGGTTCTATGGATTTTTATTTCTCAAATCCTACATGGTATCAAAGCCAGATCTGCTGTAGCTTGTTCAACTTTTTGAAAGATTTAGAGATCTAGGTTTGGCTGCATCATATCTGTTTTTCATTTTCACATTTTATTTTGGCATAGGGGGTTTCTTTTTTTTGGTACACTTTGAACTCAACTGGACCTCACTGTTGAGTTCGCAGCATCCAAAAACCCCTAAATTGACTATTCATTCATCGATTTTGGCTACAGTCGTTCAGGGAAGCAAAATTGTTTTTGCCCTACGGTCGTACGGCCCTAGGGCACGCCGTTCAAGCAAAAAAATTAAAAAAATTAAAAAAAAAATGAAGTTATTTTGAATTTTTTTGGTGTGGCCAGTTCAATCCGCCCGTCCGGTCGTGTGGCGACCCAGCGCACCGCCTCCTTGCTCACTATCAAGCTCCACTGCCACGCCACCAGCCGCCTGCGCGCTACCACCTACACACCAGGACCCCTGGTTGGCCATGTGACCAAGGGCTAAAGGTTTTTAAGCCCTTGAGGGCTGTGAATTTTTTTAAAAAACCCTTTTTGAGCTATTTTCACAAAATCGAGTGTATCTCGGACGTTTGAGCTTCGTTTTTCAAATAGAAATAGGTGTTGGAAAGCTGGTTCTGGCGGCATTCTGATGGTGTAGGAAAATATTCAAAAAAATTCCATTTGGTTGCTTGTTATTGCAGTCAAAGACTCATGTTGATTCTTGCACTCCGGGGGGCATAACTTTCTCATTTTTGCTCCGTTTTGCTCACTCGAATAGGCACTGGAAAGCTATCCGCATGATCTATTCAGTGATTTGATCCTTTTTCATCAAAAAATTCTTCAAGTAAATAGAGATTTGTCTCAATCATATACTACTTTCTATTGTTTTTTGGCTTTCAGTTTGTACTAGGGATTGGTTTTTTGCATTGTGGGGGGGTGTTTTTTCCTGCTTTTTGTCATTTACATCAGAAAACCAGAATCTATAAACACAAAAACAAAAGAACCCCTTCTACATCTTCTATCTAGTTCTGAAAGACCACTTAATAAAATAAAATAAAAAAAACATTCAGAGCAGTTGAGGCATAGTTCACAGCATGGACGACAGATCTATTAAGCCTCTCACACCGCATAATTATCACACTTGGAAGGGTCGCATGATGACACGTCCCCAGTCTCAAGGATTATGGTCCTATTTGCATGAGGTTCAACCTCCATTAAATCGCACCTTTGAGGTTATGCAGCATAGGCACAATATGGATCAGGCTATGGGATTGATGGCTTTGCACATTTCAGATAGTCTCTCATTTCATCTTGATGGGTGTCTCACACCTAGGGCCATTTGGACCAAGTTTGAGGGACTTTTTGGCACCATAAATTAGTTTTGTGCACTACAGATTGAGGCAGAGTTGACTTCACTTGTACCTGATTCTTTTCCCTCCATTGAGGACTTTCTGATGAAATTCAAACAATAGAGATCTCTTCTACAAGGTTGTGATAAGGTTAAGACTGATACAAAGTGTATTTACTTGATTTTGTCAAAGCTTCATGGGAACTTTCAGATATTCTCATCTACCTTCCATTCCACTATGGATGCCTTGGGTGCATGTTTTACCATGCCTTCTTTTGAGGTGTTTTGTGATCATTTGATACAAGAGCAGGCTAAGATATCATAGTTGGATGCTCTCACAGGATCACCGCACCAAGCATTGGTAGCACAGTCATCTCAGGGGAAGCAGAAGCAGAAACAAAAACAAAAACCACAAACCACAGAGCATTGGAAGGATTCTAGTTTACAGAAGACTTCTGATTCACCTTCTCCTAAGGGGGAATCATCAAAGAAAGATAGACCTAAGTGTGCTTATTGCACTAAGCTAGGACATGATGAGTCCAAGTGTTATGAGAAGAAGATAGATGGATATGCAAAACAGGTTTTAGATTTGATAGTTATTCTTGAGAAGAACCATATTCATCACTCTTCTTCATCTACTTTAGGTGGGTCTTCTTCTTCTCCATCATTCCAGATAGATGGACAGGCCCCACATAAGGGTCATGCATTATGTGCAACCACTAGTTCACATTCATCTAGATGGCTACTGGATTCAGGTGCTTCACACCATATGGCATCTTCTCAGGACATGTTCTCATCTTTCGAGGCTGCATCCTCACCACACATCTTGATGGGTAATAACACTTATATGAGTGTATGTGGGAAAGGTTCTATTGACATTGATGATGGTACATTCAATGATGTACTATGTGTTCCATATTTGTTCACTAACCTTCTCTCCATCTATCAGATTGCTCATAGTGAGATAGGGAAGACAGTTGAGTTCACACTTGATTTAGTGCACATCAGAGACATTCAGACTGGCAATATTGTTGCAACAGGGACAGTTGATCATTCTTCCCGATTGTATGCATTCACACACTTTGGTCCACTGTCTCCCTCTCTTTCTACAAGAGAGCATGTAGTATCTGAGGAGAAGTTCGGTCACTTGAACCTATGTGTTCTTCCATCTGTTCATGAGACTAGTGTTGAGACTTCTACACCTCTTCCTCCTATTGAGATCACATTTGTTCAGCAAGATTCCTCTTCAGCTGTGACTGACATTGTCGCTCCACTCATTGAGCCATCAAGTGCAGTTGTTGAGGCCATATCAGAGGATATTCCTTTCCTCACAGATGACAGATTCAACACACTTGTTATCCCTTCTTCACTGGAGATTACATTTCAGGATCATCTTGAGTTTTTTGATTCACCATTCTATTATTCAAACACACATTCTCTAGTTTAGTTCTTCAGTGAGCATCATCCAGGACTAACATTTTCACCTCACATCTAGGGATTTCCTCTTCCTCGAATGTTGGATCTATTTCTTCCTTTGAGGAGACCCATTGGTTTGATCATTGGCACATGGGTTCTTTCATTCTGGGGGGGCTTTGGATTCTCCACTCTCTCTCATGGGGGGGTATTTGATTATATATCTGCATATGTTCTTGAGAGAGTCTCTTGAGACATTCCATTTGTACTTTCTTTTTTGCATCTCTTTTTGGAGAGGAGATTTTTCCCACTGGGTTTTCTCCTTTTTCTCCGTTTCATAGAGATTTCCTTGTACTTGGGTACCTGATCAGGCCTAGTTGCCGGGACCCTTGTTTGCTTTCATGAATTGTAGTTACTTTTGCTTTCTTGCACTAGTTTGTAGCTGCACTCTTGCTTATCTTAACGGGGGGTGTTAGAGTAAAGTAATTAATTAACTTTACTCTCCTCTTAAGATTTCGCCTTGCATACATATTAGTCATTTAATAATTAATATTAATTATTAAATGCACTCACCTTTAGGGTTAGGTTTTCCTTTTAGGTTTTGATCTCCTTTTATAAGGATCGATCTCTTGTATTTCTTTTATGCTCTATTTCATTTTTTTGGAATACATCGTGCACATTGTGAGAGCCAAACCCTAGTCTTGATCTCTCTCTTTCTCTATGACAAGTCTTTTGCATGTAGGTATTGATCGGGTTCTATGGATTTGTATTTTTGAAATCCTACAGCAAGATCACATACTAAATGGAAAATTTCTCCTTCATGGAACTAGGATAGTAATAGTCTTGCATCTCAAATAACCAAGCTCTAACCAAGGTTTGGTAGGTTTCATGAATTTTCTCCTGAGATATCTTCCACTTGAATTTGAATATTGCTTATATTTTTTATGGCCATCATATTTTTCATCTGAGTGATATAATCAGTGTATGGGACTGAGTTTTTAAAACCTTCATCTTGATTAAGATATGTTTCTCTGATGGTTGCAAGATCCCTAGCCAAATATTTCATATGATAAAACCCTTAGGATAGAAAAATCATGGCTCTGATACCACTATAATATCCCCAATAAAATTATTAAATCTGATTTTTGCAATGCTTTATCAATTTCTGAGATTTTATGTGCAAACAGGTAAAAAATGTGAAATCGGGTGCGCTGAAAATTGCACCAATGAAGCCAACCACACTTAGAATTTTATTACAGAAATAAATATGAGATTTATACAGAAAATTTGGTAGCATAATAGCCTATAAAAATTATTTTTGGACAGTCTATAGATCTTCCCTTACAATATACACAATTGCCACCAATTTGGCACTCAAAAGTACACCTGAAACCCCAATAGATTTGCACAAAAACTCTCTAGCATTTGAAAATAAGATTATAACTGAAATATATATGATATTGGTCTGATTTATATAGAAAAATAAATCCATTAATATTCTTCTACAACACCAACAAAATAGATTACAAACTATGGATCAAAACTCACTAAAAACCCCAAGAAAGAACTTGCAACAATGCAACAACTAGGCTTCTAAAGCACAACTACAATCTCTGAGTGAAATTGGCTCTGGAGACCTTTGGAACCACTATCTTCAAGCCTCAATCTCCCTGGTTTATCAGCCTGTGAAGAAGATTCACAAATTGTGAGAGAAAATATGCATAGAATGAATCCAAAAAGCAAGAAATTGCATTTTATATTTGTTGCCTTCTTCATGAAGCTTCTACCATACATTGGATTCACGTCCAAATATTCCTCCCCAATTTTAGGTGCTTAAAAAGGTCATAAAATGAATTATAACACCTCTAAAATTATCCTTTCATATTATACCACTTATAAGGCATCTCTTGACAACTCAAAATTCTTTTTTTGAGGCACTTACATGAGGTTAAAGTGTTTTTTTCCAAAACTCACGACACACTTGTGTTGGCACCACTAAATAATTAATATTTATTTTTCATTTAGATAAAAATTGCATGAGGAAAATATAAGTATTAAATAATATTATATTCCAATGTTGTCTTGATACCTTTGACTTACTATTTTTGGATAATGGAAACTTACTATTTTAGTAAGTTCTATTTTTGGAAAAAGGGACATGATAGATAGTGACTTGGTGTCTGAAATTTTGAGCCGGTTAGATTTACTAGATGATATAATTTGGAATCATAGTAGATACATAGACCTTATGAAGATGGAGTTGAGTACCTTTGAGGGTTTTGAAGAATTTTATATTCCTTTAATTTTGAATGAGGGTGAGGTAATACCTTGTAGGGATTGCAAGTAAAAGTTTACAAATCATATCACTCCCATGTATAGTAAGATTAATAAAGGAGAGGTGGATGTAGATCAGCTAAACCTATGCATTGATTCACTTGCAAAATTAGAATATAGTTGGCTAGGTTTCCTTGATATGGTGCAAATTTTGATTAGCGTTGACTACAAGTTTCATTTAGAGAGAGAGCCATTTTTTTCCATCAAGGATAGACACTTCAGTAGGATAGAGTGTAGACATGGAAGATTTATAGCATCATAAATTGTCACCCTTGACAATTGCACACTATGTTTTTCTCTCCCTTAAGTGCATGGACCTTATTTTACACCTAATTTCCTAAATTATGCATTCCATAGACCTTTTGAACAATTGTCAAGAAATATAGAAAACCAAAACTTGCATTTAATATTTTATCCCCGATACCTTAGATCCTGCAAAATAGGGCCAAGACTTAGTCACTCTAGGAGGCTTAATCCCCCTATTTTTCCTTTAAAATTGAATATGTCAGAGTCAACATTTTATTATGTGAATTTCAAATGTCCAATGTTGACTATTAGGATTTAATTTTTAAGAAATTAGAATAATTGCATACAAATATAATCATTTCACCATTTGAAAAATGAGTGAAAGAATTCATGATCAAGCATTATCAAGAGCATTATCAAGAAAGTCAAAGAGAAACATTTTAGAGATTTATTGCAACAATTAAATATCAAAGAATCATGTCAAAGTGTATGTGATTTTTTTCATGTTTATTTTATCATATTATTTGTGAGATCTAACCCCTGTAGGTCTTCATGCAATTCAAGACAAAAACAATCAAGCCTTGAGGTGATTTTTATAAATTCAATCCTTTAATGAAGTCATTATTGAGTGGTGAATTGACGTTATTGTTGATTCATCATTCATTTATTATTTATCTATATTTCATTGATATTTGCATTGTGGAGGTAGAACACCAACACATGGTTTGACTGAGGCAAACCCCTATATGGCACAACCATTTCACTCTCTTTGAATGCATAGTTTTTAGATCTAGAGAAGAATTGGAGAAGTCGAAAGGTCAATTATTCATTGATGCATTCAAATCATACACCTTGGAAACATATGGAAACTTAGTTATCTCGGCACCTGATGAAGATCTAATAGTATGACAGCTGGAAAAAAAAGGCTTTGATTTGGATCCAGAGGACTATGAAATAAGATTTAGGATTCCTCTACTAGGATACAGTCATCTAGGGTGATTAGGTCCTCAAAAATCAACTTCAAATTCATATCGTAGGTGCATAGTACTCTACTCAACCCATTTGAGAGTTTGAATTTATCTGTGACATTCTAGTTTTGTTGCTTTTGCATTAGATTAGTTAGTTGCACTATTTTTTGGAATTTTTTTTTATCATTGATGTCAACAGATCTTTATTATTGCATTGATGTCAACCTATGGAGATGATTTGATTGGTTGCATTATGTTGTCACTAGTAGTCTCATTGATGTCAACCTCTAGTGTTTATTTGATAAGAATATGTTTGTGGATGCTCAATCTCTTGTATGGTTGAGATGCTGAGAGGAGTGTTGCAAATTTTGAGTTGGTATTTGTGGTGCTTGGTTTCCAAGTGATTTTAAGAAAAATTGTATAAAAGAGTGTTCAATGTTTTGCTTCACATTTTTTCATGGTTGAAGATCTACTTGTGTGGTTTGGATATGTTGATTAGATGTGTTCAAAGGTGTTATATCTAGATTTTTATGTTCTGGATCATTCGAAAAAAGAATTGTTCACCAGTGTGTGAATTGTGATGCAGTGTTGTCTAGGAGAAATGGTTTTTCTCCATGTTTCTCTGTGTTGTGGTTATATTGGTCATATCTATCCTCGATCTTATTTTTTTGAGTTTTGGTGCTCTGCAAGGTTGGATTCATGAGTTATAGTGTGTGGAAGGTTAACTAGGTGTATAGAATGATTATATTCTTCAAGTGTATATTGTTGCAAAGGATTTGTTGGATTTTAGGGTGTTGATGGAATATTCCAGATTGTGTTTAAATGTTGTGTTTTTTTTGAGTCTTTTTTGAATTTGAGGAAGCATGCACTTAAATGTTTAAAGGTGTTAATATAGGTTTGACTAACCTTGGGTGTTTACACTAATTACGAATATGATTTGGTGTTTGCGGAAGTGTGGCATGACATGTATATGTGCATTTAGGCTTGATTTAAGGTTTGATATGCTCCTCCATTATTCTCCACCACAAGATTTTTTTGGTACTAACCTAATTTGATTTTACACTTTTGAGGTGCATAGCTGGCCTTGAGAGATTTTTTTAAGGTTGCAAATGGTATAAAGGAAAGGTTAATTGTTGGATAAGTGTGTGGTGATGTGAGGATGTTTTGAGATGTGAATTTGATCAAATGCATAGATATGAAGTGTGAGCTTAATGCCTATGAATCTAATAGAGTGAGCATAAGGGTCTACATTTGTAGAGTACTTGAAGTTTTTGATAGCAATGAGTTGGAGGTTACTAATGGTGAAAAGTTATAGTGGTGGATATTTCATGTTGCTCTGAGATGGATTTCTTATTTTAACAATCTTATTTCTTCTTCTTTCTAATCTGGTAATGAGCCATTGGTAGTGAGCCCTTCTTCCTTTTGGGAAGTGAGCCCTCCGATAGTGAACCTATTGTAATCAATGTTGCAATTAATTTATATTGTGAGCTAATCCTCACTATGGTTTCCCCTTCTTTGGTTTTCCATGTAAATCTAATGTTCTAATGTATTGGATGTGTTTTTGTTATGTTTTCTCATGTTTATATTCTACTAATGCATGAAAAGGGTTTAATGGTTGTTAAGGGTTTAATGACTAATACAAATTGGAATGTTAATGAGGGTTTTGATGTTTTGATGTAAAATTGATTCACCCGCCTCTGAGTTGTCTTGTGCATTCAACAATTGGTATCAGAGCAAGGTTCCTTGGAAGAAAGATTAATCACTTGAGGTAGATTCGATGGAAAACAATAAGGAGGATCCTCTATTTGATGGATCTAATTATGCATTATAGAAAACTAGGATGGAAGGTTTCCTTGTTTCCCTAGTGTATGGATTTTGGAAGTCAATTGAATATGGATATACAATGCCCACAAATGGACCATCAATTGATGATGAGATCAAGGCTTATGAAAAAAATAGAAAAGAAAGGTATGCTCTCTTGAGTGGTCTTTCTAATTAAAAACTTGTGAAGTTTATGAGCTGTAAATATGCTAAAGAAATTTGGAAGAAATAGGAAATTTCCCATAAAGGAGATGATAAGGTCAAGCAAGAAAAGATACAAAATCTAAATACTAAGTTTGAAACCCTAAGGATGACAAAAGATGAAGATATTACAGGCTACATTCATAGAGTGTATGAAGTCATCAATTCCATCAAAGGCCTTGGTGGAAAACTTGAAGAAGATGAAGTGGTAAAGAAGGTATTAAGAAATCTTCCTAAATATTATAATCATAAGGTTTTTTCTATTGAAGAATCTCAAAATTTAGACCATTGTTCTAGAGATCCGTTGTTTGGTGCTTTAACTACTTTTGAACTAAGAGAGTTTGGTCCAAGTGATTCAAGAAAAGAGACTACTTTCAAAGTGTTGGGAATAGGATGCCATTTAATTTCATTCTAATCATATTTCATGTATATCCTAAGTCCTTGGAATGTGTTACACAACACTAGGATTAGGAAGAGTTTATTTTGGAATGAAATAAATATTTAATATGACATTTGTAGGAATTTCTAAATGATAGGAGCATGTGGGGATGCCTTGTGAGAGCTCCTACAAAATAGGAGCACATGGGCACCTACATGGGAGATGTGACACATCTTGGTTTAGTTAACTAGTTGGTGATTTGAGTACACTTCCGAAATGCATCTTAGGTTCCTACAAAATAGGGATTTTGATTTATGCATGTTGAGTTCCTATAAGATAGGGATTGAAGTTCAGTTCAGTTCAGTTCAGTTCATTTATGTTTCAATTATCTATAGTTGCATGTTAGTTAATTTGAGTTACATGCAGTTACTTTGAGTTGCATGTTATTTAACTTGAGTTGCATGTCAATTGACTTGAGTTACATGGACAGATAATAGGTGGATACATTTAGTTAATAGATGGAGGATCATGCATGCACATTTGTTTTGCATGAATTGGTGAAAGATATGTTTTAGTTAACAAAGATTAACTTGGGCCCACCTTCGGTGCCCAAGTTTTCATCTTTGAGTTACAACTATTGCATGAAAAATATAATTATAATGCTCAGTTAAGTGGAACCCAGTTTGGGCACCTACTTTGAGGATGAGCTTGCATAAGATGATTTTGACAACTATGAGGTTAACACTTTAGTGTTGGGCACCAACTTTGAGGGAGACTCATGTTTGACTTATGTATGCATATGAGAACTCAGCTTGGCAACCCTAGGCATGGATTTTATCAAGAGGCTTTGTGATTATATATTTGGTTAACTCTTATATTTGTAAGGAAGATAATTTTCTATTATTGCAGCAAGTGTATGAGAGAGTTTTGTGAGACAATATTCTAGGTTGTGAAGAAGATTTGTTGAAGAAAAAAGAAGCATATCAAGGAGAATTGAATTAGTATTATTGTAACTCATTCAAAAGTTAAATAATACAAGCAAGATTAAATTCTACTGGAGTTTTTTCTCGAAAGGGTTTCTCCATGTACATGTTATGTCCTTTTTATTATGTCTTATATTTCTTCTATAATCTTCTGTCTAATTTCTACAACATTAAAATTGATCTAATTCAAGATTAATCATACACAAGAGATTGTGACAAAAAATACTAAAATTGAATCTACAGTTACACAAGATTTATAAATTTTAAGCTACATTTTTACTACAGTTTTACCTTCATTTTCAACATTTCATGTAAGAGCTAATGGTTGGGTAGATTTTGGGACACCTTTCTCTTAAAAGTTTGAAGTTATTTTGGCTATAGTGGGAGCTTTTAATATTGTGTCAATTGCTGATTTGAAAAATTAAAGTGTTGCAATGGGTTCTACTTCTCGTTTAGATATTGAAAGGTTCAATGGATTTGGGTATGAAATGTGGAAATTAAAAATGGTAGATCTCTTTGAAGAGAGAGATCAATGGTTAGTTGTTTATAATGAGACAAAGACACCTTCATCGAGTTTGGATGAAGATTGGGCTAAGCTTGATAAGAAGGAAAGAGGAACCATATTATTATGTCTTGTTGATTTTGTTCTCTTAAATGTTTTAGATGAAAGCACCACATATAAATTGTGGAAGAGGATGGGTGTCACACTATCAATGTGTGACTTAGTATCACAATTCTGTTAGAGTTCTTGGAAATGATGCTGATGCATCACTGGTATGGATGTCTTCATGTGATTGAAGATATGGTTTCTTGGTTTAGAGTGGTTTATATTATGTCATGGTTTACTCTTGATATGAATTTAGATTTTGGCATGGTACTTTTTCTCTTGAGACTAGAATTTTTATGTATGTTATGATGCATGTGATCTCCTTGGAGGAGATGGTTAGATCATGTTTTCATGTTTATGTTTCTAATTCATGATTGGAGCTTTGACATTGATCTTGTGTATTTCTCTTAAGTATTGGGTACATTAATCATTTGCTTGATTACTTCATGATAGTGTTATGTTGCATTTGGAGTTTGGAATGGATTGGTTGGTTACAAGTCATCATGGGTACTTGGAGAAATAGGTGAGGCTTGAGTTCTCTCATGGTAAAAGATATATGTTGGAATGGTTACTTGTAAGAAAATATTTTTTTCAATAGTAAAGACCAAGAAGCCTACACCTTGGTTGGACATAATTTTAATGGTAGTTCTTTATTTGAGAGGTATTTTCCCATTATAGCTTTCAGATGTGTTATGTTTCATGCTTTGATTTCTCATGGAATTGAGTTGATTCATGGTTGATTATGGAGACTCATTTAAGGATGGTTTAGCATGAGTTTATATGTTTTATCTTTCATAGATAGGATCTTGAGCTATGGATAGTTAGTTTTGGAGGATTCATTTTGAGGGATGTTATGAAATGGTTTATGGGCTGATTTCTAATTATAGGGATGGTTACCTTGAGTTTGATCTTCTTGGTTTAAAGATTATGGTTTTACTTGACCTTTTGGGAGCTGTATCGTTAATAAAAAATTATTTGATTGTGTTGAGGCCATGGATAATATTTATTTAGAAGATGGTTATCACTATTTCATGGATAGCTTGGTTACATGTCTTAGTGGGAGATTTTTGATAGTGATGGTTTGATGTTTATCTAGTTGCCATGTATAGCTCAGTATCATAGTTCAGTGGGAGCTTTGGTAGGATATGGTTATGTTCATGAAATTTGGAGAGGATGTAGTTTATTGGTTTTGAGTATTAATCATTTTCTTGGAGCTTCATGATTATGCAGGTTGCATTTGAAGTTGGCATGGATTTTTTGGTGGGTGCTCATGGATACTACAAAGACTTGGGAAAGGTATTGATTAAGAAAGTTGACACTTTGATCAATGTTGTAGAAAATTTCTCATGGTGCCAGAAGGCCATTGGCCTTGAGTCCTATACTTAATTTATAATTAAATGATTCCTTGTTTAGAATAATTGCAATGTACAATGTCAAGTGGGAGAATGTTGGGAATAAGATACCATTTAATTGCATTCTAATCATATTTCATGTATCTCCTAAGTCCTTGGAATGTGTTACACAACACTAGGATTAGGAAGAGTTTAATTTGGAATAAAATAAACATTTAATGTGACATTTGTAGTTATTTCTAAATGATAGGAGCATGTGGGGATTCCTTGTGAGAGCTCCTACAAAATAGGAGCACATGGGTGCCTACATGGGAGAGGTGACACATATTGGTTCAATTAACTAGTTGGTGAATTGAGTACACTTCATAAATGCATCTTAGGTTCCTACAAAATAGGGATTTTGATTTATGCATGTGTTGAGTCCCTATGAGATAGGGATTGAAGTTCAGTTCAGTTTCTAGTTTAGTTCAGTTCAATTCAGTTCAGTTTCTAGTTTAGTTCAGTTCAATTCAGTTCAGTTCAGTTTAGTTTAGTTCAGTTCAATTCAATTCAGTTTAGTTCAATTTAGTTCAATTCAGTTCAATTCAGTTATCTTCAGTTGCATGTTAGTTAACTTGAGTTGCATGTAGTTACTTTGAGTTGCATGTTAGTTAACTTGAGTTGCATGTCATTTGACTTGAGTTGCATGGAAAAATAATAGGTGGATACATTTAGTTAACAGATGGAGGATCAGGCATGCACATTGTTTTGCATGAATCAATGATAGATATGTTTTAGTTAACAAAGATTAACTTGGGCCCACCTTGGGTGCCAAAGTTGGAATATTTGAGTTACAATTATTGCATGGAAGATATATTTATAATGCTCAGTTAAGTGGGATCCATTCTGGGCGCCTACTTTGAGGATGAGCGTGTATAAGATATTTTTGACAAGTACGAGGTTAACACTTCAATATTGGGTGCCAAATTTGAGGGAGACTCATGTTTGACTTATGCATGAATATGAGAACTCAACTTGGCAACCGTAGGTATGGATTTTCTCAAGAGGCTTTGTGATTATATATTTGGTTAGCTCTTATGAGTTTGTAAGGAAGATAATTGTCTATTATTGCAGCAAGTGTATGAGAGAGTTTTGTGAGAAAACATTGCAGGTTGTGAAGAAAATTTGTTGAAGAACAAGGAAGCATATCAAGGAGATTTTAATTAGTATAATTGTAACTCATTCAAAGGTTAAATAATACAAGCAAGATCAAATTCTAGTAGAGTGTTTTCCCTAGAAAATATAAAGGTAAGTTACCTTCCAAATTTTTCAATTGTGGAAAGATAGGTCATTATGCTTCAAGATGTCTAATCAAAGCTTCAAATGAAAAAATTAAGGATAATAGAGGTAAGTCAATCAAGAGAAGTTATTATTTTAAGAAGATGTTAGTATATATGATGATGAATCCTTATCCATGACTCTAAATGTTGGAACTAATTTTTATAAATCTGAGAGATGTATGAAGGAAGTTGCTTCAAAATTAGGTCATAATGTTAGAGGGACTATTGTGACTACTTTTTATGTAAGAGGATCAAAACTACTAGATTATTGACATCAGATGTTCAAATCAGATAATAGGTGATAAGAGTAAGTTTGTTAAATTTGTGAAGTTTGAAGGTGGTATTGTTAAGATTGGTGATGATACCTCTGCTAAGATATGTGGAAAAGGTTCAATCAATTTTTATGTAAAGAATAATATAGATGGTTTTCCTTATGTTAAGGGTCTCCGAAATAATCTTCTAAGTGTAGGAAAAATGTGTAGCAAAGGATATAATCTTGTATTTCAGGATGGTTGTTGTGAGATAAAAAAAGGATCCAAAACTCTGGTTGCTACAGGAAGAAGGATAGATAGAAATATTTATCAACTTAAGGGTTCTAATGGTATGTTTTTTATGACTTAAATCAATGAAATTTGGCTATGGCTTAGAAAAATGTGTCACATAAATTTTGATAGCCTAGTGAGGATCAACTCTTCTCAAGCTATGAGATATTTGTTAAAGATTAAAAAGCCTATAAATACAATTTGCAAGGAATATCAGGTTGGGAAGAAAACAAGAAAAGGGTCCAATTTCAAATAATATTCTACCACAAGACCTTTGGAGTTGGTGCATACAGACCTTTGTTGACCTACAAAAACAAGAATTTTTCAAGGTGACAAGTATTTCATGTTATTGATTGATGATTACTCTATAATGACTTGGGTAACTTTATCAAAGAAAAATAAAAAGCTCTAGATAAGTTTAAAGAATTTAAAGCTATGGTTGAGAAATAAATGGATATAAAAATAAAATATTTAATATCTAAAAGAGGTGGAGATTTCACCTCCAATGAGTTTAATAGTTTTTATGAAGATCATGGAATAAAGAAACATTTGTTAGCTCCTAGGACTCCTTAGCAAAATGGAGTGGTAGAAAGGAAGAATACGACTATTCAAGAAGAAGATATGACAATGATGAAGGAAGAAAATCTATCGGATGTCTATTGGAGAGTAGAAATTCATACTATATTCTACATACTTAACAGAGCATAAGCAAGGATAAACATTTCAAAGAACCCCTATGAGTTGTGGTATGGAAGAACTCCTAGTATCAAATAATTCAAAGTGTTTGGAAGCAAGTTCTATATCAAAAGAGAGGAAGAAAACTTAGGAAATTTTGATGCAAGATCTGATGAAGGAATCTTCTTTAGATGCTCTACAAATATCAAGGCTTATCAATGCTATAACAAGAGGCTAAAAAGGATTGTTGAAAGAGAAAGTTTCAAAGTGGATGAATACTTACATAAGCTTAGTGTTGATAAAAGGGTATGAATTAGATGTGTCCCCTTATAGAGAAGAAGAGAAAGATGAAGGTAAGGAAAAATAAGTGTAGGTTGAAGAGAAAGAAGTTCTAGAAAAGATCCCTAAGACCCCTAAGTATGTGCATAAGAATCATTCTGAATATTAGATCATTGGTGACAAAAGAAGAGGTGTATTGACAAGAAGAAAGGCTACTATGAAAAAAGAACAAGTAAATCTATATTTAATTTCCAAAGTTGAACCTAAAACAATGATTGAGGCATGCAAAGATGAATTTTTGGATCAAGGATATGGAAGAAGAACTGATATAGATTGAGAAGAATCAAACTTGGAAACTTATCCTAAGACTAGGGAACAGGAATGTGATTGGAACTAAATGGGTGTTTTAGAATAAGAAGAATGAGAATGTAGAATTTCTTAGGATCAAGGCAAGGCTTGTGTGTAAAGGATACTCACAAGTAAATGGAATAGACTTTGAGGAGAAATTTTATCAAGTGGAAAGGATGTAATCTATTAGGATGTTTTTGGATTTTGCAACACATAAGGATTTCAAAGTTTATCAAATGGATGTGAATTCTACATTCTTGAATGGTGAGTTGGAAGAAGAGGTATACATTGAACAACCAAAAGGCTTTTAGTTATCACGTAATCGTAACATGGTGTACAAATTGAAGAAGGCATTATATGGACTCAAGAAATCTCTGAGAGCTTGGTATGCAATATTGGATAGGTACTTGTTGCAATAGGGATTCAATAAAGTTACTACAAATACCAATCTTTATTTTAAAGTTGAGAAAGATCATATATTGATTGTGGTTGTGTATGTTGATGATATAATCTTTGGAGAAAATGAATGTATGTGTAAGAGATACTCAAAAAAAATGCAAAATGAGTTTGAAATGTCTATGTTTGGGAAGATGAATTTATTCCTTGGGCTTCAAATCAATTAGATAGAGAAATGAATATTCATATCACAATCAAAGTATATTAAAAAAATGTTGAAGAAGTTTGGAATGGAAGACTCTAGACTGGTATGTACTCCAATGGTTACTGGTTGCAAGCTAAGTAAGAATGAAGAATCTCCTAAGGTTGATCAGAGCAAGTATAGATCAATGATTGGTGGACTACTATGCCTAATTGTTACCAGAATAGATATCATGCATGTAGTTTGTCTTGTGGCTAGATTTCAAGAAGATCCCAAAGAGTCACATGTGGCAGTAGTAAAAAGAATATTTAGATACTTAAAAGGAACTCTAAAACATGGCTTGTGGTATCCAAAGGATAAATATTTCTCTCTAAGTTCTTATACAGATGCAGATTGGGTTGGTTGTGTGGATAATGGGAGAAGTACAAGTAGTGGTGCTTTCATTCTTAGAAGAAGGTTGGTTTCTATTGAAATGAACAAGACAACTAAGAGGGGGGTGAATCATTTTTAGAAAATTAAACCTTCAAAACCTTCAACAATAATCAGATCCACAAGAAATCATTAAACCCTTATTCTGTTAGATTGATTAAACACTAATTATAGATAATAGAAACTAAAATCACAACACTATACACAAGAGAACACCAAATTTACGTGGAAAAACCAATGAGGGAAAAAGAATAGTGAGAATTATCTCACAATATAATTAATAGAGTGAATGATGCATTTCTATATGTAGTCATCAACCAACTCATAGGAGATGTTGGCTTTAGATTGTCTTGGGAAGCCATGGAATTCATTGAAGAGTGGGGGATTTGGTTTATCCAATATCATAAGTCCACTTACATCAGACTATTTGGTTTTGACAAGCATTATTTCAAGTTGCCAAGATGTTGTAGTGATAGGTGGATTTTGATGAAATTCTCTCATCAGATAGCATAAGTAAATGCAAAGTGTTGAGAAAAAAAAAAAGCCGGTTGTCACACATTCCCTACTCAATTGGTTTTTTATTCTTGTTCATCTACCATAGTAGCTAAATCAGCCACAAAAGAATTTCAGACTTCAAAATTAGAATTAAAGACATCAAGGAAAAAATTTGATCCAAAGGGAAAAATGAATGCTTTGTGTGCATAATTATTTCCCTTTAATGAGCCACTTCTTGAGGATTTTTTGGCTAATTTGTAGGATGAGTTTGAGGTAAGAAAGAAAGGATATGAGAGACTGACCATCCCACAAATGAAATACTTTAGGATTAAAGAAGATATACTGAAGGGTATTTTGGATGATGAATTTTTTCTTGATCCTCAGTATGAAGTTGATCAAGTGGCTACCAAGGATTTGGATCCCATCAATTGAATGGAGAAAGAGGAGACAAATATTAATAAAATTTCACGAGTAGTCATTGATAGGAGCTTGAAGTGGATTAATATATGTATCAATCAACCAATATTTAGGACCACAAGGAGGAAGAAAGATTCTAACAATGAACCCACTTCTTCAGTTGGAACAAGGTAGTGTAAGATATTGAAAAGAATGTTGCATATATGGAAGATCTTGTGCCAACTATTGAAAATATTACAGACTTTTTAGAAGGCTACTGCCACCTTTGAGGTTGATTTTGTGGGTGTTGTATTAGGATTAGGTCTTCATCCTATTGCAACTATGTACTCGACCATTGAAGCATCCCAAGTAGATAATCCTACTGCACCTCTGTCAATTGCTATGACTACTGATGAGAATCCTTCTACTTCCCCTTGAACTACATAAACCAAAATAAGTCAATAAAAAGAGGCCCCAATAATTGATGTAATGGAATCACTTTTCCCCTCAAATTTTGAGGAAACTCCTTCCCATGATGAAGGAAAAGGGGAAGATGAAGTTTATTTTTAGGAAGAGAATGTACATCATGAAGAAGGACACCTTTGGAATGAAGTAGGAATGAATGATGTAAAAATAGAGGAGGAACAAAAGAAAATCATGGAGAGTTCCCAAAGGAAAGTTGTTGGGGACTTGGCTAGGGAAGAGGAAGCTCAGATAAAGGAGATTGAACAAAAATGAAAGGATGGAGAAGAGGCTTTATAGAAGGCATTAGAGCTGAAAAAGATGGTGAAAATAAAGGCTCAGAATGTAAGGATTGAACAAGAAAGATTGCTAAAAGAGAAGGATGAGGCATTAAAATAATAAGAGATGATAGAGAAAGAAAATTATGAGCAGAAAAAAGTGGTAACAACACCTCTAGATACTCAACAAGTGATACCTCCACCAAGTGCTCCAAGTGCTCCTACATGGCTAAAGTTAAATCTAGAAAAAAAATAGTAGTTCAATCTCAACCAGTGAGGTGGAATGATATGGTAGAGGAAGTGGATAAGGTGAAATCAAAGAAGAAACCAAGAGCCATTCATTCTATAAATCTTACTAATGATGGGGACTTGGTGGAAGATATTGCAACCCTAACAATTGACAAGGATGACAGGGAGTTAGAATCCTCTGATTATCAAATCAATATTGTTAATTTGGGCAAGTAGATGAGGACTAAAAAAAAAACCTCATTGATATTGTGGATACCTCAACAAAGTAAAGAATGATTAAGGACAAACAATCCAAGGATGTGCTCAAAGCTCAGGTAGGCCAGATGAAAATATTTATGAAGGAGCTAACCACAAATACTTCCAAACAACCAACATCATTAGAAATGCCTGTATTAATGAGGCGTAAAGAAGTTGATGACCTAAGTGAGATGAAAATAAAATCTTAAATGTTTTATAATTGGGTTGGTATTCTTAGGACAAAAACAAAGGATCTTTTCATTGTGGGTTATAAGTGTTATACTGAGGTACATGAGCTGATCAAGACTCTAGAAAAGTATACTCATTAGTTATGGGTAGAAAGTGATAAGTATGGAGAATATATGTGAAAATTGAGGGTTATAAACAAGATTCCCAAGGGAGAAATTATTGGATATGGTACTTTGGAGGGTTAGGATTTAAGCTTTATTGATAAATCTATGAATATATTTATCTTTCAATCAAAAATTCTCATGAAGCATAGAAGAATCTTTCTCCGAGCTCAACATGATATATTTGATCAAGCAAAGGTGTTTAATGGAATTATTGCTGATATAACCAATAAGGAGGTTCCATCAAGTCCTAATTTGATTTCTTTACAGGAGATAAAATATCAATGGAACAACCTATTGGAAGGGTTTATAAAATAAGGAGATAATGTTGAAGGGACTCTTCTATATAAATTGATGGAGATTAGGTTTAATGTACAAGATGTTACTAAGGAAATTAGCCAACTACATGATATGTTTACTGCCACTACCAAGGAATTTGAAAGATAAATGTTCAAGGTTGAATGGGTTGATGGACCCGACGAGGAGGCCTTGGAGCATATTTTCAGCAATTCTAAAAATTATTTCAAACAGATCAAAGTGGCCAAGTGAATGAAAGAACATTATATTTTTGAAAAGGAATTTGGTCAAAAAAATTCAAACCTCCAGGCATCTAATTTTGTATGAAGGAAATGGTAGTCAACTGAAGGAATCTCGAGTAAGCCAAGAAAGAAGTGTTACTCCTCGTATACATGTAAAGTTCGAGCAACATTTACTCCAATTCAATTGAGCACTCACTATTTTTGTGGATCTGAGATATTTTGGAGGAGATTACAATGTTTTATTTTTCTATTAATTAGAAAATTCTCATCATTATAAAGGTCGGAAAATTGAAGTTAGATTTGCAGCCTAATATTTTTGGATATTTTATGTAAACAGTTAGATTTTTACAGCTTTATGCAATTAGCTACAATTTAAAATTTTCTTATTTTTAAGATGATGACAATAGACAATGGTTTTATGTATTCCAGTGGATCTTGTTGTGCGTAAATATTTCTTAATTGGTGAAAATCAATAGAAGACGCTGAATTTAAAACTATCTATTATATTATCTGTGAATGTTGTATCCTTATTATTTGTTGATCTACAAAGTTTTGTGGCAAGTTAATAATGTTCATTATTAAATTGATTCTAACAAAAATGAAATGAAAGTATGTTTATTAAATCTGCACTGTAAATGTGTATAATTGCATGAATATTTGTGAGTTATTCTATTTATCTATTTTATACTTTACAAAAATACTTGTTACAAAAGTTGCATGTCTAAATTTGAGAAGAATGTTTGTTCACGTTTTCTATTCCAAAGAATATGATCTATCTTTTTCTATTTATTTAACACCCCCCCCCTTTTAGAATATTTTGAAATAGTCAATTTATTAATTTTACCAGAAAAGGCCCCTTGAACATTATAGTCATTTTGACCACTGGGTGATTCAACATAGTTGAGAAACAACTATCAAGACCTTGGAAGATAGGTTATTTGATACTAGTTATCTTTTTCAAGAGAAGTGGGATAGAAATATTTTCCTTAATATTTGTTGTGTTATTTTGGCCATCAACAAAATTGGTGCTAGAAGGAGGGACCTAAGGAACAAACTAGAGTGAATTGGGTCATTTTCACCACATAGGTTTGAACAAGTTCTAAGATATAATCCAACCTAGACCCATTTGTAGAACTTTGATTTCCTATTCAACCCAGAACACGTAGAACTCCAATCCCACCACCAACAACTCCCCTAAGATTTCCATTAATACCATAATTGTTGCTACTTAACCCACCAGCACCAATGGAATTCTTCGCAGGGAATTCCTCACCACTGGGGACCATCCCCGATGGTATCCATAAGATGCCTAAAAACCCAAAAAAAATTGTCCCAGATATACCCATGGGGAATCCCGAAGTGCAACAGAGCACATTCAAGTATTCAAAGATGCGTGCACTCAGGCTCAGATAACACATCATGATGTGGCCTATAGATTGTTTCCCTATTCATTAGGGGATATGGCCTATAATTGGTACCTTAACTTTCCCACCAAATTTATTGGCAGTTAGACCAATTTGGATGATTCCTTCATCAATCAATTCTAGGTCTACGTAGACCCAACCATTTTCTATCACTAGTTTTCCATGATTAAGAAGGAAGCCCATGAACTCTTTCCTCTATTCAACACACAATTTTAGAGAATGTATAGGCGCTTGTAGCCACCTTAAAAAAACTATGAGAACATTACCATCCAAGCATACCTCAAAGCCATAGATCCATTGACTGGTCTATTCCTATAGAGAACCTACTCGGATGGTGATATTGATTCATTGGCTAAAGTATACCACTTAACCATCAAATTGTAACAATGGATAAGTTCTCAAATAGGAGGTATGGGAGGTACATTACCTTCATTAGGATACCCTGGTATGCCTAACCAAATGGTTGCAATCAACCATGCAATGAACAGTGGAACCCCACTCATGAACATAGTTCTAGGAATGCCCAATTTTGCTTATGGACCCCTGGCTGAAATGCATCGCCCACCTTTGTTGCCTTGGATTAGTGGTGGAACCCTAGATTATTCTTAACATCAACAAAATTATCAAAATTATACAAGAGGATAGAATCCAACAACAAACCCGTCAACTACATAACAAATTAATCAAGTTGTAACAATTGCAAAAAATGAGTGTACTACATGTTTGTCAATAGAGTTGGAAAATCTAAAGAAAACCATGTCTCAAGTGGCCAATGAGATGGCTCACTTCAAGTTGAATCCCCTCCAAACCAAATTCAATACCAAAACTAGGGAGGGTATCCAAACCAAAATAATTACCCCAATCAAAATTGTAATCAAAACGAGATGAACTTTCAAAACCAGAATCTCCAAATTCAGAATTATGAAAACAAGAATAGATGGTATAACCTATTGAATATCCCAAATACTGAGAGGGGGGTGAATCAATATTCCATAAAAACATTCTAATAAAAATCATTTAAACATTATTTCAATTATGACTGAATCAACAAGAGAGAAAATGGAAACAAGATAATGCATCAACACACATGAACACCAAGATTTTTATGTGGAAAACCCAAAATGGGAAAAACCACGATGAGTATTAGCTCAAAATATATTATAATTGGATAAAAGATATTACAAGGCTCCCTGCTGGGATTCACTATCCTTGAAAGGCTCACAACCTGAATATAAAAGATGGCTAATCACCAAGATACAAAAGTTATGGCTCACTACCAAAAGTGTGAACTAATAGAATACACCTTCTATGTGTAGGGTTTAGTTCCAATGAAGCTCTGAATATGAAGTACTGCTTCTCTCAATAGTCGATCAACAATTATGTTTTGATCCTCAACTGATAAATCATTTAGGCTCACATATCCAAACATTCCTCAATACCTTTTGCACTTCACCATATCTTTCTTCTTTCTATTTCCCGTGCTCACACTTTCCACTCCACCACCATCACACTCATCTCCTTTAAAGAGTCTTACATATATATACAAGTATATCTTATTCATCAATTAGGTTTACCTTATTAGATGAAGACAAACTAATTAAAAACACTCTTTTTGGAACCATATGATATATAAAACATTTTTTTCATGTAGTGGATCATATCAAGTCAACAAAGATCCATAGAAAAAATCTTCAAGATATATTTGATCTTCATAATACATTACATATGTGAGGTCATCCAAGGTTAGGACCTAAACACAAAAGCTCCAAACTACCATACACTCCTCAAAACAAAACACCTTCAAGATCCAACATTAACTCATCTCATCATACTAACATCATAGAGACTACCATTAGAACCACAACAATAGAATGCTCTTCTTAAGAAAGTGCAGAGTCTCCCACACTGATATGCTGAGTAGAGAAACAATTGTAGAGTACAAAGCTAAAATTTGTCAATGATACTTTATGCTCACAACAAAAAACTTCTCAAGATCCTAGATATAGATGTATGAATGGGACATAATATCATAGTTTAGAGATTAGAGTCATATATTTTTCTTGTGATGAATTCCGTACTCAAAAGCCAACACACCGATTTATCAACAAAGAACACTCCCAGTAGAGAATAGCTTTTGGTAGACTAAGTAAGCTTCCCATACAGTTTTCACCATGTTGACATCAATGACAACATAGGAACAACCAACACAATCCATATACACTTCATGCTCATGTTCCAAGGCTCCATATTTCCAACAATCTCCCCCTTTGGCATTGATGGAAACATGCATGTCCAAATTTTTTTTTTGATATAAGGCAATTGAATACTCCCCCTTTCAAAAAATTTCTCCTCAAAAATGTGTTTCCTCTATCATCTATCTCTCCCCCTTTGACATCAATGAAAAAGGATAGGGTTTGGTATATATGCATATGCACCAAAATTTAACCAAAAATATCTGAACACAAAAAATTGTATTAATGTGAAGAAGAGGAACCTTTGAGATTCTTTAGGATAACCTTCCATGAAGCTTTGCCTTCTTCCCATGCTTCTTTCGCATTTACAAGATTCTTGTGAAATAGTTCAAGCTTGTTCAAAGACTCTATACCTTCTGCTAAAGTATTGGGACCGAGATTAATATTTGATAAATTACCAATACTATCAAGAGAACTAGATACATGAATGTTCCTAAGTTTTACCATATGTCCGAGTGCCAAAAAATTCTTAATCACTTCTATTCTTTGATCCTACAGAGAAAAGAATTTATCTTGAAGATACATAATGTAGGACCATCTCCGATTATCTCTATAATCTGCCAATCTGTACATATCTACTTGAGTACTCATTCAAGTTTCATTATTCCTTATCTCATATCTTACATTCAATGTACTAATATACCAATTCAAATAGAAAGAAAATAGTTCCTAAGCCTCTTCTTCACAAACCTATAATTCTCCAATTCCATCACCACTCTATGATGTGCATCTGCACATTTCTTCTTGATATCTTCTAAATTTTCTCCCATAGACCTAAGTCCAGCTTGCAATTCTAGTTTGAAGATATATAATTTCAAAGAATTAATCATGTTTCTGAGATTTTCCACAACTGATATAGATGAACCAAATTTAGCACCAAGAATTACCTTCTACAAATATTTTAAAGCTCTTTGAATTTTTATGCTTTCATGCTCATGTTGAGCTCTCTTTGAATCTCTTCCTTATGCTACTTCTTGTTTAATAAAACACTTTTTCTTTTCTTTCCTATTCTAGTTGCACTACCAAAGGTTTCTTCTTCATTGGCATTCTTGGGACCGTCTACAAGAATTTTTGCATAATGATCAATCTCATCCTTAGTCACTTCATAATTCAGTTCATATATCCACACCAATCTGGATTCAATGACTTCCATATAGAAAAAATTAGTAGAAACTAGGAAATTAATATTTTCAGAGTACCTCTGAATTACACTTCCTAGAATCCTTGATCTTTTGTTCATACTCATTTGAAATGTTCCAAAGAATGCAGTAAGAGCAGTCTCTTGAGAATTTGAGCCACCAAGTTTCATTATGAGATTCCTTATCAGATGGGTAATAGGTTTTGTATTTTTCCATTCTATCATTCCTATTACTGGTAACTCTTTCATGAAGTAAAATAGTAAGAAGACAATCAACTTTCTATACTGGAATGTATTTTTCTTTCTCTTCTTGATTTCCTTCAAGTTCTTTAAAATATGTATTTGTAGCAGCTCACATAGGTCAAAATCCATAACTCTTCTAATCATATCAATAGTAGTGCAAACTATAGCAATAAATATTATGAGGTTATTGCTTGGAAAACAAAATTTGTGACCTATAGCCATTGCAGTATACCTAATGACTAGATATTCAATTGTTCTTAAAATGAGTTATTTTCCTTCCATGGTCACACTAGTCATCTTAATTATCTCTTGTTCATTCACAAACTTTCATTTGGGAACTGGTTTGGAGGAACACAAACTAGTTACATCTCTAATTGCTTCTTTGGTAATCATATGTACTTCATCAATCCATATTGATTCATCATGAATCTTGCTCAAAATTATTCGAATGTATTTCTTGTCGAATTCAACCATAGGGACATTCTTCCATACATCCAACTTCTTCTCAACTAATATTTTTTATGCATCATGATTAACTTCCAAATCATTCTTCCAAAGGATACTTAACTGAACCAGTGACATTTCCTCAATTGTACTATAGATTTATGCATAGATATCTTCAAAGGGAAATAATCTAGGAGGAATATAAGAGAATACACCAACAGATTCTTTCGAGAGATTTTTTAAATATTTCCTGAAATTAACTTGTGATTTATCCAAAATATTCACAACCTTTTAATTGTCCATTGCATAAAGGTGAAATATTGTGTAATTGAAATACCTCTATAATTTCCAACGAATAATAGGATTAGATTTCTAACTTCCAAAGAATGCTTTGAACCTACTTTGATTTCTTCTTCCTTCAAGCCTTGAAATTATAAATAGCTCTAGTTTCTCCAAACTTCCTCTACATGCTTCTCTAAATTCACAAATGCCTTCTATTGAATATAGTTTCCTTGATACATATGCATTTATTCTAAATTATTTTACAATAAATGCTTCAAATTGTAGGTAGAACACCTAAAAATTCATGTGCACTTCCATTCTTTCAAAATATGCAAACTTCATTCTTCACACATGCGACTGAAAAATTCCTTCTGAATTCATAAGTGCATTAAATATAATTTTTTCATGATGTGACAACAAGTATCAATGAGGGGCTTATTAAATTTTCTGATAATTTCTCCCCCTTAGGCATTGCCTGACTCAAAATTTGATGGGTGTATCTACACCAATAGATGGAATAGATTAAACTAATGAATTTGATTCAACTTGCTTGAATTCTCCTTCCTTTCTCTAGATTCTTTTCATTTATTTTCTTGCTTCTTTCGAGTCTATGATTGGTTCATGCTTCTTTTATGGATAGATGTCTTTTCTCCTTTCGCAGTTACTAGAAAATCATTTCAAATTTCTACAATCACAACAAATAAAATTCTTCCTCCCATACATCCTTTTATTTAATCTACATTCACATTGATTAGCCTTGTGCCCAAACTTCTTGCACTTAAAACATTTTCTGGAGAATGACAAAGTATCATTCATTCTACTTTTGTAGTTCCTTGCCCTGTGACCAAATTTATTGTAGGAATGACAAACACCATTGAAAGAAAATTACCTTTGAGCATTAGGTTGTCTAATGGGATTCCTTCTAGTATTTCTTCTTAAGTCCTTGATTTGTCCATATTTTCACTAAGCCTTCTTGTGGGGAGGTTGCTTCATTTTTGAACTCTAACCTTCTTTAAACCCTAAACCACTTTTATTCATTATTGGTCTTTGATAAATAATCAACTCATCAGAAATTACAGAGCTTGTCTTGAATTTATCCTCAATTATTTTTTCCTTTTCCATATCTAATCTCAAGATTTCAATTTCTTGCTTGAGCTTGACACATTCATTCATCTTCTCTTGAATTTCAACTTGCTGAAACACTTCAATTCTTTTTGTTTCTTCCAATTGTTGTAAAAGTTCGGTGATCTCATCATGTTCTCCTCTTAATTGAACATATAATTCATCATAACTTATCCTTAGATTCTTGATGCAATCATCCACTTCCTTTAGCTTATTCTTATAATCTTATTTTTTCTTCTGAACATCCAGTAGAGATCACTTTGGGAGGAAAAACTTTCTTATATTCAAATTATGGGACCTCCCTCAAGCTCTTAGGCTCCTTTAGAGGAACCAAGCTCTAATACCAATTGTTGAATATCCATAATACTGAGAGGGGGGTTTGAATTAGTATTCCTTAAAACTATTCTAATAAAAACTATTTAAACATTATCACAATTCTAATTGAATCAGCAAAAGAGAACATGGAAACAAGACAATCCATCAACACACATGAACAAAATTTTTTTTATGTGGAAAACCAAAAATGGGAAAAACCACAATGAGGATTAGCTCAAAATATATTATATCCAAATACAAGATATTACAGGGCTCACTGCCATGACTCACTATCCTTGAAAGGCTAACAACCTAAACACAAAAGATGGCTAACTGCTAAGATATGAAAGTTATGACTCACTGCCAAAAGTGTGAACTAATAAAATACAGCTTTTGTGTGTAGGGTTCAGTTCCAATGAAGCTCTGAATATGAATTACTACTTCACTTATCAATTACTCAACAATTTTGTTTTGATCCTTAACTGATAAATCATTTAGGCTTGGATATCCAAACATTCCTCAATACCTTTCGTACTTCACCATATCTTTCTTCTTTATCTTTCCAATGATCACACTATCCACTCCACCACCTTCACACTCATCTCATTCAAAGAGTTACATATATATAATTATATATTATTCATCAACTATGCCGGCCTAATTAGATGAAGACAAACTAATCAAAAACACTCTTGTCAGCACCATATTATATATAAAACATTTTTTTCCATGTAGTGCATCATATCAAGTTTGTGAAGATCCATAGAAAATATATTCAAGGTATATGCGATCTTCATAATGCATGGAAAATGTTAGGTCGGCCAAGGCTAGGACCTAAACACAAAAGCTCCAAACCACCATACAATTCTCAAAACAAAACACCTTCCAAATCCAAAATTAACTCAATTTCTGAACATACTAACACCAAAGAGACTACAATTAGAAACTCAACAAAAGAATGTTCTTCTTAATAAATTTTAGAGTATCACACACTAATATGTTGAGCAAAGATAAAATCTGTTAGTGATAAATTTATACTCACAACACAAAGCTTCTCAAGATCCTAGATATAGATGTATGAATGAGACATAATAACATGGTTAAGAGATTAGAGTCATGTGTTTTCTTGTGGTGAATTTTGGACTCAAAAGCCAACACACTAGTTTATCAGTAAAGAACACTTCCAGTAGAGAATAGCTTTTGGTAGACTAAGTAAGCTTCCCGTACAATTGTCACCATGTTGACATCAATGAAAACACATGACCATATAACACAATCCATATACACTTCATGCTCATGTTGCAAGGCTCCATATTTCCAACATAATGAGAGGCCAAAAAATAGACAATGGGATACATGACCAAACAATGGAGGAGTCCCACACAATTACTAGGCCAATGAGGAAAAAACACAAACTATAAATGTTGTAGATCTAAATTTCATGACCAGCTATTGCAAGTTACATGATATTGCTGCTCATTCTAAGGTCAATTGTTGTGAAATGAAAAATATCATTAAAATTGATCAAGCTAACTCTCAACCAACATAAGGTAATGCTAAAAAATGCGATGAGTCTTTAGATACTTACATGGCCTTCAAAACTTATGATGAGTTTCAGTTTCCTTTCCAAGATGAAAATGAACCAAAAACTGATATGTACAACTCTCAAGCTTTTCAAGCTAAAGGAGGTCATTTTCTGAGGAACCAAAACAAATAACCATTCACCACATTTTCTCCTCCATCTAAAAACATAGTAGCCCCAAATCCTAGAGTGGATAATAATCCACCTCCAACCAAAGGGCCACCTGAGATTCCAAATAGAAGTAATTCTATTTTCTTTCCTAAACGACAATACAACAATAATAAGGAGTATGATCTGATTACAAAAATGTAGAAGGAAATGACTTCATTGTCATTCTTTGATATTTTAAAATGGTGCCTTGATCAACACAAGCTCATGTTGAAAGCCTTGGCTAAGGTAGATTAGTTGAAGGGAGAGGAAAAGGTGATGTTTCCCATTGAAATGAGCACATCTCTATATAGAGGGAAGACATAAACACCTTTGTTCTTATTGAGTTTAATAATCTGTGGGAAGAACTTACACAATTGCCTATTAGATTCTAGGGCCTTAGGTAATGTTATACAAGTTTCCATTTGTAAGAAATTAGGCCTCACCTCAATTCAAACTCATAAAGAATTTATACAATTGGAAAAAACTAAAGTAAACATTGTCAGAGAATTGGAAATTGTACTTATACAGATTAGATCAGATCCAAGGATTCAAAGTTACGTGGATATTCAAATTTCTGATATTCCTAAAATGTATGGTATGTTGTTGAGTAGGGATTTAATGAAGACCATTGGAGGCTATCTTTCATTGGACTTCTCACATATGTGGCTGTAACATAGATTTTTTGGAGAATTTCTCCACAGGTTAAGACGATCAAATCTAATAAATAATCTAAATGAAAACAAAAAAGAACAAATAAATGAACATAAAAACAATAAACAAATAACTAAAATGATCTCACTAAATATGTGTCCAGTTCTTTGAATTATCTCGATTGTCCTTCTCCATTTTGTTGTCTCGGTATTCTTACCCTCAGATTTTATGTGTTGATGCAAGCATAACCTTGTTGAATGTCTAAGCAAAATATCAAAGATTAAGTTTCTTCTCAAAAGTATTGATTTTGGGAGGAGGAATAATGATAATGACAAGTCATTTTATAGATTTTGGGTTTTCGAGTGATCAGCTCAGATTCAAAAGAGAGATCAACATACGAGATTGATGAATGTAATTCGATGATAGTTATGTGTCATTTAGAATGTGAGTTTAAAAAAGTCTACAGGATAAAGATTAATTTAGAATGATAACTTAATCTTGTGTCAAGACTGTTTGAAAATAGAAAGAACATGAGTTCCAGATTAAATAAACAATTTAATCTTCAGTTAAGAGTCTTCAAAAATAGAAGAATAGACTTTGAATGACAAAGACAAAGTTAGAACTCAAAGAATAATCCATTCAAATGCACACATGAATTAATTAATTAAATAAAGATATTTAATTAATAAACACATTCATGCATATGAGTTAGAACTAGTTAACTGACTAGTTGTGACATAGATTCATCTCGTAGAGATGATTAGATATTGAATCCAAAGATAACTAGAGGATTTAAAATAGATCTGGAGTCAGAAGGTGAGTGAATAATTAGATAACTGGACGACAACAGAATGTGACATAAACAATTAAATATGAATTAAATGTTATTTTAATTCAGCATTCGAAATTGAAAGATTTAATTAAATAAATAATGTAATTTATTTAATTGACTATTGAAAAGGTTAAAAGAATAATTAAATAATAAATATTTAATTATAGTTGAAATATGACAAAAGGGGTAATTAAATAATAAATTATTTAATTAAGAAGGAGAATTAATTAGTTAGCGACATAATTAAATAAATATTATTTATTTAATTAATCAATTTGAATAAAGGTCATAATGAATTAATTAAATAATTAAAAGGTTATTTAATTAATAGAGGAAATATGGGTTTAGAAAGGTAATTAAATAATAAACATTATTTAATCATGACCATGGACATTAAAAAATTATGTTGAAAGTGGTGCTTGCAGGCCTAGACCAATTTTTGGTGTCTACAGTTTGGCCCTCTTTGATACAATGTCATTTTGGCATTGTGTCAAAGAAAATATGCCCCGATCGTGCCCCAGTGAAAGGGAGAATGATGAGGAGGTAGTGGTATGCCCCTTCGAGAGGATAGGTAGGTTTGAAGAACATGAGTGTGCTCTTGAAATCAATGAGAGGACTGGAATATGAAGGACAAGAGACTAGGAACAAATAGATAAGGATAATGAAGATGTTGAAAAGAAGAAATGTTAGCTCGGATAATTCAAAAAGTTAGTATTGAAAAAGAATGGTTATTTGAAAGACATATGATCTTCGATATTTTTCCATATATTCTAAGCTTGCATTTTTATCATCATTGGGTGGGATTGACACAAATGGATAGTGCACAACATGATATGAGATAGACCATAGTGTACAAAGTCATCCATTTGTAAAAAATAGATAGTCGTAGACAAGGAGTGTCTTAACTCATACTAAGGACAAGATTGCCCCAGTCATTTTTTCTTAACAAACCAAAGACAACAAACAAATAAAAGATGGGTCATGAGACGTCATTGCTCCTCTAAATCCTTGATATGAAATCCTTGAGAAAACTAGTAACATGACTCAAAAACCAAAGTTAAAAAAATAGTTGACAAACAACAGCCAAAGAAAAAGAGTCCTAAGACATCCTTGCTTATCTAAATCCTTCAAGGGACATCCTTGAGAAACCTAGTAACCGGAATTATTCACAAATCGATAGAAAGATAAGACAAAATAAGATATAAAGTCATAAAGCCAAATAAAAGTATTCACCAAAACTTGATCTTGTGGGATTGTCTGATTGTTTGATGTTTCACATAGCATAATGTGAGGGATGACACACACCACATAAGACGTTGAGTCTAGTTTCGACTTGGTGAGTATTTGTGTAAGGCATGACAAAGCCCAATTTCAGAAATACATGTGCCATATAAGACATTGATGCGACAAGCTATATGAGGCTATGACAATTTGATGATGTTCGTTGACAAGAAAGACATATCTTGCTAAGACATAAGTTGATCACTTTGACAATGTGATTGATTTTGACTTGATGACAGTTTTGAGATGTTTGCCTTGTTGGTGCATGACTTGTTTTGATTCCTTGACTGATGTGATTGTGTGTGTGTGTTGACAATGTATGACTTGAGATGATATACCCTAAAGGACTGACCTAATGTGGCCTTGAGGGCTCATCGATTGACTAACCTTGCCTACATTGTACACAAAAAGACCTCATAGTTCAACCAAACTTTAACTAACATAACTGACTGAAGATATAGACTTAAGTTGATGATATGCAACATGTGTGATAGTGAATGTGATTAACCCTATACTAAGCTAGTGTGGTCTCAAGAGCTCATCGATTGACCAGCCTTGCCTATGTTGTACACGTAGAGACCTCATAGTTCGAAATGACCAATGACTTTGTATGTAAAAAGAGTCATGATTTTAATGTGTGTGATACATGAGAAACCTAGATAGACAGACCTAATTCCTTGGGGCACATCGATTGATGGCCTTGCCTATGTCCAGTCATAGAGGCAACGTAGTTCAACTATGTCTACGACTGACTGAACACAACTCACTTTGACTCTGTTTTTGGGATTTTCTGACATGTTTTGATTTTTTTTTGTCTTTTTGAAGTTTTCTAATGTTTTTGGATTTTTTTAGGACATTTTTCGATGGTGTAATTCTATGTACAAGGTCCTCATGGCACAGAATAAGGATTTTCCCCCAGTTGGGAATAAGACATGTGAGATGGAGTGGCGAATGTGATGGAATGGACTTTGATGTCAATTGTTCCAAGCAATGGATAGGAAAACCACTTATTATGAGGGATGGTGAAAAAGTCTGATTGGAATGATGGTAGACAAAAGAGAAAGTTTGACTACACATGGTGCCTATTTGCCAGGTTTTCACCATAGTACTTATCCATAATGCCACCGAATTGGTTTTCACTATTGGACGGATTATTTCTCTTTACTATTTTTTTGGTGTTACGAAGATGCCTGTTTGCTAGTTTTTCATCAAGGTAACCATTTTTTTGTATTTTTCTGATTAAGACCAAGACTCTCAAAAGCTATGCATAGAACCTCTTTCGACGAAGGTTGTTAATTGGTGACAAACGTGGCTCTCCTTTAAGGGTAGAGAGTTGGTATGCTCCTGATCCAAAAGATTTTGTGACAATATAAGGCCCTAACCAGTTAGGTTTAAACTTACTTGGCTTTTCTCGTTCAACTTGATTCTTGGGATTCTCCATTAAAACCAAGTAATCAATGTCAAAGTGTCTATTTATAACTTTCCTATTATAGCTACGATGAAGACGATTCTGATATGCTTGCAAATGGTCTAGTGATTTATGTCTTCGTTCATCCAGTAATTCTAACTCTTGTAATTTGGATACATGGTATTCTTCATCATCAATGTGACCTTTCAAGGATACCCTCAAGGAAGGAATTTCAACCTTAATAGGTAAGATAGCTTCAGATCCAAATACTAGGGATTATGGAGTGGCTTCAGTGGGAGTACGAATGCTTGTGCGGTAAGCCCATAAGGCAAGATTTAGTTGTAGGTGTCAATCATGACCAACATCATTGACAGTATTTTTTAGGATTCTAACAATGGTTTTATTAGATGCCTCAGCTTGGCCATTACCTTGTGGGTAATATGAGGTGGAAAAATGATGTTTGATATGAAAATATTCACATAGATGGCATACTTCTTGGTTTTTGAATGGGCGGCCATTGTTTGTGATAATGGATTGGGGTAAACCATACCAAAAAATGATATAGTTTAAGATAAACTTGGATATTTGCGTGTCGGTGATGTAGGTCATGGGAATAGCTTCGATCCATTTGGTGAAGTATTTGGTGGCGGTTATGATGAATTTATGGCCATTGGATGATGGAGGGTGTATCTTACCTATGAGGTCAAGTCCCCATTGGGCAAAGGGCCATGGTGATGTAATCGGATGAAGCTCCTATGTTGGTGCTCTTATCAAATCTCCTTGTATCTGACACTGTCTACATTTCTTTACAAAGATATATGAGTATTTTTCCACTGTAGGCCAATAATAACCTAATCTCATAATCTTATGGACTAAAGTAGGACCACTTGAATGGGATCCACATATACCCTTGTGTACCACTTGCAAGGTTGTTTGTTCTTCTTCAACATCGATACATCTCATTAGGGAGTTATCTAAGGTACGTCTATATAGGGTATCTCCAATGATGGTGTATTTAGTTTACTTACAGATAAAGGTTTCACATTGTTTGTTTGACATCTAGAGGTAAGGTTTGGTCATTTAGATAGTCGAATACATATTTGTACCAAGGGGAAGTAGGACCAAAAATCATACACACCATCACAAAATCAGGGACATCATAGGTAGGGACCAATAGTTGTTCAACCAAAAACTCAAACTTAGGCATGTTGCTCAGAATATCCAATAAGGAACCCACAGTTGCCATAACATCTGCAGCCCTGTTCTGAATACGTGGTATTTGTTGAAAAGTGATTTCATTGAATTAATGCTTGAAGCTATCGACCATGCACTTATAGGGGGAAATTTTCTCATCCTTAGTCTCATAATCATCATTTACTTGCCTGATTACTTGCTGAGAATCGCCAAAAACATGTAGACTCTTAATCTTCCATTGGGCTGCCATTCTTAGTCCTGTCACTAAGGCTTCATACTCTGCTATGTTTTTGGTGAAAGGGAAAGCAATCTTGAATGATTTAGGAATGGTATCACCTTGAGGTGTAACAAATAGGATACCTACTCCTAAACCACGATTCGTATGTGACCCGTCAAAGTATAATTTCCATTCGGTTCTAGTGTCAACTGTGAAGATAAATTCATCAGGAAAATCTGCCACTAAAGGATGGTCTGCCTTCATGGGTGCATCTGCTAACTGATCTACAATCACCTATCCTTTTATAGCTTTCCTCTCCACATATTGGATGTCATACTCACTAAGTATCATAACCCATTTAGCCAATCGGCCTATTAATGCTGCTTTATTTAGGAGATATTTGAGGGGATCAATCCTTTCGACCAACATTGTTTGGCAATTTAGCATATATTGCTAAATTTTTTGAGTAGAAAATATTACCACAAGATAGGCATGTTCTATGTTGTAATTTAATTCATATCCCACTAAGGTACGACTAATGTAATACATTCCTCTTTCATGACCTTGATCATCGTTTTGTGCGAGAAGAGCTCCTAATGCTAACTGAGTTGCTGAAATGTATAGTATCAATGGTTTTCCATTTGCAGGTGGCATTAAGACAAGTGGAGTGAGCAGATAATCCTTGATTTTTTGGAAAGCTTTCTAACATTTAGGTTTCCACACAAATGGTACTCCTTTCTTGAGTAAATGTTGAAATGGGTGTATTTTGTATACTAGTTGTACAATGAAATGCCTGATAGACTGTAATCTTCCCTATAGTGTTCTTAGTTGACCAATGTTGACTAGAGGAGGCATTTATATGATAGCTTTTACCTTTTTTGGATCTACTTCAATTCCTCTTCTAGAAATGATATACCCTAGAAGTTTCCTTGATTTCACTCCAAAGACACACTTCTTTGGATTTAGCCTGACGTTGTAATTCTCTAGCCTCTAGAATATCTTGTCTAGAACTTTTAAATGATCTACCTTTGTTTCTGATTTAGCTATAAGGTAATCGACATAATCTTCCATGAGTATTCACAAAATCATGGAAAATAGTAGTCATTGCCCATTGATAGGTGGCTCTTGTGTTCTTAAGCCCAAAGGGCATAACATTCCAATAGTATGTTCCCTATGGACACATGAAAGTTGTCTTGTGTTGGTCTTCAGTTGTGATTTTGATTTGGTTATATCCTAAGAAATCATGCTTGAGGGATAGCATCTCGTATCATGCTGTAAGATCTACTATCATGTCTATGTTCGGCAAAGGGAAGTAATCCGTAGGACATTCCTTGTTGATGTCTTTAAAGTCTATGCAAATGCGGATGCCCCCAGTTGGTTTAGTCACTAGCACAAGATTTGAAATCTAGTTTGCATAGTCTATGGTTCTTATGAATCTGACATCCAAGAGTTTCTTAATTTCTACTTTGACCAGTAGAGCAATTTGTGGATGCATTTTCCTTACCTTCTGTTTGACTGGGTTAATACCTAGCTATAATGGTAGATGGTGCAATATAAGGTTTGGATCTAGCCTAGGTATGTCAGCATATGACCATGCAAATTTTATCTATCTTTTTGTGAAGAAGTCCTGAAACTCTTGTTTTTTTGTCTTTGTCAAAGAGGCTGCAAAGTATATGTTCTGAGGGTTTTCTTTTGTATTTATGTTGACTTCAATAGAATCTTCTACTAGCATTGGTGACTTTTCCTGTTCAACTAGGAGAATGTTTAAACCTCCATCCTTGGGTGCCTCAGAGAGGTTTTTTCCCTCGGATACATCCTTTATTTTTATTGTTTCTTCGTCCAAAGGTGTCTTTTAGTTTTCACCTAAGGACTTGTCATTTTTCTCATTTTCATCATTTTTCTTTTTATTTTCATTTTTGTGACTAGAGGTGTAAATAAACTCCCCAAAATATGCTTTTTCATCCAAGTCTATGGTAAAACCAGCTTTATGATCCCCTCTTGGTATGCCTTCTCAAATTCCCATGAACTTAGTTATTGCTTCATCGTTCTTGAATGTGTCTAAGATGGGTGTACCTTGTTGATCCTAGTTGATAAGTTGGGGATATATGAGAGGCATGTCATCATCAAAGTTATCAAATGTGGTAGCTAAAAAGGTGAATATAGAGTGGTTGACATGGTCATAGAAGTTTTGGACTAACTCCTTCTTGTTATTTTTCCTATGGGTAGGTAAAATTTGATGTGGGACTATTTCAATGATTAGGTCGTCAGAAGATGTTTCATCAAGTGCCCAAGATGCATGATCAAGGGTTTCCCAATAATAGTGCTTAATCCATTCTTCTTTGGACAAGGACTTCTTATTACAGGGTCTAGATGACTTTGGTAAGGGTTTTATCATTTGGTCCAATTCTCCAAATAGATTATCTAGGTTCATGGTACTGGTAGAGGAAAGGGAATCCCATTCACAATCACTTGAGTTGGGAGATTCATCTTAAACTTGGGGAAGTGGTTCATGAGATATCTCGATGTCTACATAAGCACTCACTTCCTCTTGAAATGGTGATGAAGTACTAGGAAACCCAATTCTAAGTGGTTGAAACCCTAGCCTTAGGTATTTCAGTCGTGGTGAGACAATGATCAGTTTTGTCCTTCCATTTTTATGCAGTCCTAACCCACTATGCCCATCATAGCCTTCACTTTTCATTATCTTGAAGCCTTTTCCATATTGATCCTTAGCTATTTGAATAGATGACGAGGGGTATTCATTGTATTCCTGGTACAACTAGGAGGTAATATCACCTTGATCCACAACTTCTTCACTTAACTCTCACTATTTTTTCAATGTCATTGTAGGAGGAACATGAAATGTCACTTTAGATTGTCTTCTATCCAACATGGGTAGACCATATGCCTTAGGTGGAACTAGCTGACAGACATAGTAGGATGCCTTCATGCAATATTCTCCACACCCCTTGTCTTGGATCTCGACCTTAGGAGTGGATGATGTTGGTTTGTATGAAATGGAATTCGTAAGATGTGATGGATCAATGTATAGGGATAAAGTGGATGATGAAGCTTCTTAGTTAACTGGTACCTATCATTGTGGAATTTCCCTTAGGCTTGTACAATATTGAAAAGGATTTGGATCACCATCAATCATGTTATACAAGAATTTAAGACATTGATGATATGTGGAAGGTACTGATTTCATTGCATGTATCCAAGATCTACCTAACAACAACTTATACGGAAGGGTGAGATCCAAGACTTGGAAGATGGTGTTCATAACTATTGGGCCAATTCTAATAGGGAGTGTGACAACTCCTTTGGATGATCTTTCCTCATCATCATAAGCCTTGATGACTATACTCTTAGAGGTGTATGCATTCTTCTGAGAATCCTAATGCCTTAACCAATTTTAGGGTACAGAAGTTCAAACCTGCTTCTCCATCTACCAAGACTCGTCTGACTCTGGTTTGATGGACTAGGACTTCAAGATGTAATGGGTCATTATGATTAGTCTTTTCAGTTGAGTAATCTTGTTGGGAAAATGTGGCATGATGGGAGTTGGTTAAATATCCCACCATTTCTTCGAAATGATTGACATCTAAGTCTGTAGGAACAGTCATGTTTTGTAAGGATTTTTTGAGAATGGCTCGATGCTCAAGTGATAAATTCAATAGGTCCAAAATGGATATTTGTGCAAGGGTTTTTCTCAGTTGATCAAGGAGATTGTACTTAGACTTGGAAGACTATGTAGGTGGCTCAGAAGAAGGACCTGGAAGAATTATCTTAGTTTTGCATGTGTTTACAACACATTTCAGATGCTTCTTAATGATGATGATATGTACATTTTCATTTTCAGCTGGAAGGTGATTTATGATCTTTTTTTTTCCATAGTCATACTTGGTATTTGCATAATTGGCTGATGGAGTATTCTTGGTTCCCAAACTAGAGGCCTTTCCTTTTGTGTGGTCATGTAATGGGTCTGTGAAGCCCTTATGATCACTTTTCTTGTTATTTTTCTGCCCATTGACCTCTATTGTTCCATTTTCAACAAAGTCTTGTATAATATTCTTCAATTGTCGACATTGTTGTAGGTTGTGTCCTTTTGTTCGATGATAGTCACAATAGGCGTTATTGTCCCACCATGAAGGTTTAAACTATCCAAGATCATAATCTCTTAGTTCCAAAGGTTTAATGAGATCATGTTTAATCAACTCTTTGAAAATTGTCTCGATTGGTTGCCCCAAAGGGGTAAATTCACATGTAGAAAATCTCCTTTGTGGTCATTGTTGTTATGAATTTTGGACAAAATTTGTTGTTTGATCTGGACTATTTGTCATGTCTTGATTGGAGTTGTAACCTCTAAGTGTGATAACTGGTCCCATATGTATGGTCTTAGCATCAATAATACCGTCATTTGTAACATTTTTGTTTTTAGGGGTATGTGCAGGATCATCATGAAAAAAACAGGCCCTTAAGTGGCGATGAAAATTCAGAAAATCAGAGTTAGGCAACTTGATGTAAAAAATTGAATAAGTTATCTATATTATTTCAAAAGTATGTAAGAATAGAATTTGTAGAAAATTTAATTTTCTAAACTACTAGGTAAATTTAAAAAAAAAAAAATCTATTTGGTGAAAATTTGAAATTTCAATGCAGTAGTACTTAAATTTCAAGGAAAAAATAAGAAGTAGGTGTCTGTCTAACCACCTTAAGCACAATAAAATGATAATATTTTTTTATAAGATTTTAGATATAAGTAGAGGACTCATGTCCTGATGTGATGCATATTTTTTGTAATTTTTTTCCAAGTAAATAATTAATTATGAAATTTTTACTACAACTTTTAAAAAATATAAAAAACTCATATGTCTGACCACCTTAACTTGGTCAAAAATTCATGAAATTCATTTTTTTTTTTTTTAATTGTATAGTATATGAAGCATAGAATGTGACACATGTTTTGGATTCAAAGAAAGTGATACTATTTGAAAGCTATAGATTTTTTTCAATCAGCCTATCCATCAGGACTTTAGTCGTAATTCAAATAGAAAATGAGTAATAATTATTTATTAAATTCAAAGTAGAGAATAATTTATATTGGTGGAAAGCTAAGAATATCCTTTAAAACCCTTTTCATTTCATCAATTTTGGGTAGAAAAAAAGTCGTCAGCCACATGGGCCATCATATCACTTACATATCACCACTTTTTGGCCCATCATGATCCTGCACATACCCTTAGACCATAATTCGTTTCTATCATTGGGTGCATTTTGATGTTGAACCACTGGGTTTCTACCTCGTACTTTAATTTATCCTTTTTCAATAAGGCCTTTTTCAAGGATGATGCCCTTTTGTACCAAGTCTAGGAATAGAGTACAAAATTGTACCCTTAAGTCACCTCTCAATTTTGGATTGATGTTTTCAAGGAATATTGTAACCTTTTGATTTTCTGGTATTTCAACTAGACATCTGCTAGCTAGACTTCTCTATCTCTAGAAGAAAGTGGTGAAAGTTTCACCATCTTCTTATGTTGTGTGGCACAAGGTAGCTATTGTTACTTCATTGTCTATGTTAAAGGCAAAGTGTTCGACAAACTTCTCAGCTAATTCACCCCAGGATCATATTCCATATGGTAATTTAGAGAACCATTCTAGTCCTATCCCGATAAGGGTTCATGGAAATAGTCTCATCAAGTATGTGGGGTCATATGATATGTCCATGCATGTCATAGAGAATTCTCTAATGTGTTCTAAAGGATTCTTCCTCCCATTAAACTTAGGAAAATTCAGTATAATGTATCCATGGGGGAAGGGTTTCATGTAGAGCGCTTTATCAAAAGGACATGGACATAGATCTTGCACTGAGATAGTTTGTTTTCCTGACATAGACATGTTGTCCATCTGTTGTTGAAGCATTTGCATTTGGTTTTGGAGAAAATCTAATTGTGTCAAGGACATGTTGTTTGCGTTGTTTGGATCAATGTAGGTGTTCTGAAATGTCATGTTCTGAAATGTTGTGTTCTGTGACGAGTTATGATTTGGCGAGAGAATATATCCCGTTAGAATGTTCTAATTTGCTGTGGGAATATTTCTTGTCTGAATGTTCTGATTTGGTATAGGAATTTTTCTTGTTTGAATGTTCTGATTTGGTATAGGAATATTCGTGCCAACTTTGGATCTCTTACCAGTAGTGTTTGTGCCAAAAGGGTTCAATGAAGTTGCTCCCACAGTAAATTGTAAACCTTGTGTTACATTGAAACGGATTGTGCTTACAATTGATGATGTTTGAGTAGGTATGCTAGTTGGTATTGCTGCAGTAATTTGGGGAATAGAAACACTTGACGTCATAGTTTACATTGGTTGAGTAGACGGTGTTTTCAGAGTATGAATATCAAATCCTAGTGGTAGTGTGCCACCTTCTACTAGCAACTTTGCTAGATATCATTGGGGATCATTTTCCAAACACTCATCCATAAAGGATGCAAATTCAGGATCTTATACAGAGAAATCTATGTATTCAAATTAAATTTGTCCATGTGTGTCTCTAGTGATGTATTTTTCAAGAAAAGGTTTGTGTGGTCTTTCTTTTCCTAATGGTTGATTTGTGAAAGGATTGAAAAATTTGTTAGGGTTCGACATTTCTTTCTATTTCTTTTTTTAGCTTGTTTCAACCATGAAAAGTTGCTCAAAATGGGGTAATGCAAACTATGTCTAAAAACCGGTATGTCCTATTTCTATGTTTTTTTTTTGGATTTTCTAAAAATAAAGGATGTTGCTAAAGATTTCTAAAATGATGTATACTAAGATGACGTATGGTAGGATGAACAATATGCAAAATCTCGAGCAGACTATGACGATAAATGATTCTAAGATGGGTATAACCTACCACCTATGGAATAAATGCATGCAATTATTTGAGTTGACCAAGGAACCTGATTGTAGGACAAAGACAGTTGACAAGGTGAATTTTCCAAACTAGACTGTTGAGCTAGAAAGATTCACAAATAGGATAATAGTGACTAGGTTCAATGATAGTGACAAATCGGAGCATGAATTTATCCAATTACATACAAATTTATTCTATTATTCTATATGCAATTTCCTAGGAAGTGTCTAAATGTATGCAACTTAGGATGATTATGACTAGGACGTATATGACACCTAATAATGCATGGTTTTGAGAAAAAAAATTCCAGTTTTTGTCTAAGGTTGATCTTTAGAAACAAAAGCACAAAAGATAGTTATTCTTTCAAACTTAGTTTTATAGTTTTCTTAGTTTTCTTTTGACAGTCAAATGTGGTTCACCTATCAGATGCGGTTCTATTTTTGACAGATGTGTTTTATATTGCAGATGCAGTGATTTGACTAAAAACAGGTTTCAAATGTTGATTGGAAATTTTGACTTGTGACAGATGCGGTTTAGTTTTTGACAGATGCGACTCATAGTAACAATTGTGACTTGGAATATGGATTTTGTGAACCTAAACTTGTTGACAGACAGTTTCAGTTTTCCATTTGATAGATGTGGAACAAAAATACACATGCGACTTAGGATTTGATAGTTGCAGTGAAGTATCTAAACTCTATAAAACTAGACTTTGTTGATAGACACTTGCGGTGATTAAATTGACAGTTGCGACTCTCTAAGATAGACGCGGTTCTGAAAATGATAGTTGCGACTCTTGTTGATAATTGTGGTTTTTCTGTTGAATTTGTTTCAAATGACTCCATTTGATGATCAAGTTGTTTGATGAATACAGTAGAAAGAAACACATAATACAATGTGTTTTTTCAGTTTGTAGTGATGGATCTTGTTAAAATCAGAGAACATTTACAACCTAGGCTGTTGGACAATACTTGTTGAGTTCTTACTTGGATAAATCTAGCTACACATATTCAAGGCGGATGACTAGTAGCTTGACCCCACTAGCTCCCCTCCACGACACTCACTTATACGAGGCAACCAAGCTACTGTACCCATGAAACTCCCATGGCATACATCTCATCTCCACACATGAACCGTAAATATGTAAAACAGCTTCACAAGTTTGAACCTGCTACACCAGCAAATAGAAAGGATTTTGGCAAACTACAACAATTTGGCTTTTTAACGCGGGCACCCATTTAGAAGAGCCATGCGAGAGGCAATATCATTCCAGTTCTACAGAGGTTAGGCTCTGCAGGTTTTTAGATACCACAAGGGTACTAGGGAGTCAAGTGGTGTTCCACTGGGATCCTCGTAATACTGATCTTTCCTCGAGTATTAAAATTTGTATACCGGTTGGGAGTCGCTGACAATAAGCGCATCACCAAATTTGAGTCATCTTGGGGTGAGTACTTTTTCCCACCAAGACAGGCCCAAGTTCTAGAGTCAGTAATCATTTCTCTTACACCCAAGATCACATAAATGCACAAGGGGAGAGGATACTTCGATATACTGAATCGGGGTTCTATCTAACCAACTTCAGGCATGAAAAATGTATTTTCTTTTTAAACCCAAACAATAATTTTATAAACTACCAAATAGAAAGCTTTCCAAATAAAATTAAAAAACAAAGTCTTCATTAGGTCTTGCATGCAAACTGATCAGTAGTTCCCTTTGTGTCTTCAACTTTTGTCCTACAAAAAATATGTTTTTGGTTTCTATTTGGTCTTCTATGCTTCGTCCTATAAAAACTAAGTTACTCCTCTAAACACAACTATAAACAAACATTAGTGTAAAAATGAAAGAACAAAAAAAATGAAAAATGAAAACGCGAATGTACGAAAGTTAATAAAAAAGTGGAAAATCTATCACCAGGCAGATGTGGCTTGTCGAGACACAGATGTGTCACGATGTTGATAGGCGGATGCGGTTCAATGTTGACAGGTGGATGTAGTTCAGAATGTCTCAGATGTGGTGCAAAATGTCAGATGTGTCACTGGATGTATCAAATGCAGCTCATGAATACGGATGCATCATTTATTTGAGTGGATGCAGTGTGCCGTATGATAACCTGCAAAATAAAAAAATGGAAAACGAAGAGTATTGCACGAATTTGAAGTGTGATTCACGTTGGGTTCACCAAATGTAACATAATTTTTTTGGAGAATTGCTGCATAGATTAAGATGATCAAATCTAACAAATTATGTAAATCAAAACAACAAAGAATGATTAAATGAACATAAAATAATAAACAAATAACTGAAAATATCTCACCGAATATGCATCCACTCCTTCGAATTATCTCGATTGTCTTTCTCCATTTTGTTGTCTCAGTATTCTTGCCCTCACATTTTTTGTGTTGATGCAAGCATAACCTTGTTGAATGTCTAAGAAAAATATCGAAGATTAAGTTTATTCTCAAAAGTATTGATTTCGGGAGGAGGAATAATGATAATGATAGGTCATTTTATAGATTTTGGGTTTTTGAATGATCAGCTCAGATTCAAAAGAGAGATCAATGGAAGAGATTGATGAATTTCATGCGATGTGAGTTTTGTGTCAGTTAGAATGTGAGTTTAGAAAATTCTACAGGATAAAGATTAATTTAGAATGATAACTTAATCTTGTGTCAAGACTGTTCGAAAATAGAAAGAACATGAGTTCCAGATTAAATAAACAATTTAATCTTTAGTTAAGAGTCTTCGAAAATAGAAGAAATAGACTTTGAATGACAAAGACAAAGTTATAAATCGAAGAATAATCTATTCGAATGCACACATTAATTAATTAATTAAATAAATATATTTAATTAATAAACACATTCATGCATATGAGTTAGAACTAGTTAACTAACTAGTTGTGACAGAGAGTCCTCTCAAAGAGACGATTAGATATTGAATCTGAAGATAACTGGCGGATTTAAAATAGATCTAGAGTCAGAAGGTGAGTGAATAATTAGATAACTGGATGACAAAATAATGTGACATAAACATTTAATTATGAATTAAATGTTAATTTAATTCAAAATTCAAAATTGAAAGATCTAATTAAATAAATGATGTAATTTATTTAATTGATTGTTGAAAAGGTTAAATGAATAATTAAATAATAAATATTTAATTATAGTTAAAATATGACAAAAGGGTTAGTTAAATAATAAATTATTTAATTAAGAAGAAGAATTAATTAGTTAGCGACATAATTAAATAAATATGATTTATTTAATTAATCAAGTTGAATAAAGGTCATAATGAATTAATTAAATAATTAAAAGGTTATTTAATTAATAGAGGAAATATGTGTTTAGAAAGGTAATTAAATAATAAACATTATTTAATCATGACCATGGACATTAGAAAATTATGTTGAAATTGGTGCTCGCAAGCCTAGACCAATTTTCGGTGTCTATAGTGGCTATCATGGAAGGGTGTGGCAAGTTAGATTAGGATAGAGAGTGAACCTCATCTAGAACATATGATTACAAAGTATGATCACCCCAATGAGGTTGATTATCTCAAAATTAAAATAGGCATTTATAGGATGGACAGGGTTATGAACTTTTCAATGCCAAATCCTGATCAAGCACAACCCATAGAAAACATTGATTCTATGACTACCATTAACCAGGAAGTGTAATCTAGAAACTACATCAAGACAAATTGATCTTGGGAGAGGAGGTAGATCTATGGATTTTCTTACTCCCAAATATTTGTAGGGTCCACTATTAGAACCATTTTGAGTTAACCTGTCAACCTTGACTTCACATTTTGAATCAAGTTTTTCAGTTAGGAGATGCTCAAAATAGGAATTCCATGACAGTCCCAGATTAGTTTTCATCTAAAACTAATGCTATGACTATTTTGATAGGAATGAACAACACATAGGAATAAGTCCCATCATTTATAGATCAAACCCTAAGCCTATCTTTATATTTATAGACTGAGATTAGAGAATCCCAGGAGATGGTAGATACCCCTACCACTGCTCACCTTCTAATTTTGAAAGAATTACTCAAAGAGAAAGTGAGTTACAAAACTGATAACCATGAGGAGTTGCAGGAAACAATTTTTGCACATGTGGTTAATTTGAATGAAGTATTTGACAATCCTCAAATACATAGATCCCCTGATCCCAACATCCCAGACCAGTCAGACTCATCATTTAATCCTCTTAAATAAAAACCTAAGACTGATCTTAAGAAAGAGGTTGTCCCTCAAGACCACTTATGGACCCTCAAGTTTGATGGTTGTAAATCCAATTTAGGGAGCGAAGCTGGAGTTGAATTGACCAACCTGAAAGGGAAAACTAATTTTTCTTCTTACAGGTTGCAGTTCGGGTGCACTAATAATGTTGCAGAGTATGAGGCATTGGCTAAAGGACTGATGTTTTCACATCAGAAGAAATTATAAGGCCTCAAAGTGATGGTATATTTTTAAGTGATTGGAAGAAGGTTCATATCTAGTATACATGCCACAACAAAAGGTTGGCAACTTACCGAAACAAGGTATGGAACCTGATTGAGGACTTTGATGCTTTTGACATTAAGATTATTCCCAAGGAGAATAATTAGATTGTGGATACACTAGTAGTAGTATCTAGTACATTGGAGCATATGCAAGATTCCAAGTTAAGAAGGTTTTTTGTTGAGTTAGTGTCAGTTCCAACTATTCTTGATAATATATGAAACTTCCAAGTTTTTGATGATGATCAACACATTCTAGAATTTTTGGCAAGTTATGATGTTTTTGAAGGGAAAATCATTGATGAATCTGATAGAGACAAAGGGGACTGGGAGCCAAAATATTTTGATACAGAAGGGATAATCAATTTGAAAACTAACATCATCCCCAAAGGAATGGTAGCACTAGAGAGGATTTTTGACTTTGATCCTTGAGATCATTAGAAGCTACCTATAGATGTTGATGGGGAGAAGTATGAAACATATAATCTGGAAGATTCTAGCCCAGAAAGGAACATATTTATTGGAAAGACTTGTCTGAAAGACATTTGTGACAAAATTTTTAAGGTGTTGAAAGAAGACATCATAGCTATTGCATGGGGATACAAGGATCTAAAAAAATTTCACGCTTTAGTGATAACTCATACCTATTGGAGTAATTAATTATTACACTTACATAACTTTACTTAGGCATAATATTTATTTAATTAATTCCTAGGTTGCATTTACTAGGCATTAGTTAATAATGGGGCCATATCCCTTTCCATGTATTTAGGAGATAAGATTCCTTCTAGAATATCATCTAGAACTTATTGTAATTAGTTCATCATTCCCTAGGTAGTTAGCTAGGGTTAAAATGTTGTCACATGTTAGATCAAGACAAATGGAAACATCATAATGCATACTACATTTCACTCTTGGCTATATATTCAGAGCATTTGTACATTGTATAATATCAATCAAATAATAGAATCTCAATTTGCATGCCTAAGTTGCAACACTTTTTTTGTGGGTGAATTTGTTCTTGGTAAAGGTCCTCTTGAAGGTTGTAGCTTCATAGGGACATTATGCATCCATAATTTGTACATGGTGTCAGATCTTTTCCATTGAAGATTCATCTCAAGATCAAGAAAGTTAGACTAGAGAGATTCATTGCAGGCTTGAAGGTTTTCATTGCAAGCTACTTAGCTCCACCTAAGGACCAAGCTGAGTTTTGAAGTATATTGAGTCCAATCTAAGCTCACTATTGTCTTCATAAGGCCTCAAAACCCTAGGATCACTTTTTCATTCATCAAAATTAGAGATATTATCGAGAGCCATTAGAAGTATTTTCTAGGGTTTGTAATTTAAATAGTACGATCCATACAATTTGCAGTAAAAAAAATCAATTCCCTATTATTGCACCCTGTGGCAATTTTTTTATACCAGTAGGCTTACTTTTTCAAAAAAATAAAGGCTATTTTCTATAGTTTTTGGCAAAAATTAAAATCCGAAGTGACTTGTTATTTTAATCAACAGTCGACATAAGGGTTTTATTTTCAACGGTTATAATATTTCATAATTTCTCTATCGGGTTTTTGTTCTGTCAGCATATATATAAATAATTGTTCGATTTTTAATTCCTTAGCATTATTAAAAATAACATATTTTGTGATTTTTCAGCTTTCAAAGTCTGCAATCATGGTTAGGTGCATTTATTTTGTATTTAAAGAGGGGTACGATTGTCAAGGCTCATCCCATCAACGGTCTAGCACTCCATTCATTGACCCACTACCCTCAATGTCATTCACTAGCTCGTTCTCCATCACCGAAAACCTCCACACACCAGCATTGACCACCATTCATTGCAGCCTTGCCCACTAAAGAAATAGTCCCATTGTAAATCGTGGGCTCCACTTGGTTCCAGCGATGTGGCCTACCTCAACACCACTTCGCTCTATTCAGCTGCTCCAGTGGTACTCCCAAGAGGGGGGCCCTTTTTTGGCATCTATATATCTCACGGTTGTATTAGTGACCAAAGGCCAAAATTGTTTAACCCCTACTACTAATTTTTTGCACCTGATTAGCCTACCAAGCCCTAATAGGGCATACAACTTTTGAGGGCCATATCTTCTCGCCACGACATCAAAAATTATCAAACAAGAGATTGTTGGAAAGGTATTCTAGTGTACTTTTTAGTGGCGCCCTCTATTTTCTAGAATTATATTTCTATTAAAAATAGTCAATTGAAGTGAAAACCCTAAATTGGACTCAAAAGGCAATATCTCCCTATCAGATTGTCAAAAAGAAATCATTCCAGCGACATCAAAATGGTATTATAATGATTTTTTATTAGTCCTTTCCTTTCATTTAGTTTCACCTCCAGGTGATTTTCTTTGGTTCTTTTCCATTTTGATAATTTTCATCATTACTTGGATATCCTAAATATTGGAGGAAGGTTTCTTACATTGAAGGAGATCATTTTAGTTGCACATTGATATATTAGAGGCTTCATAGAAATTTCCTTTAGATAATTTTGTCTTGTACTTGGTTTCTTTCTCTAATGGATGACATAGTTTTTGACATCCTAACATCCCACAATTATCACATGTGGAAAGTGAGCATGTAATGTCTCCTTTGGTAAAAGGGTTTTTGGTCAAATTTGAATGAACAACAACCCCACTTGAACCAAGAATATGAGAAGTTTCAACACAAGATAAAGTGTGAGGAAGTTATGGGATTGATTGCTCTCCATGTTTCCAACTGCTTGGTTTTCCAAATTGAGGGGTGCTCAACTCCAAAATAGGTATGGGATAAGCTGAAAAAATTGTTTTGGTCAGTAAGTGATGTTTGTGCACTTCAATTAGAGTCAGAACTAGCATCTATGGTTCCCTCTATTGAAGATTATTTGGTCAAATTCAAATCTTTGAGGACATAATTGTCAGGATGTGGGAAGGACAAAACAAATAGGGAATGTATTTTCATGATCTTGTCTAAATTGAAAGGTTCATATTCCTATTTTTCTACATCATTATATTTTACTATGGATGGACTAGGAGAGAGTTTTGTAATTCCCTCTTTTGATAATTTTTATGAATGATTGACAAGGGAGCAAACTAATCTCAATAATGTTGACTCGTATACAAAGTCTCATGCTCTAGTAGCAACTCAATCTAAGAGAAAAGGAAAGCATAAAGGGAAATCAAAGACAAGATCTAGTGAAGCATCACATCAAAAGGAAGATAAGCCAAAGAAGGAGAGGCTCAAATGCACCTTTTGTAATGGGTTTGGAAATCATGAGGAGGTATGCTTCAAGAAGGAGATACATGAATTGAGACAAATTATTCAAGATCATAAAATCACTCTTCCTCATTATTCCACCAGATCACACCACACTTCTTCACATGAGGAGTCATCTATAGGTATAACAGGTATTGCCAAACCAAAATTTATGGAAAAGGACATGTACTAATCACTACCCTTGTTGATAGATGAGATGGTTGGGTCATTGACTTAGGAGCTTTGTGACATGTCACTGGTTCTCATGTTCACATCTTTTGGGAAAAAATGAGACCACCAGAGTTCAATAGGATGTTCACTACCAATGCTAACATTTTTCATGTAACCGGTCTTTGTGATATCACTTTGGATGGAGGGCATGTTCATGATGTAGCTTATATTCTTGAAATGGCTCATAATATTCTTTTTGTTTATCAGCTTGCATAGGAGGGTCTCACCATTGAGTTTACATCTAAGTCAACACTCATTTAGAATTATTTTGATGACCTCATTACCTATTTTATGGTTGATCATCAGTGATGGGTGTACAAATTCTCTCAGTTTTGGGATAATGAAAATCAACATGTTCCCGATTCTCCAGACTCTAGGGTGGGAAGCAATTTTCATCATTCTCGCCATGGTTGCAGTGGTTGGCTCAAGTTGGCTCTTTTTATGGCACCATATTTATCATCTCCTTCCTCTTAGTTGAGATTTGGCTCAACAAATCATGATGCATTCTCCTCTTCAGATTTATGGCATCCAGATGGGTTCCTATCAGGTCTTGCTGACTTGGCTCACCATTCCTCCATAGGTCTTGTAGATGTTATTGAGGGGACCACCCTGCTTTATGGGGGGATATCTAGTTTCTAATTTTTTTCATATTTTGTATTTTATGATTGTTGTAGTTCTAGGGGGTATTGATTTTGAGACCTCCAAACATCACTCTTCCATCTCTTTTCTACATTTCATCTCCTTTTTGGAGAGGGATTTTCTTCCCACTAGGTTTTCCCCTTTTCTTCGTTTGTGGGAGATTATTTGCATTTCATTCTCATTTGTAAATGGGCACCTAAAATGGCCATCATGTAGTCAGGACCCATCATCATTGCATAATCATTGCATTATCATTTCCTCCCTAAGTTGCACTTATGGGGGGTGTTGGTGTAATTAATTATTACACTTACATAAGTTTACTTAGGCATAATATTTATTTAATTAATTCCTAGGTTACATTTACTAGGCATTAGTTAATAATGGGTCCATATCCATTTCCATGTATTTAGGAGATAAGATTACTTCTAGAATATCATCTAGAAATTATCTTAATTAGTTCATCATTCCCTAGGTAGTTAGTTAGGGTTAACATGTTGTCACATGTTGTTAGATCAACACACATGGCAACATCATAATACATACTACACTTCACTCTTGCCTATATATTTAAGGCATTTGTACATTATATCATATCAATCAGATAATTCAATCTCAATTTGCATGCCTAAGTTGTAACAATTTCTATGTGGGTTAATTTCTTCTTGGAAAAGGTCCTCTTAAAGATTGCAGCTTCATAGGGACATTGTGCATGCATAATTTCTATAATACCACCCCTTTAAAGCCTCAAGCAAAGCCATTTTGTCAAAAATAATGACCATTTAACACCTTGATTGAACCTCTGATCCTTAAAGAGGTGTAGAAGTTGCTATCAGCCAAAATTGTTTTTCCTATTAGGCATTCTACATGGGTCACAAATCTGGTGCTTGTGTGCAAAAAAATGGAAAAATCAAACTATGCGTCAATTTCAGAAATTTGAACAAAGCTTCAGAGAAGGATAATTATCCTCTTCCTTCCCTTGAAAAAGTGCTACAAAAGGTCAATGGCTCATAGATGATGTCATTATTCGATGGTTATTTAGGATATAACCAAGTGTTGGTCAATTATGAGGATCGAATGAAGACTACTTTCATGATGAAGTGGGGAATATTTGCCTATCGAAGGATGTCATTCAGTCTGATCAACATTGGAGCCACTTTTCAATGTGCAATGGACATGGATTTTAAATATATAGTAGGTAAATGCATTATTATTTATATGGATGATGTGACCATATTTTCCAATAATAGGGAAGACCATGTTGCTGATTTAGCAAAGGTTCTAGAAAATTGTATAGAGTATGTTTCCCTGAACCCAAAGAAATGTGTATTCAAGGTCTTAGAAGGAAAAATATTGGGCCATATAATTTTAGAAAGAGGCATTTCAATCGATCCTGACAGAGTAGAATATATCTTGAAATTACTCGTGCTAGGTAGAAAGAAAGAGATGAGATCTTTCTTTGGAAAGATAAACTTTGTGAGGAAGTTTAGTACTAGGTTTCCATAAATTATCAAACCCCTAAATGAGATGATGAAGAAAGACACAAAGATCAAATGGAGAAATGAGGTGAAGATTTATTTCTTGTATATCAAACAATCAATTTCAGAAGCACCTATTTTAACTAGCCCTAATCATCTACAATATTTTTTTATCTATTCTTTTGCATCTTACCATTCATGTGATTTTGTTTTGACAAAAAAAATAAATGAATGGGATGAATAACCAATAGATTTCATGAGCTCTCTATTTAAGTTTTTTGAGATAAGGTATCCGTCATTAGAGAAATAAGCCTTTGCATTGGTAAGGGCTACCAAGAAGTTTCATCACTATATCTTATGCAATAGAATTATAGCCATTGTCCCTAATCAAGCAATGAAGTACCTCCTCATGCAGAGCAAGCTAAGGAAAAGAAGGGGAAAGTGGATGGAAATTCTACACGAGTTCAATCTTGAGATTCATCCAATGAAGTTGGTTTGAGGATAGGGCTTGTCCAAAGAAATGGTTGACGTTGATTCCAAGATCACCTGCCAACAATATACGGTGCAGTGATTCATGAGAGATCCTTGGTATGCTGATTTAATTTTCCTGCTACTGAATAACAAATGTCCTAATGGGATGAACACAACATAGAGAAGAGCACTGAGATTGAATATTTCTCACTACATGATCAAGAGTGGATATTTATATAGAAATAAATTTGAAGGCATGTATTTACATTGTCTAGATTAGAAGTAGGCGAAGCAATTCATCACAAAATTTCATCGAAAGCATGGCACCGAGCATGGTTCAACAGATGCTATGACACATCAAATCTTGAGGTCAAGGTACTATTGGCATCATGTGTTTCATGAAACTCATCAAAATTGTAAGGACATGTCATACATGTCAAACATCAACATCCAAAGAGCATAACCCAGTAATGCCCCTACAACTTGTATATGAGGTAAGGCCATTTGCCCAATGGGCATTAGATTTTGTTGGAGTAATTGACCTGAATTATTCTAGAGATCACAAAATCATCTTGAATACAACAGATTAATACAGATGATGGAATGAGGCTCAAGCTTACAAAAATTGCACCATTGATGTGGTGATCAAGTTCCTGAATGACCACATCATTACAAAGTTTAGGGTACCCTTCGCTTGTGTATGTTATAATGACCCAACTTTTTCTTTTGCATAATTTATTCAGTGGGAATTTGAGTACAAGATCAATTTGAAGTACTCCTCTAACTATTATCCACAAGGAAATGGCGTAGTTGAGTCTACTAATAAGATTTTTTTGGAAGATAAAAAATTTATTAGAAAGTAATCCTAGGGACTGGCATACATAGTTAAAGTTCTCCTTATGGGAAAATAGGACTAGAATTAAAGCTTTCCTATGAAATTCACTATACACATTAGTTTATTTCTAGGAACCCATATTTCTTATCAATCTTCAGATACCTGATTTGTGATTTATGAAGGAATTTTATTCCAATGATGATACAATAAAGGTCGGGTTAACTAATTTTTTGAACTTAGAAGAATAGAAGGATGCTACTTTGCAACAATTTTCCAAACATCAAATTGTAGTCAAATGTTGGTTTGATAAGAGAGCCAAGATTAAAACCTTTAGGATATCAGACATTGTGCTACTATGGGATAAAGTGAGAGAGAGGAAGGGTGATTACCAAAAAATGGATAACCTATGATTAGGACCATTCCAGATTGTTGAGATCCTTGGTGAGAACACTTTTTGACTAAGTACCCTAATGGGAGAACTGTTGCAAGTATGGATGTGATTGGTGGTGTTTTCATCGATGTCAAATTAGTTTAGAGTGATTGAAGATGGTAAAAGTATAGTTGAGATACTATGGAAGTGTTGAGAGTACATGAAGCTATATTCATGAAGTTATAGTGTGTTGATGCCAAGTGCTTTTGAGAAAATTAAGAAATAATGAGGATAGTGTTGAGTGTGTGTTATGAGTGTGCTCCGGTAATGTGCTCTACATTTATTTTGTGTTGATCATATCCTTGTGCAGATCTATAGTTATGTTCAAGAGCTTCAATGGATAATATATCCTGAGTTTTAGCTTATGGGTCGATGGAGAGTGAAAGATGTGTTCATCGGTATCTGAACCCGCTTAATAGAACTATTTGTCTGCGGACTAGGAGAGATGTTCTTGCTTTGCACTCATCTATTGATTCATTTTTGATCTTTTGGATATGAAAGAAGGTTAATCTTTATGTTCTATGTGTTATGGCAAACGTGCTTGTAGTTTGGTGTTCTAGAAGGCTTGTTCCAGAGCTATGGTGTATTCCTGCTCGGTCTGGTTGGACTATTGAAGAGAGTTCAATGTATGGAAGTTGTTGTAGTTGTTGTGGATGTTCCTAAAGGTTTCTAAGAAGTGTTTCAGTGTCTAGTGAAGCATGTTGGGTGATCCACATGTGATCATCTTGCTGGAGATGCACCCACTTCAAAGATCATTGATCTTTTCACTAGGTTTGGCTGACCTAGTGCCTACACATTACACATAAAGGTTAAGAATCGAATAAGGAATTTTTTGTTTGATCCAAGATATTTTTTTGGGTCCTAATTAAGTTTATGTTTAGTCCTCTCTCATTTCTATCCACCACAGGATGTTGAGTAGCTGAGCTAATTTGAATTTGTAAAAGAAAGAATATGTAGCCGACCTTAAGAATGTTTCTAAGGTTGAAGATGGTATAAAAGCAAGTCAAGATCTTGTGGATTATGCATGAATGAATGAAATCAAGTGAAGTGTGTGAACAAGAGAAAAAAGTAGAGTGTGTAAGATCGAATCAAGGTAGCAGTACTTTGATGTGTTAGAGTCCTAAAAGCAATGAGTTGACGGTGTCTATAATCCTTTCATCAAGCTACAGATGTGTTGATCCTATTGTGGTGGATTTTATTTTGTATACCTTTGTTTGTATGTAGTGAGCCTCCTTCTAGATAGTGAGTCCTATCTGTAGGCAATGAGCCTTTGTATCCGAGCAGTGATCCCTCTAGTAGTGTGTTGCTTTGTTTTACTATAACCAGGTTGACCTTCTAATCTACCTATGGAATTGTTAATTCCAATCAAGGGTAGCTTGAAGTACCTAGACCAACTGACAAGGATTGTAAAGACCTCCTACACTTTGTGCTTTGAAAGACCTAGGAGGGTGATCCCTTAATGTGTTTATAACCTCTACACCATAATTATAAACAACATTAACCATAATAGATAGTCTCACTCAATAGCTCAACAGAACAAGATAATACTAAATAGAATTGGTTTTTCATCAATAATATCAACTATTTGGAGTGTGAGATAATTATAACAACATTTCAAAGTAAAATATATTCATTAATTTTCAATTTGTAGCAAGTTGTGGGTGAACACAAACAAACACTCAATCACAAAGAAAAAATGCAACTTAGATTAGTGCCTTACTTCCATTGGAGTCATCAAATCCACAAATACCTAAGGGTTTATAATAGATTCAACACATAACATATAAGATCTTACATAGTATTTCCTTACAAAATCACCAATATGCAACCCTAACTCAATACTACTTATTGGATCCTTGTACAAAACATATCAACCTACAATCTCATTTAAGCATTTTAATTAATTCCTTGAATTAAATTTAAAATAAGAATTGCACACACCACAATAGTGAGATGAAAAAAATAACCCTTGATCACTTTATTCAAAATTTCAAATATGCTTGTACACAAGAGAGACATGAAATTGAATTTATCAATTTGATTCATATGCTAGTACTATTATACAACATTATATCTCCATGAATTCAAAACCTATAACAAAATGACCCAAAACCTAATTTGCATTTCTTCTGTGACTATTAGATTTTAAAATTTGCTCTACAGTTTCACCTAGACTCGACCAAAACTTTCTAACTTGCTAGCTCCTTTTACAATGAGAGAAGAAGAGAAGATGTAGAGAACAAAAGACACCAAAATCAACCCTAAAATGCATCCACCATTGACAATTGGCAGCCTTATCCTTCGTTAACCTGCATATGAAAATATTTGGAATCTTTTCTCGTCCTTGCAATAAACTTTACCTCCAAAATTTCCTAAAACACCAAGTTGCCCAGCAATAGAAAAAAATGCCCATGTGAGTAAATTCCATCAAATTCACTCAGTTGTGTAAAATTTTCATGTTTTCCCATGAAATTTCTTCAATTCCGTTCTTTTATTTCTTTGTTGTAGCCACACCTTACAAGAATATTTTATCTCCAAATATTTTCTTTTACATAGTGAAAGATTTTAAATATTTCACTTGAAGGAAAAGGCCCCTTGCCTATTTTCCTTTTACCTATGTTCCATTGAAATATTTCATTGGAAATATTTACTCACAGATAATTTCAGGTAATTTTTTTTACCTATACAAACATCTTTTGGTTTTACATTTCCCAACACTACAATCATTGCATCATGGCAATTAAAATAATTTCTCCCCGTTTGCATCATACTTAATGCTTTTACCCCTTTCTTTAAAAATAATATTGGGCCCACCTTTTATTTACCATATGTGCCATTTAAAATTAAAATCATCAGGCAAATATAGGATTTTAATAGTTTTTCCTTTTATGAGAAAGGTAAAATGAAAACATTTATGCCATCGGTACCCTTAAAATTTTACCCACTCAGGAATATTTTCCCAGGCCCACCACTCATTTCCCTTTCATCCCACAATCATTAACCCATGTGTACCTTGGGATCATGATTTGGTGGGAAATGACTGAGATGTGGCTGGATCTACATCCTCATTCTCTGTCATTGGATCTTCTTCCATTTTGCTTGTTTCACATTTTGCCCTAATTTTCTTCACATATATAGCCACTCTACAACAACTCAAGCAACCTCTAGTCAAGGCAGTTCCATTCTCCTCTACTTGCTCGTTCTTTGCATATTGGTTTCCATTTGGTAGTTCAAATGCTCATATCCATGTTCCCAAGTATATCACCCTTTAATCTAGTGACAGTGAGCTCCTCTGCAGACCTTAATGGATACTCATACCAATATTCCACCTTTTCCTTCCCTTATAATGTCATCTTACTATTATCTGTTGGTACGTGGCTGCCTCCATTCACATTTTCCAGTGGCATTTTCTTGATAATTTTTTTAAAACCATTTCAACAAATTTATGCATACATTCTACAAGTGGGTGTTCCATCGATGCTCATGCTTTGATGGATGTCTAGAACCTATTGCAGGCCATGCCAAAGGCATGTGAGTGAAAGTTTCTAAAAAATTTTAAAATAGAATTTCCTCAAACAATTTTGATACATTTTCACAGCTGGGACTTGTCATGGTGGCCCCTCAATTGTTGGACAAAATCTCCATGTTTTGAGCCTCTGTCATTTGCATTTTCTCTGAAAGTTGTTGATGAATTTTCAAAAAATCATTTTGTGCATTGGCTACCAGTGTTCCATGAGACCACATTTACAAAGGATATGCACCTCTTTTGTTGCAAAGAGACTGCCCTAGCACCTCCCATAGTGTGCTGGCAAACACATTTGTTTGAGATTAATTGAGGAATGCATTAGTCTTGGCGTGATTTCTTGAAGTTTCTAAGGTCTTTTTTTTTTAAGTTACTTTTTCCCGATGCCTGCTGCCATAGAGCCAACACCCATCAAGCTCATTACATTTGCTTGAAAGTTGTTGAGGAATTTTACAAGTTTCTATAGCATTTTCAACAAATATATTTGATTGTTTATGCATTCCTTGCTATACATACTTGTGCACCCCTCAAGGCTTGATGGATGTACATAACCTGTTCCAAAGCTCCATCCACTATTTGGAAAACAAGCTTCCCTTCAGCTGGCAGCTCCTTCTCTGGTATTTTCTAGAGATTTTCTAAAGGCTTTTCAACAATCTATTTATATGTGAGGGCTATGAGCCTTACCTATGCCTCTAATTTTTGCAAAGATACGTTCCCTTGTGTTTGAACCAATATTTTCTAATGTAACTCAAGCTTCCAAAAAGACTCATTGCCCATTTTTGTATTGCATCAATGGCACCCTTAGCCCTTGTAGAATTTTTTTTTTATCCTTATAACAAATTCTTGAAAGTTTCTGCAACTTTAGAAAAAAATATTTTATGCATATTCAATAATGATAGTAGTGCCTGTGATCAAATTCCATTTGCAATATCAAATTGAAATTATTTCAGCCAATGCCATGGTACCCAACATACATTTCACTTCTTTGTCATTGTGCAATACCTCAAAATAGCTCACCATTCCTCTTGAAATGTTGCTTCATAAATTAACTTTCATCTCATTATTTGTTGAATGCAACCCATTCAAATCTAGGATTAAATGGATCCCTTTCTAAGTTTGAACCATGGTTGCAAATGGATATGCACAGGTTTTGTAACGAGACTTTGAATGATATTGGCCTTCTAAAAGAAAGTTTCATTTTGAGTATCATGCAACTGTTCAAAGAACATAACAAAATTAAATAGTGTTGTGACATTATCTCATACAACTGAAAGTGAATCATCACCATATTCATTTAATCTTCATGTTAGCCTCCCTTGCCTCTGGCTTATTAAATCCTTCATTGTTTCAAGCAAAACTCTAAACAAAGTTCTTTTATCCTTTTGTTCTAAAATATTTTCACACCCAATTTGTGGCACTAAGTAGATATGTATCTAGATTATCATGAAATCCAAACCATAATTATCATGATGAAAGCTTTTCCTTTTCAACATCAAGTAACTTCTCAAACAAAACATTAAGATCAAAATGTATTGTGATTTTATCTCATGGTGACTTAAGTGAAAAACTATCTTCAACAGATAGAAGGAAGAATCCCGTGATGATAATGCATAAATGACAACCCATGATGGGATAATGCTCTGAAGATCATACCCTTCATAACTAAAGTATCCCTCAGCAAGAACATGTCGGGTCCACATATGGGATTGACTAAAAAAAAATCATTTTCAAACAACTTTTCTACTCAAATGATTTGATACTGCTTTTTGAATGCATTTGAAGTGAAAAAATGAATTGGGTTTTCATGAAAATCTATTTTCTGACACTTTTCAAATATGTACAAAACTAGCCAAGTTGGCTTCGGAATCGGCTTGGGAAACTAGTCAAATGACCTCTTGGAGCTGTGAAAACTTAAAGGCATGTAGACATTGGTCCCGAGAATGTAATGCAAAAGACAGATCAGACAAATCAATCATGAGGAAAAAGTTATTAACTATCAAAGTTGCCTACTCAAACTTTCTACAACAAACAGTTGTTTTGAACCAATTAAAGCTCATCCAATTGCCAATTTGAAAAAAAATGGCAAATCAACTCCTGGGAGGCTGCCACTAGACATAGTAGATCATTTAGGTACCTTGAGCATGAAGAAGTTGATAAAACTCAACCTCACAGTCCCCAAGAATCACCTGCAAGCAAACACCTATCACATGCAATAGATATTCAGAACAAAGGAAGAGATGTTCTATAAACCCTCAGAGCAAAAGTGTGCAAGCCAAAAACCAGAATAATATTATGGAATGATATGTTTTACAAATACAACAAAAGCCTTCAAAAGGAAATCATGCAAAACCCTAATCTTATCTTGAGCAACAAGATAGCTCAATAAGATAAAGATTATAATTAACCTAGGAAATAAAATATGCCTAAGTAAACTTATGCTAAACTGTAATTAAATAATTAATTACACCAACACCCCCCCATAAGTGCAACTTAGGGAGAAGAAAATTATTATGCAAAGATGAGTCCTGGTAACAAGGCCTGATCAGGTACCCATTTACAAATGAAATGCAAACTAAATCAAACGGGGAAAAGGAGAAAACCACATGGGAACAAAAATCCTCCCCAAAATAGAATTCAAACTAACTAAGTGATGAAAGATGGAGGAATCCATAAGACCCCCCAAGAACACCATCCATCACAAAGATACATAAAATAACCCCCCCAAAAGAGAGGAAGAAGAAGACCACAGATCCCCCCCAGAATGAAGTAGCCCCAAAAGAACTGAAGAAACTGCATCTCCTGAAAGAAGTGAGAGGGAAGAGGCCGAATGAATGCAATCTCTAAAGGTGAAGTAGGTGTAGCCCAAGATGTCTCCACAGAAGTAGGTGTGACTTCAACAAATGAAGAAGTCAAAGTAGGTGAAGACTGAATAGGAACCTCCAAAGATGGATGAACAACCAGATCCTGCTGCACTGAAATAGAAGAAACCACATTTGTAGTCATAGAAGTATCAACAACTACAATAGTAGGTGGAGGAGATGGAATGGATGGCTCAAGAACAGGATCTGAAGTGAGAACTTCAATGTTCAAGAAGCCAAATTTCTCCTCTGAATGATGATTCACACTAGAAGTGTGATGAATAGCTGTAGGAATAGAAGCACCATCAGTAGCAAAATCTGCAAAGGAATACAACCGAGATGAGTGATCCACCACCCCAGTAGCAATAACTGCTCTACTCTCCAAGTCTCTGATGATAACTAAATCACATGTGAACTCCATAGACCTCCCATTGCCTCCATGTGTGATTTGATTTATAGAAAGAAGGTTGTTCATCAAATGAGGAACACACAAGACATCCTAAAAAGTGTTGTCCCCAAAACTAATAGACCCCTTCCCTGTAACAATCATGTATGTATTGTTTCCCATCAAAATAGGAGACATAGTGTGAGAATCAAAGGAAGTGAACATCGTCTATGTAGAAACCATATGATGAGATGCTCCTGAAACTAGAAGCCATCTCCCTGATCCAAGACTCGAAGAAGCACAAAGAGCATGCCCCCTCATATCGGATGAAGTGTGTAAACCAACTGTGCCTGAAGAAGAAGAAGAAGAAGAAGAAGAAGAAGAAGAAGAAGAAGAAGGAGGGGAAGGAGATGATGCAGACATCCTAGAAGGCAAGTCAATCTGATGTTTCTGAAGAAGATTCTTCAGCTCATCAATGTCCTTGTAGCAATTATGTTCTGCATGTCCTTGTCTCTTGCAATATGCACATGGGCCCTTCTCCTTCCTAAATGATTTCCCCTTAGAAGAGGATGATGAATATGAGGACTCCTTCTACTGTTCATAAGATTTGGAATCCTTTTGTTTTTGTTTCTTTCCTTTTCCTGTAGAAGCCTTTTGATCTCTGGGCTCCTGTGATGAAGAGGGCTTCAACTTGCCCATATTAGCCAACTTGGCCTACTCTTGAGTGAGAGAAGATGCAAAATCATCAAAAGAAGGCATAGTAAATCTAGTACCAAGTGCATCCCTAGTAGCATAAAAGGTAGAAACAAAAACTGAATAATCTGGTCCAAGCTTAGAAAGAATGGACAATATCAACTGGGAGTCTTCCTTCTGAACACCACACTGTGACAACTGCAATCTAAGAGACTTGAGTTTGGTGAAAAACTCCTAGATGCTATCAAAATCCCTAGGATTTAAGCCAATAAGTTCATTCTCTAACTGAAACCCTCTCATAGTATCCTGTTGTCCAAACAAAGACTACAAAGTAGTCCAAACTGCATGGGGTGTAGTGCAAGACTCAATGTGAAAAAGAAGGTCAGAAGAAAGAGATAGATATAATGTACCATAAGCTTCATCACACCTATTAAACCACTTTCTCTTCTCAGCAGCACTTGTAGGTTCGATTTTTGTACCCATGGTTACCCTATACAACCCTTTGTGTTTCAAATGAATCTCCATTTTTTTTTTCCAACCAAAATAGTTGAATGGAGTAAGGGGTGCAATATTATGTGTATCCATGATAGAAAACAGCAATATATACTCTCAAATAAAATAACAATGCTCACTGATCTCAAAAAATACCCTGATTGCACACTTCCCAAGAAAATAATTGAAAAACTAAAGGCTGAGATCATACAGTAAAATCAGATACCTGATAGAAAAAATCTGGAAAAACAGGTCTGAGATCTATGTAGAGCACTGATCCAGCTTTCCGACGCCTATTTGTTTTCACAAAACTGAGTCCGGATGCAAAAGCTATGTCACTCAGACTGAAAACAGCAACTTCTGGCTTTGACAGGTGAAAAAGGCACCAAAACTAGAAAATCAAAAATTCTAACCTCCACCACTATGAAGAGTGTCAAATCAGCTTTCCACCAATATTTCATTTTTAAAAAATGGCCTCCATTTGCAAAAGTTATTAGAAAACAAAAAAAAGCCTTGTAAAAGGCACTCTTAATGCTAAACAGGTGCAAAGAATTAGGTCCTTTTCTCTGGCCGTCGGTTCTACATGTGACCAGCCGCTGGCGCTTGGGGCTGGAAGGGTCTATGGATAAGCCGGTGGTCACCCATGTGACTAGGGCAGGAGCTGCAGATCAGCAGGGGCTAGGGCGCTGGCTCCTAGTCCTCCAAAGGACCGCGCACTGGAGCAAGAACTGGCCTACGGGGGCTGAAGCGAGCCGACCGGCGGTGGGGGAGAGGTATGGCGACGCCGCTCCATGAGCAGTGAGTAGGTGGCATGGTGGTGGCGGGTTTACTTAGAACTGACCGCGCAAACCCCTATGCCAAATTTTGATTTTTTTAAAATATTTTCATAATTTTTCGCCTTAGATTGCATGCTGGGGAGGCCGTACGGCCTCTCTAGCAAAAAACTTTTGCCTTTTTTTTTTCAACAGGTCCAAAATTGATGAAACGAAAGGCATTTCTAGGGTTTTTGGGTGTCCTGAACGTGATGGCAACATCCATTTTGCCCAAAAATGCATAAAAAATATGCCTACCCCCAGATACACAAAAGATCAGCCTAGCTTGAAACCCTTGCATAGAAAAAAAACACTGTGAGAGAATATCTTCAAAACATGAACAAGTAGCTACAGATCTGGAGCTCTGATACCATGAAGAAGTTGATAAAACTCAACGTCACAGTCCCCAAGAATCACCTGCAAGCAAACACCTATCACATGCAACAGATATTCAAAACAAAGGAAGAGATGTTTTGTAAACCCTCAGAGCAAAAGTGTGCAAGCTAAAAACTAGAATAATATTATGGAATGATACATTTTACAAATACAACAAAAGCCTTTAAAAATAAATCATGCAAAACCCTAATCTTATCTTGAGCAACAAGATAGCTCAATAAGATAAAGATTATAATTAACCTAGGAAATAAAATATGCCTAAGTAAACCTATGCTAAAGTGTAATTAAATAATTAATTACACCAACAAAGCACATGTCCAAAAGGATTTTTCTTGAATCATATCCCATCAATAGATACTGACGCTCAAAGTTGGCCTCTCAAAAAGGGTTTTGAAAATGTAGGTGCAAAACAAGAGAAGTTGCATTTGGTTTCGATTTGCTAAAAATAGAAAATCAGATCATGAGACTTAGAAAACTGACATACGAGCTCATTTAAGTGGGGATAATGCATAAAAGCAATCATTTTGACATGACAATCAACCAATTGCAAAATTCAAGCTCAAACGGGAGGCCACTTTGTGAAACTGAACGTTTGCAAACAACTAACAAGTGCAAAAACCCTCCAGCTTCACTTTTTGAAACCCTGACAAAACTCATTGTGGGAAGTTGAAAATTGACACACATGTTCACATATATCAATTGAATATGTCAACCAAGGGATTTTATACAAAAAATCAATAGGCTTCAAATTACGACCCTCCCAAGTGGGTCACTCAGGTAGATTTATCAGGTGCACTTCTGAAAGTTTAAAGGAAATTTTTTAAAATGGGCAATTCAAATTTGCAAAATTTGAGAGTGTCATCACAATGAGCCTTTATTGCATTTCTATATATTGTGAGTTAATCCTCACCGTGGTTTTCCCTCATTAGGTTTTCCACGTAAATCTTGGGTCTCTAGTGTTTTATTTATGTTATCTACATTTCATGTCTATACCTAATAATAGATTAAAGTTAAAGTGGAATTGATTAAGGTCAGAAGTAAAATAATTTGGTACAATTGATTCACCCCCCCTCTCAGTTGTCTTGTGCATTTCAACAATTGGTATAAGAGATTTGGTTCCTCAAATAAGAGTTTAATCAATTGAGGTAGATTTGATGGTGCGTGTGTTGCAAATCCCTATTTTTGATGGAGCTGACTATAGTGAGTGGAAGGAGCACATGAGAGGTTACATGATCTCTCTTGGTTTCAAGACTTGGAAAGCTAATATGAAGTATGTTGCATTGGCTAGTGGTCCTTCTTTTGTTGATCAAATTTCAGACTATGAGGAGAATGAAAAACCAAGGTATGATGTATTTAGTGCCTTATTTAGAACTAAAAGGACAAAATTTATCTCTTTGGGCACTTCTTATGAAGTATGGGAAAAATTGAAAGATATCTATGAAGGGAATGCTAGAGTGAAATTTTTGAGGAAGCTAACAGCTAAGCACAGATTTGAGAATTTGAAAATGGAAGAAGGTGAAGATATTGCAAGCTACTATCAAAGAGTTGAACTTACAACAAATGAAATAAAAAATAAAGGTGGTACCATGGAAGATGAAGATGTAATAGAGAAGATCTTGATGACCCTACCAGAGAATTATAGTGACAAGGTCTCTACTATTGAAGAATAATATGATCTGAAGACATTTACTAAAGAATAGTTATTTGGCACCTTGACTGCATTTGAGATGAGGAAGTTTGGAAGAGAAAAGGAGAAAGCTAAATTGACCTTTAAATAAATGAAGATACAGGATGATTCAAATAGTGAAGGTTCAAAATAGTTGGAAGAAAACTTTACAAGAAATTAAAGAAAGGTACCAATAAGTACAAAGGTATGTTACCTTTTAAATTTTTCAGTTGTGGAAATATTTTCTACTATGCATCAAGATGTCCAGATAGAGATGCGCACAAGAAGAAAATAGATAATAACTATAAAAATAGAAAGGATAGGAAGTTCAAGAAATTGTATTAAGTTAGAGAGGATCCTGGAATTTTTTATGTTGAGGATGATAAAGATGAATTCTTATTCTTAGCCTTGGAGAATAAGTGAGTGTATGCTAACCATGGAAGATGTTCAAAGGAATTTGATCTAGAGGATAAGAAGGATGAGATGGAAGGTACTCTAGTTACTGCATTTCATGCTAGACAAGATGAATACTATTGGGTAATTGACAGTGGATTTTCAAATCATATGACTGGAGATAAGAGTAAGTTTAATAAACATGAAAAATATGATGGAGGATTAGTCATGTTTGGAGATGATTCTGGTGCTAAGATTGTTGGAAAAGGTACAATTATTCTTGATGGAAAAAATACTATTGATGATGTTTATTATGTTAAGGGCTTAAGGCATAATATCTTGAGTGTTGGACAAATGTGTAGCAAAGCTTTTAATCTTATTTCAATATAACACCTGTGAGATCAGAAAAGGGTCTAGAACTATGGTGGTTGTAGGAAAAAGAACTCGTGGAAACATCTATTAGCTTAAAAGTGGTGATGGTCAGTGCTTTGTTTCTCAAGTTAATGAAAGTTGGTTGTGGAACCAGAGAATGGGACATGTAAACTTTGATAACTTGATTAGGATAAATTCAAGAGAAGTTGTTAGAGATCTTCCTAGAATCACAAAGCTCGGAAATTATGTTTGCAGAAGTTGTTAGATGGGAAAACAAACAAGCAATTTTAAAGGAAAGGAATAGTCATCTACTAGAATTCTGGAGCTGATTCATATAGACCTCTGTGGTCCTAAAATAACAAGAAGCATGAATTCTGACATGTATTTTATGCTTTTGATTGATGATTACTATAGAATGACATGGTTTAATTTTCTTAGAGAGAAATCTCAAGCCCTAGATAGATTCAAAGTGTCAAAGAAATAGTAGAGAATGAAGTGAACCTGAGAATAAAATGTTTAAGATCTGATAGAGGTGGAGAATTCACTTCTGGTGAGTTTAATGCATTTTGTGAAGAGCATGGAATAAAGAGACATCTCTCTGTCCCTAGAACCCCTCAACAAAATGGAGTTGTGGAAAGGAAGAACCAAACTACTCAAGAGGCTAGAAGGACAATGATGAAAGAAGAAAATGTTCCTAATATATATTGGAGAGAAGAAATGCACACTGTTGTTTAAATTTTTAATAGAGTTTAGATCAAAGGTAATAACACAAAGACTCCTTATGAGTTATGGACTGGTAAGAATCCTACTGTTAAATTCTTTAAAGTGTTTGGAAGCAGATGTTACATTAAAAGAGATGATGAGAATCTTGGAAATTTTGATTCAAGATGTGATGAATGTATTTTCCTTGGATATTAAACTAACAACAAAGCATATAGATGCTTCAATAAAATATTGAGGAAAATAGTTGAAAGTGTAAATGTGAAGGTTGATGAAGCTATGCATAGACCAATTGAGATAACTGAAGTTGAACCAGATAATCCTATCTGTAGAGAAATACAAGAAGATGAAAAGGAAGAGGAAGAAAAAAGTGAAGAAGAGGATATTTTGGAACCTGCTAAGACTCCCAAGTATGTATAGAAGAACCATCTAGAGGAACATATAATTGGAGACATAAGTGAAGGTGTGAAGACAAGAAGAAAAGTGGTTGAGGTAAATTTGTGTTTACTTTCTAAGATATAACCTAAGACTATGAGTGAGGCATGCAAAGATGAGAGTTGGATGAGAACAATGAAAGAGGAATTACAATAGATAGAGAAGAATCAGACATGGGAATTCATTCCTAGACCTGTAAAAAAGAATGTAATTGGTTCAAAATGGGTGTTTAGGAATAAGATAAATGAATATGGTGAAGTACTAAGGAATAAGGCAAGACTTGTATTTAAAGGTTATTCACAGGTTGAAGGAATAGACTTTCAAGAAACTTTTTCCCTGGTGGCAAGAATGGAGACCATTCAAATGTTTTTGGCATTTTTTGCTTGTAAAGACTTCAAAGTGTATCAGATAGATGTTAAGTCTACATTTCTAAATGGAGAACTGGAAGAAGAAGTGTATATGCAGCAATCAAAAGGATTTATGCTATCAGATAAATCAAACATGGTCTACAAATTGAAAAAGGCATTGTATGGACTTAAACAGGCTCCTAGAGCTTGGTATGCAAGGTTGGATAAATATCTAACACATCAAGGATTCAGTAACGGCTCCATGGACAACAATCTCTATTTCATAGTTGAAGGTAAAAGAATGTTGATAGTTGTGGTATATGTTGATGACATTATTTTTGGAGGAAATGAAAGTATGTGCAAGAAGTTTGTAGATGAGATGCAAAAAGAGTTTAAGATGTCTATGATTGGTGAGTTGAATTTCTTCCTTGGACTACAAGTAAATCAAACTAATAAGGGGATATTCATTTCACAATCTAAGTATTGTAAAGAGTTGTTGAATAAATTTGGAATGAATTATTCCAAACTAGTCTGTACCCCTATGATAATTGGATGCAAGCTGAGTAAGGATGATGAATCTTCTAAAGTTAATTAGAGCATGTACAAATCTATGATTGGTGGACTGCTATATCTTACTACTACTAGACTGGATATCATGCATGCAGTTTGTTTCGTTGCAAGATTTCAAGAAGAACCTAAGGAGACACATGTTACAGTTGTGAAGAGGATATTAAAATATCTAAAGGGAACTCTTGATTATGGTCTATGGTATCCTAGGGATACTAATTTCACCTTGAATTTCTACACTGATGCTGATTGGGTTGGTTGTGTAGATGACAAGAAGAGTACAAGTGGTGGTGCATTCTTCCTTGGAGGAAAATTGGTTTCATGGTTGACTAAGAAACATGATTTAGTTTCTCTATCCACTACAAAAGCTGAGTTTATTATGGAAAAATCTTGTTGTACAAATGTAGTTTGGATGAAGCAAAATTTGAAGGAAATTGGTGTGATATGTGATTAGCCTATCCCTATCTTTTGTGACAATACAACTACAATAAACATTTCAAAGAATCTGGTGATGCATTTTAGGACAAAGCATATATCTATCAAGTATAATTTCTTGAGGGAGAAAGTGTTGCACAATGAAGTTAGACTTGAATATGTGCCTACCAATGAACAAATTGCTGACATATTCACTAAGGCCCTTTTGAAGGATACTTTTGAGTATCTCAAGGGGAAGTTAGGGGTTACTACCCCTCCTTGTTTGAATTAGGTGTGCATGGAGGTGCATCAGTCCAGTGGATTCACATATTCTTTTTGGTTTGGACTAATGATTGAGGTCTACTCCTTAGCAGGAGTAGAGAGTCTCATTGTTGTTGTACAAGATGTGGGTGAACTCCTAAGAGGGAGTGATCAAGTTGCTTTATGGTAGAACTTTTCTTTTCCATTGATATCAAAGGGGGAGAGAAAGTCAAGTGAAAAAGCTAAAAGGGAGAGAAAATATTGTAAGAAGAAGAGAGTGTAGAAACATTATGTAGGTTGTCTAATATGAAAAAGAAAGGAGAGAAGAAATAGGAGAGTGTGTATTCTATCTTTTATGGTTTTTCACATCATGTTTTACCATCAATGACAAAGGGGAAGATTATTGCAAGTATGGATCTGATTGGTGGTGTTTTAATTAATGTTTTCATTGATGTCAATTTAGTTCAGAGTGATTTTAGATGGTACAAGTATAGTTGAGATATTGTGGAAGTGTTGAGAGTACATGGAGCTATATTTATGAATTTACAATGTGTTGATGCCAAGTGCTTTTGATAAAATTAAGAAATAATAAAGATAGTGTTGAGTGTGTGTTTTGAGTGTGCTTCAGTAATATGCATTGTATTTCTTCTATGTTGATCCTATGCCTATGTGGAACTATAGTTGTGTTCATGAGTTTCAATTCATAATACATCCTAAGTTTTAGCTTCTGGGTCGATGGAGAGTAAAATATCTATTCATTGGTGTGAACTCATTTGACATAACTATTTGTCTATGGACTGGAAGAGATGTTCTTGCTCCATAGTATTGCGGTGGTTCATTTCAGATCTTGTAGATCTGTAAGAAGGTTAATCTTGATGTTCTATGTGTTCTGGAAAATGTGCTTGTAGTTTGGTGCTCCAGAAGGCTTGTTCCAAAGCTACAGTGTATTCCTACTCAGTCCGGTTGGACTATTGAAGAGAGTTCAATGTATGGAAGTTGTTGTAGTTGCTGTGGATGTTCTTAAAGGTTTCTAAGAAGTCTTTCAGTGTCTGGTGAAGCGTGTTGGGTGATCCACATGTGATCATCTTGTTGGAGATGTGTGTACTTCAAAGATCATTGGTGTTTTCATTAGGTTGGACAACCTATTGTCTACACATTACATGAAGGTTAAACATCGAATGAGGAAGCATTTTTTGATCCAAGATGTTTTTTGGGGTCCTAATTAAGTTTTTGTTTGATCCTCTCTCATTTTTATCCATCGTGGGAATGTTGAGTAGCTGACCTAGTTTGAATTTATAAAATAAAGAACATGTAGTCAACCTTAAGAATATTTCTAAGGTTGAAGATGGTATAAAATCAAGTCAAGATCTTGCGAATTGTGCATGAATGAAGGAAAGCAAGTGAAGTGTGCAAATAAGTGTGAAAAGTAGTGTGTGTAAGAGAAAATCAAGGAAACATTACTTTTATGTGTTAGATTCTTGAAAGTAGTGAGCTGACGGTGTCTACAATCCTTTGATCAAGTTGTGGATGTGTTGATACTATTATGGTGGATTTTCTTTTGTATACCTTTTTTTGTAGGTAGTGATCTTTCTTCTAGACAGTGAGTCCTATCTGTAGGTAGTGAGACTTTGTATCCAAGCAATGAGCCCTCTAACAATGAGTCTATTGTATTACTATATATTGTGAGTTAATCATCACCGTGGTTTTCCCCATCATTGGTTTTTCCATGTAAATATGATATCTCTAGTGTTTTCTTTATATTATCTATATTCCATGTTTATACCTAATAATAAGTTAAAGTTAAAGTGGAATTGATTAAGGTCAGAAGTAAAATAATCTGGTACAACTAATTCACCCCCCCTCTTAGTTGTCTTGTGCATTTCAACAAGAACATATTCCATTGCCAATCAATGGACAGTTTCTCAAGCACTACTTTGGCTCATGAAGGCCTGATTGTCCATACTTTATATATATTTAGTTTAGTTGCTCTTGTTTTGTTTTGTTTTCTTTATTCTATTTTCTTTGTTTTCTTTGTTTTTCTATTTGTGTGTTTGTTTTCTTTTGTGGTTTTCTTTCTGTTTTGGGGATCTTTCATTTTCATTATTCTAGAATAATGGGTAGTTATTCAAAGAATACTAGGGATACTATGGTAGATAAACTAGTTTAAGTATTTTTAGGTGTATTTTTCATTCTTTTTCATTTTGAAACTTGTGTTTTATGTCTATCTTAATGACAGTTTGAAAGGTCAAAACAAATGGGTATATTCTGAGTGATCTAGTAAAACACGGTTGAAGCTATCACTTATTAATTAGAATCATTTATCTCCTTGATAGTCTAGATATCTTAGGATGGTTTTACTCCTAAATCAGGTGAAAAAACTAGAGTCCCAATGTTGTCATGAATTCCACCAAGTTCTCAACCTAATTTCTGAATTACAGTTGATTATTGAGGAAAATGATAAGAAAATATACTACTTCAAGAAAAACCAATACTTGAACAAAAAGATAAAAGAAGAAAGTCTGAAAGAAAACAATATTATAAGGGTGATTCAAGTATCTCTACTTGGACTATGGATGGCTAGACGGAAGTAGAGAAATGCTTTGAGAGAACTAGAGGTATCTCTATTGGGGCGATAGATGCCTTGCTAGTAGTAGAGCAATGCCTAGGATATCATTGCACAAAAACTAAAATGACCCACCTTATGTAGCCTAAATGGGAATATAGTTGTTTCAAGGATAATTAAAGTATTCAAGGGGGGGACATACCATAAATGCACACACAAATATTTGAATTTTTTATAATAATGCATAATTTGAGATTTCAACTCAACCCTATTTTCTATAACCAATCATGCTCAAGTTAAAATAGTTATAAACTAGAGGTGGTAGGGTGACTGAATCCTTCAGTATTCTGAAAATGGATAAACCATTTTCCCTAGTTGAGTCACCAATTTTTATACCTTGAATAACCACCCAATTTTATTTTTTGTCAAAATGCGTCCCCCTTTGTTGTTTTTTCCTTTGGTGTTTTTGTTCTAGATTTGGGAGTTGTTTTTTTCTTTCAAAGCCTCTTTTTTTTTTCTTCTATCGGGTTCAGGTTTCAAACTGACACTGGCACTTGGCACCTTTAGAAGGTTCGAGTTCTAGTTTCTTCCAGATTCTAATCCTCATTCACCCTTTTTTGTCCTTTTCTTTGGTTCTCTATTTCAGAATTGGACATTGGATCATAAACAAAACTTTGAACCTTTCTACAGGTCAAGTTCCAAGTTCTGAACTAATCTCGATTCCCACATTTGTTGTACTTTTTATCTGTCAGATTCATATTTCAGAACTTTTTAGAACTTTGCACTTTGAAGGTTCTTTTGTTGAGTTCCTTTTTTATCCTGAATTCTAACTTACCTTTTTAATTTCGTATTGGCTTTCTTTTGAGTTCCTTCTTGACACTAATTTCTAGACTACCGTGCATTAATGATAATCAGTTCACATGCACAAACCATTTTATATTGCTGTTTCTTTTCTATTTTGGCTCATAATTGCTTCTTTTTTTTTGATGAAAAGAGCTAGAGCGGAGTGGAGGGTTGAAGACCACATTGGAGTTTGAGGATTTCTCATTGGGAATTGTCGATTTTAACATTTCTATTTTTGAGGTGGTTGTTTCTTTGTTTTTCTCTTCCTTTTTTCTTGTTTCTGTTTGTTTGCTTGTTCCTTTTCTTTTGGGTTTTCTCTATTTTCATTTTTCTTGTTACTTTCTTTGTGTTTCATGTGTGGGTTTCTTGTTCCTATTGTTCTCTAGTTTGTCTAGGGTTTTCATATCGTTGGGTCAACCATGTTTCTCTAGTTATGCACCGTTATATGATCAAGGTCTTAACAATGTTCTAACTCTGATTTATGGCCTTTGGTCAAAATCAAACTTTAGAATGGAACCTTACGTTGTTCGAAGTGTTTATCAAAATCTAGGTTTCAACTTGATTCTAATCCCCACATTTCTTTCAGGATCGGACCTCAAAAGAGAACCAAACCATTGACACAACATTAACTTTTGATGTCAATTGCCTTCCCGATCCTGACTTCTGAAACACCTTTTGTAGAGTCTAAGTGATGAATTTTAGCCTGATTATGATGTTCGATAGTACAGTAGGTATTTTGTGTGAAGATCATGTTCAATAGTTCCTTGATATCAACTTTCAACAAAGTTCACTTTTAAGCCTAAAATGATTAAGTTCTTGGTTCTACCCCGAACCCGAGGCTCAAAAACACGGAACTAAATTTTAAATGAGAATTCTTCTTAATATATAGGGACTTAATATGGATTCTTATGATAACTTTACTCCTCACATTTCTTCACTTTTCTTGATGAATGTCACTATTACAGGTTTAACAAATGTCTAATTTAGAGGAATAAATTTTTGTTGAGGAGGTACAAAAGGAAACTAAGACCAAGAGATTGAGACCAGAGAAAATTCCCATCAGTAAGAAGTATAATTTCAAGGGAATCTAGTGCCATCAAAATTTGTGCTAGAGGTCATGAAAATCATTAACACTCTTATTGGTCATATTAACTTAGAATGATTTCATGATGATACCTTTTCACAAGAAGCTAGTGCAAGAGCTAAGAGGATTGAAAATTGTAGGTTTGCACATGTGGCCACATTTCCTATAGTAGTACAATTCCTAGAGTTCATACTAGATGTTGCACAAGCATATAATATAGTTCAAATAAAGTGCAATGATTCATGGGGAAAGGATATCATAGAGTTAACTCTAGGAATGATAAGATTGGTGTTTGACCTTCCTCCTCACCCTAACCTTAAGATCATGATAGAAGATGATGCATTGGAATGATGGGAAGTAGATGAAGAAGGAAATAAAAGATATATCAACAAGAGGTGGCTGAAAACCTAAAATAAATCAATAAAGAAAATACCACCCAAGCCTAAAAGATCTAATTTCTATGGAGACGTAGGGGATATCATTACATTGTTGGTTAGGGAATTCAAGAAGGAATATTTCCATGCATTCAAGAATTGGATGTTCTCATTTATCCAAATGATTCTAGATGGACAACAATATTTAGACTTGGGGTGGTTGATATCCGACAATGTTCATAATCAAATAATCAAAGTGAATGAAACCAAGAAATTTTACATGTCTTCCTATGTAATCTACCATGTTGCATGAATGGGAAGGTTTCCTGGTTTGAATAATATGGGAGTACTTGGAGAAAATTTTGGACAAAAAAAGGTATGGGAGTATTATGATTAGTTGAAGCTTAAGGCATCATAAAGTCATTTCAAAAGAGTGAATGATGCATTTCTATATGTAGTCATCAACTAGATCATAGGAGATGTTGGCTTCAGATTTCCTAGGGAAGCCATGGAATTCATTGATGAGTGGGGGAATTGGTTTATCCAATATCCTAAGTCCACTTATATCAATCTATTTGGTTTTGAAAAGCATCCATTCAAGCTTCCAAGGTGTTGTTGTGACAGGTGGATTTTGATGGAATTCTCTCATCAGGCAGTAGAAGTAAATGCAAAGTTTTTAGAAAAACACAAAGCCAGTTGTCACACATTACCTACTCAATTGGGATTTTATTATTTTTTCATCTATCATAGTAGCTAAATATTCCATAGAAGAATTTCAGACTTCAAACTTGAAATTACATACATCAAGGAAAAACTTTGATTTAAAGGGAAAAATGAATGGTTTGTATGCTTCATTGTTTCCCTTTCATGAGCCACTTCTCAAGGAATTTTGGGCTAACTTCAAGGATTAGTTTTAGGTAAGAAATAAAGTTTATGAGAGATTGACCATCCCACAAATGAAATACTTCGAGATTAAGGAAGATATACCAGAGGGTATTTCAGATGATGGAATTTTTCTCAATCCTTAGTATGAAGTTGATAAAATGGCTACTAGGGATTTGGATCCCATCAATTGGATGGAGAAAGAAGAGACAAATATTAATAAAATTTAATGAGTAGTCATTGATAAGAGCTTGAAGTGGATTAAAATCCATATCAATTAGCCAAGATTTAGGACCACAAGGAAGAAGAAAGATTCCAGTAGTGAACCCACTTCTTCAGCCAAAACAAGGAAGTATAAGAGATTGAAAAAGAATGTTGTACAAAGGGAAGAGCCTATGCCAACTATTGAAAATATTATAGAGACTTTCCGGAAGGCTACTGCCACCTTTGAGGTTTCTTCTATAGGTTTTGTATCATGATTAGGTGTTCATCCTATTGCAACTATGTACTTGACCACTAAAGCATCTCAAGCAGATACTCCTACAACACCTCCATTAGTTGCTATGACTACTGATGAAAATCCTTCTATTGCCCCTTAAACTATAGAAATTTCAATAATTCAAGAGAAAGAGGCCTCAATAATTGATGTAACAAAATCAACTATCCCCTCAAACTCTAAGGAAACTCCTTCCTATGATGAAGGAAAAGGGGAAGATGAAGAGTATTTTGTGGAAGAGGATGTAGATCACAAAGGACACCTTTGGAATGAAGCAGGAATGAATGATTTCCTAATAGAGGATTTCTATAGGCAAGTTGTTGAGGACTTAGATAAGGAAGAGGAAGCTTGGATAAAGGAGCTTGAAAAAAAACAAGAGGATGAAGAAGAGGCTTTATAGAAGGAATTGTAGATTAAAAAAGATGGTGGAAATAAAGGCTCAGAATGAAAGGATTGAACATGAAAGATTGCTAAAAGAGGAGGAAAAATTGAAAGAATAAGAGAGAATAGAGAAAGAAAAATATGAGAATCAAAAATTGGTAACAACACCTCTGGATACTCAACAAGTGATACCTCCACCAAGTGTTCCAAGTGCTCCTACATGGCTAATGATAAATCTGAAAAAAGACACTAGGTTCAAGCTCAACCAGTGAGCTTGGATGATATGGTAAAGGAAGTGGATAAGGTGAAATAAAAGAAGAAAATAAGAGCCATTCATTCCAAAAATCCTACTGATGATGGGGACTTGGTGGTAGATATTGCCACCCCAATAGTTGATGAGGATGATAGGGAGTTACAATCCTTTGATTATCAAATCAATACTATTAATTTGGGAAAGCAGATGAGGACTCAAAAACTAAACCTCATTGATATTGTGGCTACCTCAAGAAAGTCAATAATTATTAAGGACAAACAAGCCAAGGATGATCTCAAAGCTTAGGTAGTGCAGATGAAAATATATCTGAAGGAGCTAACCACATCTACTTCTGAACAACCAACATCATCAAAAGTACCTATATTAATGAGTTGTAAAGAAGTTGATGAGCTGAGTGAGCTGAAAAGAAAATCTCAAATATTTGATAATTGGGTTGGTATTCTTAGGATAGAAATTAGTGAGATTTTCACTATGGGTTATAAGTGTTACACTTAGGTACATGAGCTGATCAAGAATCTAGAAAACTATACTAAGAAGTTATGGGAAGAAGAGGATAAGTATGGAGAATATATATGAGAATTCAAGGTTATAAACAAGTTGCCTAGGGGAGACATAATTGGATACAGTATCTTAGAGGATCAGTATTTAAGTTTTATTGATAAATATATGAATATATTTATCTTTCGATCAGAAATTCTCATGGAGCATAGAAGGATGTTACTCCAAGCTCAATAGGATATATCTAGTAAAGAAAAGGTGTTGAAAGCGATTATTGTTGATATAACCAATAAGGAGGTTTCATCAGGTCCTGACTTGATATCTCTATAGGAGATAAAAGATCAATGAAACAACTAATTGGAAGGGTTGATAAAGGAAGGAGATAATGTTGAAGGGACTCTTTTGGACAAATTGATGGAGATTAGGTTTAATGTATGAGATGCTCCTAAGGACATTAGCTGGTTGCAATATATGTTTACTTCCACCACCAAGGAATTTTAAAGAGCAATGTTCAAGATTGAATGGGTTGATGGACTCGATGAGTAGGCCTTGGAGTAGATTTTCAGTAGTTTTGAAGAGTATTTCAAACAGGTCAAAGTGGCCAAGTGAATGAAAGAATATTCTATTTTTGAAAAGGAATTTGGTCAAAAAAATTCAAACTTCTAGGTGTCCTATTTTTTAGGAAGGAAATAGAAGTCAACTGAAGGCATCTCTAGTAGGCCATGAAAGAAGTGTTACTCCTCATATACATGCAGAGTTGGAGCATCATTTACTCCAGTTCAACTGATTGCTCCCTATTTTGTGGATCTAGGATATTTTTGGAGGACATTACAATGTTTTATTTTTATATTAATTAGAAAATTCTCCTCATTGTGAAGGCCATAAAATTGAAGTTAGATTTGCAACCTAAGTTAGATTTTTGGATATTTTATGCAAACAGTTAGATTTTTACAGCTTTATGCAATTAGCTATAATTCATAAATTTCTTAGTTTTATGATGATGACAATAGATAATGGTTTTCCATATGCCAGTGGATCTTGTTGTGCGTAAATGTTTCTTAATTGGTGAAAATCAATAGAAGAGGATGAATTTAAAACCATCTATTGTATTATGTGTGAGTGTTGTTTTCTTATTATTTGTTGATCTACAAAGTTTTGTGGCATGTTGATAATGTTTGTTATTAAATTGATTCTAAAAAAATGAAATGCAAGTATGTTTATGAAATATAAACTATGAATGGGTATTATTGCATGAATATTCATGAGTTATTCCATTTATCCATTTTAGATTTTACAAAAATGCTTGTTATAGAATTTGCATGTTTGAATTTGAGAAGAATGTTTGTTCATGTTTTTTGTTCTAAAGACCATGGTCTATCTTTTTTTATTTATTTAAACCCCCCTCATTAGAATATTTTGAAATAGTCAGTTTGTTACTTTTACCAGCAAAGGCCCCTTGAACATTATAGTCATGTTCACCAATAGGCTATTTAGCACACTTGAGAACCAACTATTGAGACCTTGGAAGATAAGTGATTTGATATTAGCTATCTTTTTCAGGAGAAGTAGGATAGAAATATTTTTCTTAATGTTTTTTGTGTTATGTTGACCATCAATAGGGATCACTGCTAGAATAGGACACACTATCCAAAAGGCTCATAGCTAGGGCTCACTTCCACAAAAAGAATACATGAAGATAAAACAAGAATTTTACATAGAGAAAACACTTCTCAATGCAACAAGGAGTCCACCACAATTTCTCACACACTTTAAAAGTATCACATGAAATATTTTGGATGCCTTCAACTCACTACCGTTAGGAACCCTAATATAAAATTCACACTGCTCTACTCAAATTCACATCACACACATCACTCGCATCAATCTCAAATCTATATTACTTATTACTCTTTCATCTCTTCTCTTGCATCAACACCATACATCTTTATATCAATCTCTAGCTCAAAAAAAATCCCTAATGTCGACCACTAGTCATTAGACATACAAATTCAAAATAGGGCGGTACCTAAAAATTCCTATTGTGGATAGGAATGAAAGGAAACCTACATAAATCCTTAAATAGGATCCAAATAGATCTCAACACACTTCAAAACACTTCCAAAAGCCTTACATGTAGCTTTAAACACAAGTTTCACCAACAACCATGTAAAACACCATAATCATTAAGTACATGCTTCCTTAAATCAAGCTGAAAGCTTCGCACACCATAATTTGCTTGAAAAAATCTAGAATAATCCACAAAATTCTTAGTATTCATGAAACACTTCATACAAGCTTTCATCATACAAATACTTCAACTTAGAACAACTAGTAACCCTTAATTGCATACTCATAAATGAAACTTACAATTTACTCCACCAAATCAAGTAAAAACTTGAATATAGAAAGATAAAATAGTTATAAGAAACTTCTGAAATTTGAACAACTTGAAGCCAAATAGAAGATAATGTGGAGCAAATACATTTCTCCCAATCCAAAAAATACATCACTGAACAACTAGTTCACAAACTAGTGAAAATATCTAACATTGTACAACGATCCAAAAACCCAAATTATGAATATAACAATATCTAACAACCTTGAATAACCTATAATATTTGTAAAGGCATAGCATCAACACAAAAAGAATGCAAAGCACAATACCAAAGCACACTATGAACACTTGCACAACAAATTTTACTTTGTTTATTAATTTTTCTCAAAAGTGCTTGGAAACCAAGTACCATAGACATCATCTGAGCTTATCACTTCATTCCAACTCACCTTAAGATTATGCAACAAAAATAATATCTCCATGTACTCACAACACTTCGTCAAGGTTTCAACTACACATGCACAACCTGTTTTCCTCTTTTTCAGAATTTTCTCAATATCCTCAACATCTTCATCTCATAGTTGACATCAATGACAACACTAGTCAATAGATTTTATGTTGACATCAATGAAAACACCATCATTCTTGCAAAAATATCCCCCTTTGTTATTTATGGCAACAAAAGATGTGAAAATCCACCAAAGACCACCCAACTACTTTGAACACTTTCTCCTGATACCTTACATGATTCTCTCTCTCCCTAAGTAGATAAGCTCTTTTTCACATGATTCTCTCTCCCCATTTGACATCAATGGAAAATGATAATTTTTTTCATTTTTCTCCTTCTTTGAAACTAAACCAAAAATACCTGCTCTAAATACTCCTCCTTAGGAGTACACCCAACTAAATCAATAGTTCAATGATAACACATGACACTACCTACTCCCCCTAAGAATTAGCCACCAACATTAGTCTGAAAAAGAGATAGATCCATAAATCCACTTGGATAATGCATCTCCATATTCATATAGTTCAATAAAGGAGGAGCAATAACCCCCAACTTCTACTGAGGATAATCAAAAGTATCCTTAAGAAGAGCCTTAGTAAATATATCATAAATTTGATCCTTTGTAGGAACATACTCAAGTTTTACTTCATTCTTCATAACCTTCTCTCTCAAAAAGTGATGCATGATAGATATATTATTTTTCCTTGAATGCATCACTAGATTCTTTGAAATGTTAATTTCACTTGTGTTATCATAGAAGATAGATATAGGTTCGTCATATACAACTCTAATATCCTTCAATTTTTGTCTCATCCATAATAACTGTGTACAACATGATGCTACTAAAATATACTCGGCCTCTACAATAGATAAAGAAACTGAATCTTGTTTCTTACTCAACCAAGATACCAATCTACATCCAAGAAATAATGCACCACTAATTGTTCTTTTCTTGTCATCAACACAACCAACCCAATCTGCATCCATATAAACACTTAATGTGAAATCAGTATCCTTAGGATACCATAAGCCATAATTTGGTGTGCCTCTTAAATATCTAAATATCCTTTTTACTGCTGCAACATGTGTTTCTTTGGGATCTTCTTGAAATCTAGCTATAAGACAAAATGCATACATGATATTCGGTCTAGTAGCAGTCAAATATAGCAGTCCACCAATCATAGATCTATACTTGCTCTGATCAACCTTAGGTGAATCATCATATTTTCTCAATTTACAACCAGTCACCATAGGAGTACATACCGGTTTGGAGTCATCCATTCCAATTTTCCTCAACATCTCTTTGACATATTTAGACTGTGAAATGAAAATCCCTTTATTTGTTTGATTGATTTGTAGCCCAAGAAAGAAATTCATCTTCCAAAAAATTGACATCTCAAACTCTTTTTGCATTTCTTCTTCAAACTTCTTACACATAGCCTCATTTCCACCAAAGATAATATTAGCCACATATAATACTAATATCAAGATTTTGTCTTCCTCAATTTTAAGGTAAATATTACTATATGTGGTACCCTTACTAAATCCTTTCTATATCAAGTACCTGTCCAATCTTGCATACCAAGTTCTAGGAGCTTGTTTCAATCCATATAGATCCTTCTTCAAATTACATACCATATCTAGTTGATTTGACAATTGAAATCCTTCTTGTTTTTCCATGTAAACCTCTTCTTCCAATTCTCCATTTAGAAAAGAAGACAACACATGCATATGATAGACCTTAAGATATTTATGTGCTACAAATACCAAAAACATTCTGATAGCTTCCATCCTAGCCATCAGATCAAAAGTCTCCTCAAAATATATACCTTCTACTTGTGAGTAACCCTTACACACAAGTCTTTCCTTGTTTCTTACTACTCCATTTTCATTCAGCTTGTTCTTGAATACCCATTTAGTTCCAATTATGTTTTTGTTTGTCGGTCTAGGGACCAATTCCCAATTTTTATTTTTCTCTATCTGCATAAGTTATTCCATTTTCTTCATCGAATTATCATCCTTACATGCTTCACTCATTGATTTAGGTTCAAATTTAGAAATTAAACACAAATTTACCTCAACTTCAGTAGCTTTGATTCTTGTCAAAAAACCTTTCCTCTTATCTCCAATGATCTGATCTTCAAAATGATTCTGTTGCACATACTTAGGGGTTTTATGGGTCTTCTCTAAAGCTTCTTCCTCTTCATTCTGCACTTCTTGTTCATCACCTTTTTCTTCTACTTCTTTGCAATTAGGTTCATCTAAAACATATCCATCTACTAAAATAGAATTATGCAAGTTTTGATTAAAATTTAACACTTGCACTTTCAACTATCTTTCTAATTTTTTTTTTGTAACATCTATAAGCTTTTCTTCTAATAGAATATCCAAGGAAGATACCTTCATCAGACCTTGCATCAAACTTTCCTAAGTTTTCTTCTTCTCTTTTGGTGTAACATTTCCTTCCACACACTTTAAAGTACTTCATAGTAGGAACCCTTTCATACCATAGCTCATAAGGAGTCTTTGTGTTGTTAGTTTTTGATGCCTAAAATTACTAGGAAAAAAGCCTTATGGGAAACTCAGTTAATGGGGGACCAATTAGACTAAACTAAGTAACTTGTAGATTTTAAAGAAGTCGGATCTTCATGTAATTGGGGTTGATAATGGGAAAAGGAAGCAAATATACAAAAATAAAGTCTAATGCTAAGGCGATGCGAAAATATTTAAGTATATAGGCATGAGAAACCTTCCTTTCATATGAGGTTTGAGGGCCCGTTCAACAATTTGCATGTCCGAAAATAATAGAAAGCATAGATGGAAAACCAAAGAAATCAATAAAATAACATAATATACCTTCCATATAAATTCATTGAACAAGAGGAGTTCAAGACATGATCCAAACAACAAATTTATATTGAAATTGTAAAATTTGTGTAGATAAACTACTCAGTACAACAAATAACACAGTGCAATTTCTTATATATAAACTAAGTTATAGAGAGGCCGAACTAAGTGGCACAGTGTATAAGTCTTAATACAATAATCGAAAAACAATACAAAGGCCTAGAGTCTTCAGTCTCTTTTTTTGTATTTTCCAACCCATTTTCAGAGAGTCAAAACAATATATATAGACCTCTCCACCACCAGAAAGCTAATAAATGAAAATATTCCTAGGTATGTGTCATCTTCCCCTTGGATGATTCAAAGAAAAATCACAATAGAAAGATCCTTTAGTTTCCTCGAACAAATTGCATTCTACAGAAAATGATTGTTGTGGTCCTGAAGGGGAAGCAGTGAAATCTCATGAAGACACGTGTTTAACAATTTGAAGAATCGACTAGGAAATGTGGCAAAGAAGCAAAGCCTCTTCTTCATTCTTCCTTCCTTTGCGACCAAAGTTCCTGTGGAGGTGACATGTGGAGTAGTGGTGGGGGCCTTCATTAACCTTTCCTTCCCTCGAGCTACAATCCCCATGGGGATGACATTTGGCACAACTTCAACATAAGTTATGATTGTGTGGCCCACCCAAAAAGGCATCCGAGGGTCTATGCAATGTAGCACACAGACAAAGCTTAGAAACGAAACAAAGGGGAGTGAAATTTCAAAAGAGCATGTTACTGACACATGGCGAAGCGGATGAAGGTGCAACCAAAGAAGGAGCCTGGGGAGTTATAAATATATTATCCATAGCCAAGGCTTATGCAAAGCTAAATAAAACTCAAACCGAAGGGAGCTTCAACGATTAATAAATCCAAAGCTTTTAGCGACTATTAGGGAAATTTTTCCTATGGAATGAGAACCTGAAACTCTGGCTCAAAGACTAGAGCACACTCCATTGAGAAGACATTAGAGCTTGGAAAGGGTAGTCTGTAGAGGCTACTAGTGAGCCTCAAAAGGTGTCAATAAGGAATCTAGATTCTCTTGCACCTCATGTGGATCAATAATTTCTTTGAAAGGAAGCTCCATGGAGATCCCAGCCTCGGACTCAAGTTGGAACAGAAGCCACACCATCAGATGAATAGAACCTTCAATATCCACTACCGTGGGAGGCTGGTTGAATGATTGGAAAGAAGATAGATCTTATTGACTTTCCTCTATCTTTGTTGTAATATGCTCCATCGTGGCCAGCAAATTTTTAGAGAGAAACAAAGAAGGAAAACCCAACTAAGTCAAATGAGAAAATTGCACCTGCATACTATGCATTGTTAGACTTAGGGAGGCCAAAACATTTTTGGCCTGGAGGATTGCTGCATTGTAATAAATGAATGTCTTTTTCCTCTTAGCAACCAATCTTTTTTCCTCTATCCCTACCCTTTCCAAGTCCACATTTGTTACCTTATATAGCTTGCCTAGCAATTGCTCAGCCTCAGGAACTCTCTCAGCAATGAATTGTAGAATTTTTTCAATTGTCCCGCGCACCTCCTTGATTAAAGTTTCCACATCTGCTATGAATTGTACCATCAGTTGTAGGGAAAAATATAAAAACTTGACTTTCTCCTAGTAGGAGACAAATAACTATTGAGCCTCCAAAATGGAATCCAACTAAGGAATAGGGGGATGGGAGGGAGTTTTCAAAAGACTTATCTCAACCTCCCTTGACTTGATTTCCTCCATCACCTCCTCAACATTTTTGTTTGATGCATGGAGCCATTCCTGGAGGGTTGTTAACTATGTATCCTTGCTTTTCAGTAGCTCCTCTGATTGACCTTGGGATCTAGATTCATTTTCCAGGGAGACCTTCAATTGCCAGATCTCCTTTTCAAATTGACCTCACTGGTTCTGAAACTCTTGGTTCTTTTCTTGTGCTTCCTTCTCCGCTTGAGCCAGCCAATCTTGAAGCTCTTGGTTCTTTTGTTGTAGGTTGGTAACTAGGTTTGGATCCTAGAACTGGAACTTCACAAGTTCCTCCTAGATTTTGGCATTCTCTGCCTACACTTGTTGAGACAAGCGTGCAATTTCAGCATCCTTGACCCTTTCCTTCTTTTGCAGGATCTCCATTCTTTCTTAAAAATTCTTGAGCTCTTCTTCCTTCTTCTTCATTTGATGAAAATGCTTCAAAAAGTTTGTTGTCACAACCCTCCGAGTTTCCTCCATCAGCTCTACTTTGTCTTGTGGTTGGGCTAAATTTGGATCGAGCCCTACAACATGGATTTTATAATCCTCAGGTTGCATCTCCTATTGAGGTTTGATGATGTGAGGTGTCATAGATTAAAATTTTATTGATCCCTACACCTCATTAAAGAGGGTATGTACACATGGCTCAATAGGCCTTGCAACATCCTTTTATTTCCTTTTTTGGGATCTCTTAGCCCATGCTACCTTAGCCATGGTATTTTGCGTAAAACTTTTTGATGGTGATCTAATCTACTCACCAGCAAAGGGTGCACTAGGAGGAAGAGAAAAATGCAATGAAATAATTGCAGACTTAGATGATTCTTTCTTCGGTAGATTCACTGCCAATGGGGAGAAAGGGGGAATTCCATGCTAGGTTCTAATCGAGGGAGAGGTGGAAGGGCTCATAAGGGATGGTGATGGTAGCAGAGATGCATAGGTTACCATTTGTTGAGTAGGATGAGTAAGAGATGACATGATGAAATAAAAAGGATATGCAATAGCAGGTTGAGATTGGGCCCTCACAAAAGATTGTAAAGACTTTGGGGGAGTAAAAGCTACCCATCCCATTGTAGAGATGGAAGGTTGATAGGAACCCCCTATAGATGAAACAACAAAAAATTGTAGGCTGATACTTCAGGTGATCAGAGATGTAGATGCAATAGGGTTAACCAAAGATTGAGATGAGAGAAGAGAAGGTAAGAAAAATACCTGAGTTGCTAAAGACTTTGACCCATGGCTCATCATTGCAGGTGCTTGTGAGCATTCTCTTGGATTGGCATCAATATGTGGCCTCTTCTTAGGTGGAGAATTGTCTAATTCTATGACCTCCTTAACCTGTTGAGACACTTTGGGTTTCTTAATATTTCATGTGTGTGGTAGTGTGACCACCACATGAGATGTAGTTGCTTGTGTACTCAGAGGAATTTTGTCGAGTTGTCCTGCTTCTTCACCACCATCTCATATTTGGGATTTATCTACATCTCCTTCTAATGAAGTTTCTTCTTCCTCCCCCATTTCTTCATCATCATCACCACTATCATCATGCCCTTTGTTCTAGAGATCATCAAATTTGTCATCCATGTCGGGCTCCTAGAACTAGGCATCAAGACATTTGGTCTCTTGATAATAGATCTAGAATTCAACAATATTCTCTTGAATCCATTCATATTTTTTGTCCAATTAATTAAAAAGGGTGGCCCCAATTTTTTACCCATTGCTAGCTTTGGCCAAAGGAAAATAAAAAGAAATCCATGATGACCTTCAATCATCAGTGGGAACATAGGCTAGGTCTACAAGAATATCTCGGTTCCCTAACTGTAGACTCCATTGAGATTACTAGTAGGGTCGGGTGCTATGCGTCACTTTAACATTTAGGCCTGCCAAGTCACTATCAGGATTATAATCCCATTTGTCACAAATCAACACTATCCTGAGATGAGGAAGCTTTGCTGATAGAAAAAAATGTAACAGATTCCTTTGCATTATTACAATGCCAAAGCTCAAGGGGCATTTGAAAAAGTCTTTCTTATTTTTCCCCCACAAAATATGTCATCTATAATTGTTAGTTGCCTAAACACCTCAAGGGCCAACACCCTATCTATGACATAGAATTGTAGCCAGAAAGGCTCCTAAGTGAAACCATGCAACCTGACAAATAAAAAATCCTCTCCAAGGAACCGGTCACAAGGAGGGATGAAACCTTTCATCCATCCTACTCGCATGGTGGAAAAATGATAACAACCAACCTCAGCCTCCTTATTTAAATCTTGGAATATTGGAGCTAGGAAGGACTCAGAAAGTGCATAATAATCATGGGTTACAGAAAGGAGATGGGTCCACACCGAAATCGGCTTCCTAACTCCATTTTCATCAAAAATAGACAACCCCATATATATTCGGAAGAAATCAGGGTTTTGGTGTAAAAACATGTGAGAAAAAAGAGAAGGAAACCTAAACCTATACTATGTGTGAAATTCCCTGAATTGGTTCAACATCTATCAAACAATGACCTCCGTGAAGTCATTCTAGAAAAGGGAATGTTGTCTTCTTAACTTAAAACCCAAACCCATTTGGAACTCTTGTACCTCTTTGTCACTATCTAGGCCACAAAAAAAATCCAACATAGAGAAGATGTCCTATAGGTCTAAGTTGACAGAATTGTTCCCAATCAAAAACTATGGTAGGTGCCTATCTTCCTTGGGCCTTTTGTTTCTTGATTAAAAAAAGATAGGGCATGGGTCTTGGTTCTAGAATTTTCCCATTTTTTCGATAATGAATCCCTCATGTGGGTTTTCCCTTTTCCTCGCAAGGATACAAAACATATCCCTAATAGCATCAATTCTAATCACTACACTTAGGTTCTAACCCCTAATGATATTGGTATTTGGATTGAAATTTAGTGCACATTCATGAACCAACTCTGGGCAATGATGCACCAAGGGAACCATATGTTATGGGAGAGTGTAGAACCACAACCTCTATGCCAAAGAGTCTTGCTTATCAACGTCAAACTTTTTCATTATTTCATAGGCCACCTCCCTAAGACTCTTAGGGTTAGTTTTTATCTCAGGGTCGTAAATATTATGCCATTCCTTTGCTATCTGAATCTTGTTTATGTGGGTCCTCTTTTCCATGGCCCATGTATGGGGCTATTTTAGCTTTATCGACATCCTGGCATGGCATAAGAGATGTTACTGAAATCATTGGCCATTGGAATTGTCCTCATGGTGTCAGATAAGCTTGTAATTGGACCTTCTTGTGCTACCATTTCAAGATTATGTTCCATTGAAATATTTTTGAAAGCTTCTGCAAACACTTAACCTCTCTGCAATTTACGCTTGAATTTTTTTGCAGCAAACTGTACATTCAATTCTCTTGCAACTCTCTTCTTTTACATGTAGTATTAGTCTTTCTAACACTTAATATAGAAACAATGGTCATTTTAAGAAATTAATTCAGAATGTACTGCAACTCATCTGTTCATACAAAATGAATTCCCACTCTCTTGAAAAGACATTAATTCATAATGACAATTAGCCATCATGTCCTATGGTGCCATCCTTTGGGAAATTGAGCCAGTAATAAAAGGAGATACGAAAACTTTCACATGATTTTTCACTTAATAACCTTAGCCAAATGATTAAGAAAAAAGGCATAATAATTACACAAAAAGATTTGAGCCGATTCTTAGAGGCTAGGAAATGTTTATAGCAGGACACCTGGTACTTGACCATGTAGACTACAATGGCACTCGCCATGAGTTTTAGCTGATTAATTTCCCATTTTAATTCGCATGAAGCATTCCCTTTGGTGGGAATATCGAGTAACCTTGATCAACATCATGCTTATCACACACAACAAACACAACTTGGTGGGAATTTTGAGTTTTCAACTCAATCAATCATCATGTTTATCACATGCATTTTACCCCAGCTACCTCTATAAATAGACCTAAGGACAACCACACTTGGTAATTGGTCTTTTTTATAGAGGAAATGGATACTCCAATTAGGTTAACTAGCAATAGGTCTGAAGCTAATTTTTTAGGAGAAATTTCTAGTAGTCAACTGAAATGTATGAAAAATAATAAACATTCTTTCACCATAATTGCAATGAAGTGGGTGTTGGAGAGGGATTGCATATAATATGAGGATAAGTATAGGGTGAACATTGATATTTGCTCTCATTTCATTGCCTCTTTTCTTGATATCTAGGTACCAAAAAGGATGATACTGAGGCTAACCAAGGAGATTTTTCCCAAGCACTATCTTGGAGGCCTTGGGAAAATTGTAATGAATTCTACGTATGGTGTTGGGATTCCAACAACAATTGACCTTCGTCATCACATTTAAGAGGATGCAGTGGTGCCTTGGGTGCCAATTCTGAGTGGATTTCATATGGTGACCATTGATGAACACCACCAGAAAGCATCTCGTGCATGCCACTTCCTATTGAGGTGCTACAATGTAGAGATTTTTTACAATGTGGAGTGGTATACCAATTTTAGGAACTTGGCATACCCTCCTCCACTTGATGTTGATGTTGAAGCTCCTACCAATCCTATTGATGATGTTGCTCCTATCGATGGTGAAGTTCCTGTTGATAATGTTGCTCTTGTTGATGAATGAAATTTTTTTCCTCTCTTTTTGTATATATATCATGAAAAGCTTTCAATACATATACTCAAAAATCCTAGCCTAAGAGCCATTTTTGAAATACAATACCTTAAATTACATATTACCATATATAATTATAAGAGAGGGGGACCAACCATTGCAAGGCCCCAGGTCATGAAAGGCCAAGAGAAGAAATGCTACCCTAACTTACCTCAATTTAAAGGATGGTTAGGATAGAAGGGATGAGAATGATGAAGACTATGTGTCCTTTGATCACTCTACAATCCCGAGAGTTGAAGGGAGACTAGGTGATTCTATTTATAAGGTCAACTCTATGTCTCAAGTAGCTCTTTTTCAGAGGATAGAAGCACAGTTCTGGTATGGCAGGGTGGTGTGTTAGCGTACGTACGACCAAAAAACTAGAAAGACGAGGTTAAATCCCTAAAAAGGAACTAATAGCCTAGTTTATAGATTTCTTGAACAATAGAATGAGATTAAGATGAATGAAACATAAATACAAATGTGATAAAAGAAATATATTACCGCAATGGTGATGAAGATGATTTCACACAATAGTGTTCTTGCTAGCTTGCTCCAAGCTCTCTCCACTTGCACACATAAAAAGGGGGAATTTTGGGGCTATTTAGGGGATTTCCTCAGTCAAACCCCCATTTTGGTGTTTCCACCTCCATGGACAACCAACTTTGTAACAATAGGAATAAAGATGAAGAAAGGAATACAAGCTATGTGAACAAAAGACACTACAAAATAGTACATTCTTACTCAACCAAGATGATAGAGAAGATGAGAGGAGCTTACCACCTCTTTCCAAAGAACTCAAGGCTTGTGGAGGATAAAATGAGATGGATTCAAGCCTCTATTGCAATGGTGTGTTTCCTTTGCTTGCACTATTGGAGTGATAGAATGGTAGATTGTTGCAATGGAGTGTAAAGTGCTGCTACAAATCTTGTGGATGTATGCTCAAAGCATGGAGAGATTGTTCGCTTGTGAAGAAGATCAACCCACTTGAAAATGAAAGAAGAGATGAAGAATATGAAGGAAGAGATGAAAAATGACCATATTTGGGTTGGTTAGCTGAAGAGGGGTGTTACACTTCAACTTCCAATTGAAAGTGTAACGTATCTATAGACTCCAATCCCAGAAAAAAATTCTCCCACCAACACACAAAATAGGCACCAAGTGTGATGTGGACAGTGGGCTTAAGTGGCATTAAGCCTCCACCTTAGGTTTTCTAAAGTGCAAGGGGGTAAGAGTTAATTTGCACTAGGGGTAAAAATTCATACCTATACATTTTTACCCCACTTTAGTGAGCATGAGTATTAATGATTGCTTTGATAAATTAGAGTATTAAGGAAGTACCAAAGTAAGAGAAGTAAACCTGAACCGACGAGGAAGCAGAGCATGGTCTGGTGAACTTGAAAGTGCAGGAGAGGACTCTCTAGTTCTATGGAACTACAAAGCTGAAGTATGAAAGTGCCTTATAGGCTCACAGTCCTACAAGGGGGGTATCCTTCAAGAACTCTCACATGCAATAAACTAGGAAAAGCACCTTATAGGCCTATAGACCTGCAAGGAAGGTATCCTCCAAGAACTCTAACATGGAGGAGACTAACCAAAGTGGACTTCATAGAGTCAGAGAGGGTGATATGTTTACCCATGGATAGAACATATCAGGAAGCAGCCGTGTAGGCCAGTGAATGGACACTCATGTAGACTATCATTAAGTTATAAGTCTTTCAAACGGATCCCTTGAGAACCCTTCAAAAGGAAGGAGGGTCCACTCAAGGGATGCACTTTTTGAAAAGAAAATTCTATTCGGGCTACCCCCAAGCTAGACGTAAGGATGTGAAGTAGTTCTAATCGGGTTTCCCCCAGACTAGACACGAAGAAGTAAAATTGGTCTAGCCGGGTTACCCTCGAGCTAGACACTAAGATGTGAAACTGGTCTAGCCAGGATGCCCCTAGACTAGATGCCATAGAGCTTGTTGAAATATTTTGAAAGGGGTCCCTTGGGAACCTGACATGAAGAGGAGGGGTCTATTCAAGGGAAAGATTGTCTGAAAGCTACCATCTTCCTTCTTGAATCGATTTGTGACCAAGGAATTCTTTTGAAAGATGTTCACTTCAAGGAATTCTAAAGGAAGGATATGCTCCCATGTGAGGGGAAGATTAATATTGTTCCCACTTCAGAGGAAGGTTTCCAAGTCCTTTCTTTATGATTCCATGATGAAGGAACATGTTTCACTAGGGTTTCAAGTTGAGAATGGAATTCTAAAGAAGGGTGTGAAGGGTCTTCGAGAAAATATTCGTTCGAAAATGAATATGTTTTCTAAAGACCAAGTAATGTAGAAGAGGTGTTGGCACACATGAAAGGGACAACTCAAGTAAAGAAGAGATAAATATAAAGAGAAGGACAAGAGAACACAAACAAAGAGCACAAGGGGATCTAGTTTCATGGGGTCAAATCTTCCTTTATTTATATGTATATTAGGTAACCACAATGAGAGGAAAAGTATCATCAATCCCCAACCAGATCAAGAAGAATGCATGGAAGATAAAGTAAAATAAAAATTGGGTCAACATGGAAGGAGGCCTAAATGCTCCCAACACTTTGCATCGTCCCTAATTTATCGAAAGTCAATCACAAACATGGAAGAATGAAGATACACATAGAGGAAGGTATACAACACAAACACCATGCCTGTATCCAAGTACTGATAGTTGTGATGAGGGTCATTTAGACACATACATCATGATCACGGGGGAACAAATCACAACACATACACACATCTAATCTAAATATCAAGAAGAGAATCTCCCCCTAACATTGGTCAACTAAGAGGTCATCAACTTCCCACTCTAGATGATCATAAGGGGAAGCGTAACGAGCCTACAATGATGTAATGTTAAGGGGAGGAGCTTTCAATCCTCTTGCAACAAGGGCTAAGGTAGAGGGCCTATTGAGGTCTCTTTCGCTCAACTCTTGTTGGTCTAATGTCAACGACTTCGTGAAGATCATTGATAGAGTCAAAACATCATCCACTAAGTTAAACATACACTTGATGGGAGTGCCATGTTTCACCTTGGTGAATCAAGGAGTTTGCACCTGAGGTTCACCGCTAGGCTTATCGAGAGACTTCAGAGCAGTAAAAATCTTAGGGGAGGTTGGAGCCAGTTTCATCACTAAGAAAAAACAAGTCAGCATGGGGCCACCTTTCGGAAGGGGTGGGCTCCTCTTATGTACTCCACTGCTAGGGGGGCCATGCTCTACCTTATTCTTCATCGGAGGAGGTGAACTCCCCATAGACAAAGCAAGGAAGATGGAAGAGGACCGAACCGAAGCACTTGGATACAACCAAAGTATTAACCATATCCATGGGATTTGGGAAAGGTGAGACATCCGAAATGGAAGTTAATAGAGGCAGCTCCACAAAAGGAGTGATGGACATGTGCACCTTTCTAGGTTCCTTTGCACTCATTACGAGAGTCGAAAGAGATTCAGAACTAGCTAGATTAGAGACAAGAGAGGGGAAAGAGGAGGAAACAATAGGAGGTGTTGTATTCTCTTCATCCTTCTTCTATGAGGTGCCTTGCTCAGCTAGGAGATCCTTTTTCCAACACTTACGCTCATGTGTAAGGTGGTTCCTAGGACTCTTTCAACTAGAAGCTAGAACTTGTGAAGGGACAAAAGGATTCTACTTAGCCATGGGAGTGTCCTCCATGATTGTTTCCAGTTGAAGGGTAGATTGCTAAATGGGATTAGAGGGAGTAGGTTCAAAAAAAGTGGGAGGAATTGACTCTACCACCTTAGAGGTGGATCCTTTACTATTCGAGAGAATGGGAAGAGGTTGGTGGGAAAATTATCTTCACAAGCCTTTCTTTCTACCATACAAATAATACCAGGGTCCTGGGGACCTATTAGGGAGATCAAATATCCTAATCTTGTTCCTTCGACAAGGAGGCATCATTGGAATTAGTGGGTAGAACCCTAGTTTGTTCATCCAATACTCTTCCCAAGAGAGGAAAGTAGACAAGCTAGCTTGAGTGGGAGCAAGCTTCTCCTTTCCCTTTCGGGAGGAGGAGGCAGCTAGCTACTCAACTATAAGAAGGGTCAGTTTTAGTTGTCTCTTGCCTCTAGTCTTATACTTCACATAGTTCTTGTAAAGTAGGTCCATTCTTTGTGTGAGTGGATTGATGGGAGAGGTCCAAAATTGATCCAATGAGCATCCCCAATGAGATACCACAAGCTAATATCCAATATCATGCACCACATGCATGACACCCGCATGGGAAAACTTAAGGAACTTATGAATCACAAAGGGGATCCCATTCATGGAAGCCAACCAAGGTATGCCTAGCTTCAATCTAAATAGGTCTGACTCAGGAATAACATCGAAGACCATGTCTACATTCCTAGGTCTGACAAGGATGGACAACATTATCGATCCATAAGGTTTACGAGAAAGTCCATCATGTGTGCAGATGATGGATTTTTTTTATTATTCCTCCCTTTGTAAGGAGTTTAAAAGTAATGTCTCCTCTATGATGACATTCACTCTACTCATGGGGTTGACTAGGAACCCTGTCACAATGTTACCATTGAGGCAAGCAAGAATGTAAAGCAGAGAAGGTTTTCTATTGGATGTCACATTTTGCAAAGTAAATGTCACATCTAGAAAGACGATCACAAGACGTGGGGAAGGGGTAATAGTGACCATGTTAACGTATGCCTCAGGGCAAGAAATAAAATTCAAGGGATCGATAATTTTGTTGGCAGAGTGTGATGGAAACAGGTCCATGTATATCTGCAAGTAACTGTTAGCTTTTGCCACTAATTTTTTCATGTTTTGTTTACTCCCATCAAGACAAATAGTACCATCCTCGATGCAGTCCTATAACTCATGACATAGGCATATGCAACATTTAATATCATGTTTGTTAACTTGATGGTACTAACAATATGTGTTTTCTTCATACCAGTTAGGGTACGGTTCCCTAACTAGTTTAGGAGGTGACAGGGTAAGGATCTTATCCTTCACCAACTTATGCAAGATGGAAGAATAAGATTCTAATAGCTTCATAAACTTTCAGTCGCATCTGAGGCCATTGTTATCCATAATGGCTACTACATTTGCAGTAGATTTACCTCTTCCAGAGATCAATATGATAGATCTACCTTCAGAATGGGAGTGTGAGGGAGGACCCTCGAACTGTACCACCATCTATCGGTATTCTTGTAAATCCGCACACAAATGTGTGAAAGAAGGATACTTCATGAGGGTACACTTCTCTTGCCAATGTCTTTGTAAATTCCCTATGAAGACCTTATGTACATTAGAGTTGGGTAGCGGATATGATATCTGTGAGAGGAGCACTTGGTATCATGCTATAAAGTCTATAACCTTCTCATTGTCTCCTTGTTTGCACTGAACAAGGTCAGAGAAGGTAATTTTTGGTCTAATATTTGCTTGGAACTATTGCAAGAACTGGTTGACAAGCTGATCAAATGTGAAGATGCAATTATTGGGAAAATAATAGTACCAATCCACTATTGTATCTTTGAGGGATCGGGGAAATATTTTCACCATCAACTCATCATGATGGAAGAAGTCTGTACACAAGGTGTTAAAGGTGGATACATGTGTTTGTGGGTCCCCTTTACCACTATGTTTCTTCAATTTGGGAATCTCCATCTCTTGTGGGAAAGGACTGTTTAAAATTGTAACTAAAAATAGACTGTGTCAGAAGAAGGGTGAGAAAATAGGCTATGACAAGGCCTGGGAAAGGCTCACCAGCTGGTTTTGCATCTTCCCCATATTTTGAAGAAGGGTATTCAGAATAGGATCATTAAAAGACATAGTACCACTAGAGCAACTGCTAGAGCCACTGCCCAAACCACCACCATGACCACCACCAGAGCCACCACCACTAGTGTGACTCCTACCATGACCACTGCCAGAGCCACCACCATGACTTCCACTAGAATTTCTTCCACCAATGCCACCTCCACTTCCGAAGTTTCCACCACCAAATCCTCCACCACCAGAGGCAGTAGAAGGGGTGAAGTGGAAACCCAAAGGGTTCTTATTTACTTTAACAGTTTCCAAACTTTTAGAAGTAGTGAGTATACTGACTGAGGGGACCACATCAGCCATATATACAGATGTAGGAGGCATCAACATCTCTAGCTACCTCTCATGTTCCTCGAAGAGTCCACCTCATGTCATACGACTATGGGTCGAGGGGGAATCATGCTTCGGCTAGACCATCGAGACTAGCTAAGAGCTCTACGCCTGTCTGGTCTTTCTCCACCATGTATCTTATTTCACTAATAACTTTAGCAGCCCTAGCCATCTTTAGGTCTCCTTCCAAGTGATTTTCCAATGTACCTAACCCTTTACCAAGGCTAACAACATATTTAGAAGGGATACAGATGGCCTCATTCTTGTCTACATATGAGAAAGTTGGTGATGTAGGAGGGGTAGGTATGCAATTAGTTTCATGAAGAAACCTAGGTTCACCTCATGCTACATGCTCCTGTATGGATAGGCCAACCGTAGAACCAGAGAAAATGCTGGAAGTGAAACTAGAGGAGACCTTTGTCTTTTCCATCAGAAGGTGTCATAGACTTCTTCTAACAATATTCCCAGAGGTCATAGACTGGGTTGTAAAGCTCATAAAATTTCACAACACACAAGGATACAATGACCAAGAGGTATAAGAGAGGACGTTCAGAACACTAAAAAATGGGTACACATTGGTTCACGTCGGGTTCACCAAAAATGTAAGAGAGGGGGACCAACAACTACAAGGCACCAGGTCATGAAAGGCCAAGAGCGGAAAGGCTGCCCTAAATTACCTTAGTTTAAATGATGCTTAGAATAGAAGGGATGAGAATGATGAAGAATGTGTCCTTCGATCACTCTACAATCCTGAGAGTTGAAGGGAGACTAGGCGAGTTGCTTTTTAAGGTCAACTCTGCATCTCAGGTAGCTCTTTGTTAGAGGAAAAAATCATGATTTTGGGATGACAACGTGATGCATTGGTGTCTCACAAGTGCGCTAGCATCCATATGACTAGAAAACTAGAGAAACGAGGTTAAATCCCCAAAAAGGGACTACTAGCCTAGTTTAGAGATTTCTTGAACAACAGAATGAGATTAAGAAGAATGAAATATAAATACAAACATGATTAAAGAAATATATTACCACAAGGGTGACAAAGATAATTTTGCACAATAGTCTTCTTGCCAGCCCGCTCCAAGCTCTATCCACCTACACATAGAAAATGGGTGAATGCTAGGGTTGTTTAGGGGCCTGCCTCAATTAGACCCCCTTTTTGGTGTTTCCACCTCCATGGATAGCCAAGTTTGTAACAATAGGAATAAATATAAAGAAAGGAATACAAGCTATGTGAACAAAAGACACTACAAAAAAGTACATGCTTACTCAACCAAGATGATAGAGAATATGAGAGGATCTTACCACCTCTATCCAAAGTGCTCAAGGCTTGTGGAGGAGAAAATGAGAGGGGCTCAAGACTTTTCTACAATGGTGTGTGTCATGTGCTTGCACTATCAGAGTGATAGAGTGGTATATTTTTGAAATGGAGTGGGAAGTGTTGATACAAATCTTGTGGATGGATTCTCAAAGCATGGGAGATTTTCCATTTGTGAAGAAGATCATCCCACTTGAAAATGGAATAAGAGGTGAAGAATATGAAGGAAGATATGAAAAAAGGCCATTTTTGGGTTGACTAGCCAAAGAGGGGCATTACACTTTGACTTCCAATCAAAAGTGTAATGTCTCTGTAGACTCTAGCCATAGGAATCCGCCAGGGATGTAAGCACATTGTGTGAGCGCCTGTGTGCCGTGCGAGCATCCCTGACAGAAACCATCAAACCAACACACAAAATAGGCACCAAGTGTGATGTGGACAGTGGGCTTAAGTGGTATTAAGCCTCCACCTTAGGTTTTCTAAAGTGCAAGGGGGTAAAATGAAATTTGTGTTAGGGGTGCAAATTCACACTTATACAATAATTAATTTATAGCTCTTTTGTTAAGTTTTTTTTTCCATTTCTTTTTCTCCTTCCATGCTTTCATGGGTTCCACCTAATGAGACTTGGCCACACAAAAAATAATTACATATTTACACATTCAAAGGGGTAATCAAGCTAATTAAATAATTTTGGGTGAATTTCATTGACAGGAATTCCCAATGCTTCCTTTTCCATATTCTCTAATTCAAATGTATTATGTTGCTTACATTTAATGATGTGGAAAAGACCTTCCCACAGACTATTGAATTTTTCATGTTGGCTAGGCTCTGCGGCTCTCTCATTGAATTTGAGTACCAAATCTTTGCACTTAAGACCTTGGTCATAGGTTTTCTTGTCGAACCACTTCTTAACCACATATTGATAGTTACACATGAATATTAGCACATTTTCCCTTTTTTTGTGTACCTCAAATAGCTCAGCTAACCGAACCTACATTGCTCCATTTTGTTCCATTTCTAGAGACTTCAACAATTGTAGTGCGGGAATTTCCATAGAGATAGGCAATAGTGCTTCCTTCACATATACTAGCTCGTATAAAATAGTTTTTAGGACTTTCTTGGGAGTTATGCGGTTTGCCCAGAGCAACACTTTGAGATTCAAATTCCACTCTCTCTAATGCTCTGACCCGATTCTTTTGATGAGTTAGACTAAATTTTTATTAGTTGACCCAACCAAGCCATTCCCCTATGGGTAATAATTTGAAGATATTTTTAAGAATATTCCATGCTTAAGTGAGAATTGGCATACCTTCAAACCCAGGAAGGATTTTGCATTGTCAGAGATAATGGTCTTGGGTGGGTTGAACCTTGTTACTAGCTCTTCTAGAAAGTTCACAATCTTTACTTCATTTTCATTCTTCAATGGCATGGCCTTGGTCCATCTAGTAAAATAATCTATGGCCGTGAGGATTCATTTATGTCTAGCACTAGAAGTGGGATTAATCATTCGAATAAAATCAAGCCCCCATTGTGCAAAAATATCTTCAACCACTATTGGATTTAGTGGCATGGTTGAGTTCTTCCTCCTTCCTACGAAGAATTGGCATTCTTTGCAGGATTTGACTAACACATATGAGTCATTGAACAATGTAGGCCAAAAATATCCTGCACACATGATTTTAATAGAGGCGGTCTTTGCAGAGAAATTTCCATCTACGTGACTGCTATGAAATTCACCTAGAATTTTTTGTGAATGTTCTTGAGTTACACACTATAGAAGAATACCATTGAAATTCCTTTTGAAGATAACTCCTTTAGTAAGAGCATAATCGCTATTCTACAATCTATAAAATATCTTCTTTTGAGGAGAGAGGCTTGCTGGATATTTCCCAATCTACATGAATATCATTCCGTCTACCAACTTGCAGCCTTCAGACTCAGATTCATTGAGTAGAATTAGCTCGATTTGTTCCTCCCCAGTTGCTATTTCTTCACCATGTGCCAAATACTCACATAACCCTCTTCCTTGTAGGGTTTTTGTGGGCCTGATGTCAATTTCATACTCAAGGATCTTGGTTATCCAGTTGGCCCCTTTTTTGGTGATTTTTCCCTCCATTAAGTATTCACGCACAATTGAATGTGCTATATATATGACCACCTTGTTGCAAGATATGAGGTGTCTGAATTTTTTAAGGCCTTTGATGATAGCAAGTGCCTATATCTCAATGAAGTTATACTTCATCTCATAATCCTTTAAGGTCTAAGAGTGGAAGGCTATTCAATTTTCTCCCTTTCCTTCATCATCCCTTTGGGTTAAAAAAATAGCAGTGTTAGATCTACTACTGAACACATACATTATGAAGTCCTTTGATAAGTCTAGGTTTACCAACATAGGGGCTGAAAAAATAGCCTCCTTTAATTTCTCAAAGGATTCTCTTGCCTCTTTCATCCATTTGAATAACTTATCCTTCTTGAGCATCAAGGTGATTGGTCTAATTAAACCTGCAAAATCTGAAATGAATTTTCTTAAAAAATTTACCCTTCCCAAGAAAGATTGAACTCCCTTTTTGTTGATTGGTAGGGGAAATTCCTTGATTTCCTTCACTCAATCTAGATCAATAGCAACTCCATCCTTGGACACAACATGTCACAATAATTTTCCTTGAGGCACTCTAAAAACACATTTTTTTGGGTTCAAGGATACCCCAAACTCTTGGAATTTTTGAAAAACCATTTCAAGATGATCAAAATGATTATCTTTTGATTCTGAAAATATAGTAAGATCATCCAAATAGATCAAGATGATCTTATTGATTAGTTCTTTGAAAGCGATATCCATCACCCACTAGAAGGTGGTTGTGGCATTTGAGAGGCCGAAGGGAATTTTAGCATAAGGAAATGTTCCCCACTTAGTAGTGAATGTGGTTTTGTTTTGGTCTTCCTCTTTGACCTGGATCTAGTTCTAACTAGAGAAGTTGTCTAGCAAAGAAAAAATTTCAGATCCAACCACTATTTGTAAAATTGATTCCATAGAGCATAATGGGTAGTGTTCCTTCAATGGCGCCCTATTCAAATCCCAAAAATCAACATAGAGGTGGATGTCCCCATTCTTCTTTCAGACCGGAACCAGATTGGATACCCATGTACTATGCTTGATCGAGAAACAAATCCAAGAGTGAATTAGCTTTGTCAACTCTTGTGCCATTAGTGCCTCAATCTTTTGGTTTACTGGCCTTTGCTTCTAGCGAACAGGTTTTGTGCCTTTCGTCAGTTCTATGGTATACTAGATGACTTCGGGATCATATCCCTTGAGATCATCGTATGACTAGGCCACCACTCCTTTATAATTTTCACAAAATTGTGTAAGCCTATCTTTGTCATGTTACATAACCTCTTTTTGGACCTTAAGTTTCCTTCCATCTCCCACCTAAAGATCGGCATAGTCCCCCTTGTCTGCTACAAACTTTCTCTTGTCATTTCTTGCATCATTGAAATTGAATAGACTTTCGAGAGAGACTAGTCCTTTTGAAATCTTGTTGGATCTCAGCTAAATAATTTCCCCTTCATAAGATTCTTCAATTTTTGGTTGGAGCTAATCAGAAAACTCTACTAAGTGTTGAATGAATGAGGCAATTTGTTCATCACTTTCAAACACTTGCCAATTCTAGTCATTGTCTAGGATTGAGGGTTGGAAAATCAGTCGAATGGAGTGCATGTTCTCAATCAAATTGGAAGCAAGGTCAAATTGGGATCCTATTGCTACCATATGATTTGTAGCTGCATTCTACTCTCTGGGTACTGCCTAGATATTGAAAGCTTCAAAACCTTCAATTAGATCCTAGACTCTATGTCTATAAGATCACATGCAAACATTATTTACCCTAGAGATACCTTAGAGTTGATTGAATATTAGCTCAAAATATCTGAACACCATTATTTGTTTAATTGTCATTTCCTCTGCAAGACTTAGGCCCTGCACAAGGCCTTCATATTCAGCTACATTGTTTGAACAAGAAAACTGAAAGTGAAAATATCTGAGTTTCTTTTTGTTGGATGGGGACATCAAAGATATCTCAGCTCTTGCACCAACTTTACATTGGGCTCCATCAAAGTGCAGCGTCCCCAGATCTAAGGCTTCATCACCTTCAAAATTACTTGATCTTCATCATAAATTACATAAGTTCCTAGTATAGTGGCATGATAATTTCCAAAAGCATCAGTGTCTATAAATTCACTCAGGAGAACCTCCTCCTAATTAGTTTGATCTTCGGTTACCTTCTCATCTTCATGTAACTTAGTACAATACATATCCTCTTTGGTTATAGAGGTATGGGTAGCCTCAAAATTTATCATGGCTTCATCTACTACATGTTATGAATGTAAAGGTTCAGACACTATCTTTATCTTAGCTCCATGCTTGGTTCTAAGGATTAAGTGTGACCAATCTAAAGAAAGATACCCGCCTATCTTGGTGGTAAATTATTGGGATAAGAAAAGTCCAAACATGGGAGGAATGTCAATGATTATGATATCATGTGGGACTATGATACTAGGGTAGGAGACTAGATTCAATGGAATATCCTTTATGAAACCTATGGTTTCAACCTTATTTCCATCCAACTACATAACCCCTCTATTTAAAGGTTCATAACTAAGTCCTAAGGCTTCAACTATTTTCTTGGGCATGACTATGGTGCTAGCACCAAAGTCAATCATAAAATTATGCAATATTTTTTTACCCACAATGAGAGTTAGGAAAAAGGGTTTTGGTTTTGGCTTACCTCCACCTGAAGTTGAGGTTCCCTCTCCATTGTTTGTGAGGAATTTGGCCAGAGGTGATGGATCAATGAATTTTTCCTTGGATGGTTTCTCTATTGGTCCTATGCTTCCATCTTCTAGTAGGGCTTTCTGCAACAATGACTTCTACTCCAAAATAGCTAAGATATCCCAAAGAGATACATTAGCAGAGGCTTTCTTCAACTATTCCACCACATTAAATGGTGGTGGAGTTAGATACTTCTACTCCTTAGACTTTGTTATAACAATATCCCTGTGTGGCTTAGATTGTTGGACAACTATGGAGGTGATAGGGGTTCAGTTGGGAATGCTTTTGGATTGTTGAGTGATCGGTTCACCCGTGAACCTCCTCTTTGAGTGAGTGTTGTAGTTCAATTGGACTTGTGGCGCCTTTGATGTGGAAATGTCATTTGAAAGCACCACCTCTTCTCCTTCCATCCATGAGAACATCACATGATCAGGAGCTAGGTTTACTTCTTGTTCCAAATACATTCCTTGCATTTGAGTGGTAAGTACCATTTTTTTCATTTTCAGAGAGAGATATGTATAACCTCCTAAGTTTGGTGAAACACCTTGACTGCGTTGTTCCACTATTCTCTACTATAAATTGCTACGTAGACAATTTCTTGTCATATGTCCTTTGTTGCAGGGAAAACATCAAGAATTGGTATCATTAGCAATATTATTTTGCCCCACTACTAGCTCCCTATTTGAACTTGGTGGAACATTTTGTAGTGGAGTAGGCATCGACATAATTTTATGGTTTGGTTGAGTCTGTGTATTTGTGCATGTACCTCCCTATAACTGGTTCTGTTGGTAGAAGGTTTTTCACCTTGGTAATTTTGGTAAGTGGGATTTGAAGGCATGGACTATTTTCACTTGATACTAGTTATTTTTTTTTAGAAGGATTACAAAAAATCCTTGATGTCGCTAATCTCAATCACTAAAGAGTTGGATGTAACACTCTGCATACCACTTGGATATGTGTACATGGATTGGGGAGGAGCAGGCACACTAGTTGAAGCTATCTCTGGGGTAGGAGCTGACAATTCTACAAGTACATGCATATCAGGCTAAGGTGGTAACTTTTCATCATCAATCAAATTATTCTCTACCTTAACAAAAATTTTATACATGTCCAACAAGGTATTCCCACCAAGAGACTGAATCATCATTGAGATGTCAATGTTGATATATTTTAAGTAGAACATGAATGCCAACTCAGGAGGTGGGTGAATAGTGGTCTAGATCCTTTGCCAGGTCATGTGGAACCTGGCATTGAAGTTGGTCATGGCCTTTTGAGGGTCCTGATTAATGGTCACCAAATGCTCAAATAGCAAAGAATGATCTCCATTGTTTGAAAATTGCTCATAAAAAGGATCTCCAAGTTGATCCAAGGTCCTAATAGTATTGGCTCCTAGAGTGTGGTACCAATCTAGTGCTTTGCCTTTGAAAGAGGCTACAAGTAACCTCAGTGCTACATTTTCATCAATGACACCATGTACCAAGCACATGTCCACCACATCTTGCAGATGGTCAGATGGTGGTTTTGAGACTTCCCTAGTAAATTTTGGTAAATATTTTAGAGCATAGGTTGGGATATGAGCCCATACGACTGATGGTACTAGTGCTACAAGAGGACTTCTGATTTCCTAGGCTACATAATTTATGTTAGCCATTGGCAATGGGGCTTGTGGAGGGGTCTGAACATTCACTCAATGGGCTCTTTCTTGTATTGTTACCAACGGTGGTACTAGCAGGCTAGGGTTATTCATTGTTTGAGATATGGTAATAGATCTATGGATCATACACCCACTTTAAATTTAGATACATTTAAATAAGTCCCATCAGGTGTGCTAGAAAAATAACTATTGATGCCTAAAATTACTAGGCAAATAATCTTATGGGAAACTTAGTTAATGGGGGGACCAATTGTGCTAAACTGAGTAACTTCTAGATTTTAAAGAAGTCAGCTCTTTGTGTAATTGGGGTTGAGAATGGGAAAAGGAAGTAGATATACAAAATAAAAATTCTAATGCTAAGGCGATGCACCAAGATTTAAGTATATAGGCATGGGAAACCTTCCTTTCAGATGAGGTTTGAGGGCCCGTTCAACAATCTATATGTCTGAAAATAACATAAAGCAAAGATGAAAATCCCAAGAAGTCAATCAATTAACATAATATAACTTCCATATACATTCATTGAATAAGAAGAGTTCAAGACATGATCCGAACAACAAATTTATATTGAAATTGTAAAATTTGTGCAAATAAACTACTCAGTACAATAAATAGCACAATATAATGTCTTATATATCAATTAAGAAATAGAGAGGCTGAACTAAGTGGCACAATCTATAAGTCTTAATACAATAATCATAAAACAATACAAAGGACTAGAGTCTTCAGTCTCTTTTTTTAATATTTTCCAACCCATTTTCAGAGTCGAAATAGTATATGTAGACCTCTCCATTGCTTGAAATCCAATAACTAAAAATATTCCTAGGCACACATAATCTTCCCCTTGGATGATTGAAAATAAAAATCACAATAGAAATATTTTTTGGTTTCCTCGAACAAAGTGCATTCTACAGAAAATAACGGTTGTGGTCCTGAAGGGGAAGCAGTGAAATCTCTTAAAGATATGTGTCTAACTATTTGAAGAATTGATTAGGACACATGGAGAAGACGCAGAGCCTCTTCTTCATTCTTCCTTCCTTTGCAACCAAATTTCCCGTAGAGGTGACATGTGGAGTAGAGGCAAGGGCCTTCATTCACCTTTCCTTCCCTCGAGTTGCAATCCCTATGGGGATGAAATGTGGCACAACTTTGACATAATCTTTTGACTATGGGGCCTACCCAAAAAGGCATTTGAGGGTCTGTGCAACATGGCACATGTATAGAGATCAAAGATGAAATAAAGGGGAGTGAACTTTCAAAAGAGTGTGTTGTTGACACGTGGCGAAGCAGATGAAGGTACGACCAAAGAAGGAGCTTGGGGATTTGTAAATATATTATGTGCGGCCAAGGCTTATGTAAAGATGAATAAAACTCAACCCAAAGGTTTCTTCAAGGATTAATAATTCCACATTAGCTTTATCTTGAAATTTGTTAATTATGTAAGAAATAGTATGAATAGCTTCTCTCTGGTAGATTTGTAGTAGATTTTCCACTTTCATCATAGTCCTTGTAGCTTCTTGAATATTTTTTTTTTTCATTTTAACAACTCCATTTTGTTGAGGAGTTCTAGGGGTAGAAAAATACCTCTTTATTCCATGAACTTCATCAAACATGTAAAAATAATTTGAGGTGAATTCACCACCTCTGTCAAACCTCAAACATTTTATTTTCAAATCCATTTCATTTTCAACCATAGCTTTAAATTTCTTAAATTTATCTAATGCATCAGATTTCTCTTTAAGAAAAGTAGCCCATATCATTCTAGAATAATCATCAATCAAAATAATAAAGTACCTATCACCTTGTAGACTTCTCATCTTTGTAGTACCACAAAGATATGTATGCACTAATTCGAGCAATTCAATAGAAAATTGTTCCTTTCTTTTAAAGCTACTCCTTGTTTGTTTTCCAAATTGACAACCCTCACAAATAACATTGATAGGTTTTGTGATTCTAGGTAAATATCTCACTACAAGAACCAAACTAATTCTTGCCAAATTATCAAAATTCATGTGACACATCCTCTAGTGCCATAATCAAATATCATTAATTTGAGACATAAAACAATGACCATAAACACCCTTAAACTGATAGATGTTTCCATTTTTTCTCTTACCAACAACAATCACATTTCCATACCCTTTCTGTATCTCACATGCTTCATCCTTAAACACAAGATTATACCATTTGCTACACATTTTTCCAACACTCAAGAGATTATGTCTTAATCCCTTAACATAGTAAAAAATTTTCGTATTGTGCTTGTCATCAAAATTGATTGAACCTATTCCACTAACTTATCTCTTGAATCATCATCAGAAATACTAACATCTTCTTTAACATAGTAAGCTTTCTTAATCATCTTTCCTTTATTTTCCTTGTTGTTATTGTTTAGATCTCTTCTTGGACATCTAGAAGCATAATGACCTATCTCACCACAGCTAAAAAAATTGAAAGGTAATTTACCTTTGTACTTATCAGTGCCCTTATTCATATTCCTCACAAAATTAGCTTCCAAATCATCAAGATCTTCTTCACCTAAATCTTCAACCTTCTCTAATTTACCAACCTTGAAAGTAGTCTCAAATTTTGTACCTTTCTTCAATTTTCTCATTTCAAATGTAGTCAAAGTACCAATCAACTATTCTCTAGAATAACTGTCAAAATCAATAATTTCCTCAATAGTGGATACCTTTTCATTGTAACAATCTAGAAGAGATCTTATAACTTTCTTCACCACTTTATATTCTTTAATTGTTTCATCAAGGCCTCTCATCTTACTTACCAATTCATCAACTCTTTATATGTAGCCTTTACTTATTTCATCTTAAAAAATATGCATCATTTCAAACCGTGCCTTCAAGTTCTACAACTTTTCTTTTTTGAACTTTAGATCTCCTTCATAAATTATCTCTAACATATCCCAAACTTCTTTACCAGTCCTCAAACTCATAACTTTAACTAATTCGGTATTTGAAAGACTATTCACAATAATAGATCTTTCCTTAGCATTGATCTCATGTGCCTTAGATTTTTAACTTGTACTTGGACCATTTAGAGGTGGAGTATATGTATTGTGATAAGCCTTCTCAATCTCATGTCCTTGATTAGACACATACCCTTCCATCTTTGTCTTCTATAATGCATAATCTGAGCCATTGAATCTAGGATATTCCAAAGCAATCTTTTTTGCCATCTCGGATCTACCTCAAGCAGTTAAGCTATTCTTCTAGGAACCTTTCTCTAGTACCAATTGTTGAAATGAAAAATAAAATTGAGAGGGGGGTGAATCACTTGTAGCAAATTAAACCTTCAAAACCCTCAACAGTAATTAGATCCATAAGAATTCATTAAACCATTATTTTATTAGATTAATTAAACATGAAATGTAAATAACATAAATTGAAATCACAACACTATACACATGAGAACACTAGATTTACACAGAAAACCTAATGAGGGAAAAAACACAATGAGGATTAGCTCACAATATAAGTAATAGAAAAATTGGTACAAAGGGGCTTACTGCCAGAATAGGACATATTGTCCAAAAGGCTCATAGCCAGGGCTCATTGCCATAGAAAGAATACAAGAAGATAGAAGAAGAATTTTACACAAAGAAAACACTTCTCAATGCAACAAGGAGTCCACCACAATTTCTCGCACACTTTCACAGTCTCACATGAAATATTTTGGATGCCTTCATCTCACTTCCTTCAGGAACCCTAGCATGAAATTCAGACTTCTTTGCTCAAATTTGCATCAAACACATCACTCACATCAATATTGAATCTATCTTACTTATTACTCTTTCATCTCTTCTCTTACATCAAAACCATAGATATTTATATCAATCTCTAACTCAAAAAATTTCTCCAATGTTGGCCATTAGCCATTATACAAACAAATTCAAAATAGGTCGGCACCTAAACATTCCCACAGTGGATAGGAATGAAAGGAGACCTACATAAATCCTTAAATAGGACCCAAATAGATTTTAACACATTTCAAAATTATTGCACAAGCCTCACATGTAGTGTTAAACATAAGGTCAACCAACACCCGTGCAAAACACTATAATTAACTCAAGCCAAAAAAATTGGACAACATAATTAACTTGAACATAGTCTAGAATAATCCATCAATTGATTAATATTAATCAAAAACTTCATCCAAGCTTGCATCATACAAATACTTCAACTCAGAACAACTAGTAACCCTTAATTGCATATTGATAAATGAACCTTACGTTGTACTACACAAAATCAAGTAAAAAATTGAATATAGAAAGATAAAAGAATTATAAGAAACTTCCCAAATCTATACAACCTAAATCCAAACAACGGAGAAACACACAGAAAATGAATTTCTTCCAAACCATAGAAAACATCACTGAACAATCGGTTCACACACTAGTGAAAATATCTCGCATTGTACAACAATCCAAAAAACCCAAATTTTGAATATAGAAATATCTGACAACCTTGAATAACCTGTAAGATCCAAACAAGAATAACATCAACATAGAAATAATGTGGAGAAAAATATCGGAGCATGGTATGAACACTTGCACAACATAGTTTACTCTATTTATCAAATTTTCTCAAAAGCACTTAGAAACCAAATACCAAAGAAATCATCTTTTTTCATTACTTCATTCCAAATCACCTTCAAATTTTGCAACAAAAATAATAGCTCCATGTACTCACAACACTTCCTTAAGGTCTCAACTACACATGCATAACCTATTTTCCTCTTTTTCAAAATTTTCTCAATATCCTCAACATCTTCATCCCATTGTAAACATCAATGAAAACAATAATCAATAGAATTTTTGTTGACATCAATGAAAACACCATAATTCTTGCAAAAGTTTCATAGCTAAGAAAAATTAAGATTCAATGTCATTATCTACTGCAGAAGCAAAATATATTGTAACATCATGTTGCACACAAGTGTTGTGGATGAAACAAACTTTGAAGGATATCAAAGTGTCATAATGAACCAATTCCTATCTCATGTGATAAAATAAGTGCTATCAATATTTCAAATAATTTGGTAATCCATTCAAGGAAAAAACATATTTCAATCCAATATCACTTTTTGAGAGAAAAATTTGCAAAAAATGAGGTGAAGTTGGACTATGTGCCTACTAAGGATAAAGTTGTTGGTATCTTCACAAAGGATCTTCCTAAGGATAACTTTGAGTATCTTTTGGAGAATTTATGGGTTATTATCCCTCCTTATTTCAATTAAATGCATTAGGTTATGCATCAATCTAGTAAATTTCAAGATTCTTTCCTTGTTGTGGACTGATGTTGGTGGCTACCTCTTAGGGGGTAAGTAGTGGCATTGTTGGTCATTGTAGTCATGGGGAGTAAGTTTTATAATTATATGGGATGAGATTAAGCATGCAAATGTTTTCCTTTGTCACTTGTGTCAAAGGACATGAGAAGAAAAATGAAAATTATAGGTTGTAATGCTTGTTGGTTGATGCAACATGTTGTGTGCTCCTAAGGGGGAGTGTATAGAGAAGTGAATTGAAATGGAAGTTGTGGAGTAGGTGTATGTGTGATTGATGTCAAAATGGAAGTAAGGAAAATAAAATATGTGTTTCCATTTGCCATTTATTTCAAAGGGGGAGAGAAATTTAGTTGAAAAAACATATTAAAAAAGGGGAGAGAAGTCTTGTAAAAGAGAAAGTGTTGGAAAGAGTAGTTACTTGTGTAAGAGGGACAAGTGTGCACTAATGTGCAGTATATGTTTTGGTGGTCAGAGCTATTGTTGTTATTGATGGTTTTTCATATCATGTGTTCCCATGAATTACAAAGGGAGAGATTATTAGAAGTTTGTGTTGTCATTGATTTCAACAAATATTTGTTGTTGCATTGATGTCAGCCTATGGAGATGCTTTGATTGGTTGCATTATTTTGTCATTAGTAGTCTCATTGATGTCAACCTCTAGTGTTGCTTTGATAAGAATATTTTTATGGATTTTCAACCTCTTGTATGGTTGAGATGATGAGAGGAGTGTTGTAGATGTTGAGTTGATGTTTTCGGTGCTTGGTTTCTAAGTGGTTTTGATAAAATTTGAATAAAAGAGTGTTCAGTGTTTTTCTCTTCACTTCTTCATGGTTGAATATTTGCTTGTGTGGCTTGGATATGTTGATCAAAGGTGTTATATCAAGATTTTCATGTTTTGGATTCTTTAAAAAATAAGTTGTGTTCACCAGTGTGTGAACTATGATGTAGTGTTTTCTAGGATAAATGGTTTTGTTCCACGTTTCTCCACATTGTTATTTCTAGTCTTGCGGATCTAGAGGTGTTCTTATATTGGTAATATCTATCCTTAGTCTGATTTTTCTGAGTTTTAGTGCTCCACAAGGTTGGATTCATGAGTTAAAGTGCGTGGAAGGTTAACTGGGTGTATAAAATGATTATGTTCTTCAAGTGTATTTTGTTGCAAAGGATATGTTGGATTTTAGGGTGTTGATGGAGTATTCTATATTGTGTTAAATGTTGTGTATGGTTTGTGAGTCATATTTGGATTTGAGGAAGCATGTACTTAAATTTTTAATGGTGTTAACATAGGTTCAGTCGACCTTGGGTGTTTACACTAATTGTAGATATGCTTCAATGTTTGTGGAAGCATGGCATGACATGTATAAGTAGATTTAGGTCTGAGTTATGGTGTGATGTGTTCCACCTTCATTCCTCTCCTCTGTGGGAATGTTTTTATTTTGACCTAATTTTATTTTGCACATTTGAGGTGCATAGCCAACCTTGAAAGATGTTTTTAAGGTTGTAAATGGTATAAAGGCAAGGTGAATTTTTGGAGAAGTGTGTGGTGATGTGAGGATGTGTTGAGAATGTGAACTTAATTAGATGTAGAGATATGAAGTTTGATCTTAATTCCTATGACTCCAATCCTATGAGTAGAAGGGCCTAAATTTATAGAGTACCTAAAGTTTCTCATAGCAGTGAGTTGGAGGTTAATTATAGTGTAGAGTTGTAATGGTGGATATTTCCTATTTTTCTAAGATGGATCTCTCATTGTAACAATATTTTTTCTTCTTCTTTCTAATTTGGCAATGATGCATTGATAGTGAGAAATTATTTCTTTTGGGCAGTGAGCCCTCTGATAGTGAGCCTATTGTATTTGGTGTTGTAATTAATTTATAATGTGAGCTAATCCTCATCGTGGTTTTTCCCTTCTTTGGTTTTCCACATAAATATAGTGTTCTCATGTGTTGGATGTATTTGTATTACTATTTCTCATGTTTATATTTTGTTAATGTATGATAAGGGTTTAATGGTTGTTAAGGGTTTAAGGATTAATGCATATCTAAATGTTAGTGAGGGTTTTTATGTTTTAATGTAAAACTTATTCACCCCCCTCTCAGTTTTCTTGTGCATTCAAGATCATTATCCTAGTCAAATCATTGAATTTTATACACTTAGAATTATCTTGAATGGTATTACATACTTGAATCTGATATATTAACATCGTTTCATCCTGAAATTCATCCTCTTTTTTCCTATTTAATTAAATAATCCTAGTTATTTAATTAAATGCATTATTTTCATCTATTGATCTAATTAGGTTAATTCCTACTCCCCCACACTAACATTTCATCTAGTTTAATTGAATAATGCAAATTATTTAATTTAAACCCCTCTTATCTCCTCTCATTTAACTAAATAATCTCAATCATTTAGCTAAATATCATTTTGATCCCCTTTTCATTAGAAAAACTATTTATTTAATGAAAATTCTTTTCCCCTAAACCTGCACAATTAAAACTTAGTTTTAATTAGAAAATTACTAATTTTCCTCACCCATCCACTTCCATAGCGAATATTCCAAAGGAATATTCTTTCCTAACAAACTTTGTAACAAAATTTCGATTTTTTTACAAAGTGTGTTTGTTTGAATCATTGTGAGCCCTTGATGCTTTCTTTGATCCATGAGATCTTTGATTCTCATCCATTGATGAGAATATTTGATCCATGTTTCACCCTTTATTCCATCTTGACTATTGATTCTTCATTTTGTCTCCTATAAATACTTCACCATTTGGAGAGAAATGGATCCACTTCCATCAAAGAAAATTTATGCTGCCCATTTGAATTCTATCAAGCTTTTTCATCCTTTTCATCCACCCACAGCATTGTTTTATCAATTTTAACTTAGTTTTCAACAATGGAGTTTTGTTAATTGCTCATTTTATCCAAGGATTGGGAAAGGGTTGTTATTCCATATCAATATGACACCACTCCCCCAATCGAATAAGGTTTGGCATTCTAGATTAGGTTTCTTTTAAGCTTTCATGTTTATTTCATGTTCAGTTTAATGGTTTCTTAGTTTTTGAAGCTTTTGAGCATCTCATTTGAATTGTATCTTAGAGGGTTAAATAATGCTTAAATTTATATTGATATGGTGTATTTAACCTATACTATGATTATAATCACATTTTGGTGCTAGAAGGAGGGCTTTACTAGCTTTTTTTTATGAATTGATCTCAAGTTTCTATGATTGTAGGTTCTAGAGAAACAACAATTATTTTGATGGCTACAACGATGAATTTGAGATGCATCGCTATACAATGACGCACTTTAATTCAAATATAGCGACTCATAATTAATACAATGATGCATATTTAATATGGCAACACACTTATCTTTTTCTGATATCGTAAATTTAAATATGGCAATGTGTTCAATATAGTGATTTTATTGATGTCCCTATTTTGGTGCAGAGTGACACATCTGAATTTCACTAAGAAACACACCTCAGATTCAGTGATGCCTTTGAAAGGTTTAGCGATGCATTTGATTTTAGTGACGCTTTTTTACTGGTAAAAAATAAAGAGCTAATTTTCATGTGTTTTAAATTTCTATTTTCCTATGCTCTTTGATATTTTACTAACATCTAGTTTTGTTTTGTGAGGATAACTGGTTTTACAAATTTGGAAAAACTAGGAAATTATTTGCCCCAACTTGTTGGGGTGATAAATTTCTACTCGGTGCTCAGAATTTGAATCCATTTGCACCATTGGTAAGGTCTCCAAGAGTACTATTTTTTTCTAAAAAACCATGTCTACAATGGCTAATTTTTAGGGACCAAACCAAGTTTCAACACCAATTTTTTCTCTGAAGGCCTTTGAAACCATGATTTACTAGAACATAGAAAAAACAAAAAAAATGAAAATTTGTATTTTTGATTTTTTCTTAGTTTTGTTTATTGTAAAAGTGTGTTAATGCTTAGGGGATGGTATAACCACCCATATTTTGCTTTGTTTCATGTTTTAGGACTGATAAATTTCCTTTGCATTTAAAACTTACAATATTAGGACAAATATATTTCAATTGGGCTTAAAATTCACAAATGCTTCAAGTCTTTTCAAGTTTGGTTAAAATTGAACCAATAAAAACTCATTTTGCAATATCAGTCAAAATTGGAAAAAATAAACAAAAAATTCCATTGGTGCTTAAAATGAAGTCATTTTTCTATATTTGGTTAAAATAAATGAGTGTTTGATGTGCTTTCTTTTCTTGTATACACTTATAGTGCATATCCACTCCCCTTGCGCTTCATGTAATCTTGGGTGAAGAGAAACACTCAAGTGTACTTTCTTGCTTTAAGTCACCCTAAGAAACTTGCTATGTACCCTCTCCCCTTGCACTTCGTGCGATCTTGGGTGAAGAGAAATATATTTTTTCTTATTAAGAGAGGGCTTTCTATGAGATGCATCTCATAATGGATAACTCATAAGCAATGTTTTGAGGCACATTTACCGATGGGCTATATTAAAGGTTAAGAAATCATGAGAAAGTAGCTTCAATCCTAGGCAACAACACCTTGGCACCTAATCCCTCTCCTTAATTAGAAGGGAATGATTGAAGAGCCTTATGTGGCCACTAGATGGTAGTGTACAAGGGTGGTCATGGTTAGTTATGACTATTTTTTTTTGTGTAGTAGCCAACCAGGTCCATTTCTAAAATGTTCTTGAAAGTGGTATGTTGGAATTTACTTCCAAGAAGTTACTTAGCAAGTCTGATTTATGGGTTAAGGCATAAAAGGCTTAAAGAGAATGTACTCTTTTTCTTTTGACTCCTCCACAAGTTTCATGTAAAATCATCCCTTCGAGGCATGAGGTAAGCTCACCAAGAATAACATACCCACTTAAGCTAGGAATGTTATATTGCTTGTGAGTCAATTTGGCACATTGCTTGGTTCCAAAAAATCTTAAACACACATCAACATGATTAATAAAATTTCAAACCCTTTGGATTAAGTGTGAATACCTTTGACAAGTCCTATATTGCTTCTTTTCCCTAAGGATTTTATCTTTAGAGGCTTTCAAATATTTGGACTTATATCTAAATTCACGCATTCCAAAGTTAACATAGGGAACTATAGCCTTAAGCTTCTTGATTTTCAAATAATGGACTTTGTGGAATAAATGTTTCTTAGACATAGACATTTTTAGTTTGAAATAAAATAATACTTTCTTGATCTTCCAATAAAGCAATCTCACTAAATCAAAGATTAAAACCAAATGAACACACCACACATTTGTCTTATTGTAAAGACACGTTGACTTCCCAAAACAAACAAAGTGAAACAAGGAAAGTATTGCAAAAGAATTGAGTCCAAGTTCTATTATCAAAATATTCTATTTCTTAAGGTTTTATCACTTTAAATTTATAGCATGTTTCTCACCATCGCGGTTTTGTTAAACAAAGGTCCCTTTGAGGTTAACATATTTTGGGTCAAAAAAAATTCATCCATCTTTATCACATTTGACATTCCACTTCAAAAACAACTTTAGAAACTTTAGAACACATCAACACTTTGGACTTAGATAATTATCAAACCAATCCCCTAACTTATCTATGTTGTTTGTGAAATTGATCCTTTTCCATACACTTAGTTGAGTTAGTCATCACATTTTTTGGACTAGTTTATCTTAAAGGTCATAAGTCTACCTTAAAGATCGACAAGTTCATTGAACACATTTTATGTAGAAACATCAAACCTATAGTCAAAAGTGTTGTCCAAAATTTTAGAAAGTTCATCCCCCATATCATTCACCCTTTTCATCATCCACTCACATAATTGGTCCAAACAACTTAGAGGGTCCCTTTTAAAAAAATATGAGTCAACTAGAGAGTTTCAACACTATAAATATCAACAAACCTCTCACCTAGTTGACCCACAATTTATGGTTACAACAACGTCACAACACAAGTGAAACATGGATCAAACCAAAAATAAATCTACCACAAGTGATCTAAACCCACAAGAATTTGATACAAGGAGCCATTCAATCCCCTCACAACAACCAAAGCATCCATTAGACAAAGGGTATGAGGTAGAAGATGTCACAAACAATCCCCATCAGCTCACTAAGTAATAAATCCTTGATTATGAAAAATATCATCAAACCTTATAGAATTTGGATTCAATTTCCCCAAATTTCATCGCACAACCCTTAGCACAAGGCTTGACTCCATCTACGATCCAACCAACTTAATCCCTTGTACTAAGTCAAACATCAACTCCTAGTCTTGCAACTAGGATTGCCACCAACCATGGTCACACTTTCCCTATAGAAGGAAACACACTTTTGGGTACTCAAAACACCAACCTTCCCCAAAGCACAAGTTTGACACCAACATTTGGTGCTCCACCCAAATATTCCACCACCGTTCATCAAAACCCTCTACCTCCATACGTACACCTCACATTCCATGATATAATGATGGCCTCAACCTTTCGAGAGCAACCATCTTCATCGATCACCAAAAGTACCCAAAGTGTGCCCAATGTTACAAAAATTAATGTGAACCAAGTACCTAAAGTAGAAAAACAAGGGCAAGTTAACACACTTACACAAAATCAACCCTTATCACAATAAGGGACATCTTCATCCAACCAACCAATTGGCTCATCAAATCCTTTGGCTCCACAAAACATATCAACCCTATCTATCATCAATCCAAATCAAAGTAACACATTAATCACGAATCCCATCAACCAAGGTAATACCTTGGTCCCACAACAAACACAACAAGGGAACCCTCAACACATCAATCAAGGGAAGCCTTCCAATCTATTGACTTAAGGTCAAAAAGTTCCATTGATATCACAACAACAAATGATACCATCATCTTTACCATTGGTCCCCCAAGCCATGCAAAATCAAACAAGGCCCCAAACCTACATTCCTCCATCCCAATTAATAATTTTATAGGGGATGATAGCATAAAAAAATCCACAAACACTCACCACACAACAACCATCTCAAATCAGCCCACAACCCACTCATACCATGATCACCCAAAATCCATCCCAGTATCCCAACATCAAAACACTTCCATGTTGCAACAAAAACAAGCTTATCAAAAAGCATTGCAACAACAAAAAGCTCATGCTATATATTTCCAACAAACAATGCAACAAGCCTATCAACAATCATTACAATATCAACAAGCTCAAGCTCAAGTCCTACAAGCACATCAAGCTCAAGCTCAAGCTTTGCAACAACAACAAGCTTATCAACAAACATTGTAACAATAGCAAGCTCAACAAAAATACTTGGTTGCATAACAACAACAAAAAGCCTTGATTGCATAGCACCAACAACAAGCCCAACAACAAGAATTTCTAGCACAACAATATGCCCAATAAACAACACGTGCTTGCACAAAAAAAATAGGGTTTGTATTAAATCCCCAAGAAAACATTGTGAATCCAACTACACAAGGAGCATATACACCTCCCCCAATATCACCACTACACACAATACAAAACTCCATTCTACACACTATATCAAAATCCCTTCTTGGGTCTTCCATGTAAATCTGGTGTTCTCATGTGTTGGATGTGTTTGCATTACTGTTTCTCATGTTTATATTTTGCTAATGTATGATAAGGGTTTAATGGTTGTTAAGGGTTTAAGGATTAATGAATATTTGAACTTTAATGAGGGTTTTGATGTTTTAATGCAAGACTTATTCACCCACCTCTCAGTTGTCTTGTGCATTCAACATCATTATTGTAGTCAAATCATTACATTTTGTAGACACTGAAAATTGTTATGAATGGTATTACACACTTGAATCCAATATACTAACATCATTTCATCCTGAAATTCATCCTCTTTTTACTTGTTTAATTAAATAAGACTAGTTATTTAATTAAATGCATCATTTTCATCTATTAATATAATTAATCTAATTAGGTTAATTCCTACTCTTCCACACGAACATTTCATCTAGTTTAAGTGAATAATCTAAATTATTTAATTTAAACCCCCTTATCTCCTCTCATTTAATTAAATAAACTAAATCATTTAATTAAATGTCATTTGCATCCCTTTTTATTAAATAAACTAATTATTTAATGAGAAGTCTTTTCTCATCAACTTGCATAATTAAAAATTAGTTTTAATTAGAAAATTACTATTTTTTCTCACCCATCCACTTGCATAGGGAATATTCTTCTATTTGGCTCCAAAAATAAAATATTATTTCCTAAAAAAATTTGTAACAAACTTTCAAAGTTGTTACAAAGTGTGTTTTTTAAATTATTGTGAGTCCTTGATTCTTTCTTTGATCCATTTGATCTTTGATTCACATCCATTCATGAGAATCCTTGATCCATATTTTACCCTTGATTCCATCTTGACCATTGATTCTTCATTTTCTCTCCTATAAATACTTCACCATTTGGAGATAAATGGCCATCAAATAAAATTTATGCTACCCATTTGAATACTATCTCTATTCATACTTGCACCATTATCAAGCTTTTTCATCCTTTTCATCCATCCATAGCATCATTTTATCAATTATAGCTTAGTTTTCAACAATGGAGTTTGGTTAATCGCTCATTTTATCCAAGGATTGGGAAAGGCTCATTATTCCATATCAGTATGACACCACTCCCATAATGGGATAAGGTTTGGAGTTCTAGATTAGGTTACTTTGAATCTTTCATGTTTATTTCATGTTTAGTTAATGGTTTCTTAGTTTTTGAAGCTTTTGAACATCTCATTGGGATTTTAGCTTAGAGGGTTAAACAATGCTTAAATTGATATGGATCTTGTGTATTTAACCTATACTATGATTACAATCACACATTTCATTCCAAAATCCATTCCCAATTCGGTCAAGGGTAGGTTGACTCACCTTTTAAGATGCAATTCAGTCTCATACCTTGTCCAAATTCATCAAACCATGCCACCTCCATTCTAAATAAAAATGAAGGAAAGGTCCCTAAAGCCTAGAGTCAAATCCTTTGGCTTCCCATCTTTTTTCTCATTTCATTTTGGTGAACCTAACCTATTAACATTATAAACCTTCTAAAAGTTTAGGCAAATCATCCTAGATGCAGGTTTAATATTGCATTGTTTTTTATTGTTCTTTTATGCATTCAATTTTGCATCATAAAAAGCATAAAAATTCAAAAAAATGCATATCATATTGCATTATAGTTTGCAATAGGGTTACTTTCAGTCATCATAGGACAAATTTACATACCACTTGCATTTATAAATCTGCATTCGATCATTTAAATCTGAAAACATGCTTTGCATTCATTTAGGCATCTTGCATATAGTTCAAAAAGTGAAAAAAATTTCATTATTTTGATTCAAAAAGGAATCAACATCATCATTTCAGAATTTGGTACATTAGAATCAGTCAATTTTGCATCTTAGATCTGGAAATTGTATTTGCAAATGTCTGTTATTTCTTGAAAATTTGGCAAATTGTTGTTGTAGACATGTAAAATTGACCTAACACCTATCACACACTCTCAATGACATTTTCACATCATCGGCATCATTATCATAAAACACCGTTGCATTTCACATCAATTACATCCAAAACCCTAATTTCCTCTACTAATTGAATAATACAACATTATTTAATTAATTCACCTTTTCATCACTTTTGACTAATTTAATAAAGTCCTAAAACCCTATTTCTGCTATTAATTGAATAATACAACATTATTTAATTAATTCATGTTTCATCAATTTCAACCAATTAAATAAATTTCATTTATTTAGTAAAGTCCTAATCTCACTTTTATTGCATCTTGATTAGTTAAATAACACCAATTATTTAATTATGTCACTAAATCACTTTATTCCCCTAAGTTGATCGAATTATTTAATCATAATAATTTAATTAACTCACTCTCCCTCCAAAATTTAAATAATTCGAATAAAATTATTCAAATTATCATAAAAAATCAAATCAATCTAATGCAACTTTGTTTGCAAAAGTCAAACTTTATTTGCACATTCAACTCCAAAGTGAATGAATGAATTAAATTAATTAATTATTCATTCTCAACCACTTTCCTAATTGAGTAAATTATGATCACCTAATTTCTCAATCTATTCCTAACTGATCAATCTAATTCCTAACTAATCAATCTAATTCTTGACTAATCAATCTAAATTTGTGCAAAGTAGATTGCACAGTTTGTGTGATTGAGGAATAGATTGGTTAGTCAGGTTTTAGATTGATCAGTCAAGATCATTCATGTCTATTTCCTCTCAACATCCTTCGATCTTTGATCTTGATTTAACATTGTTTAATCCTGATCATCCATTTCGAATCACAATTTCTATATAACAAACATATTTCATCACAAAAAAAGGATTGGAGAATCAACCTATTTCAGACAACGAAGAAATGCCAAAATACCATTGATAGAGCTTCAACACATTTCTTCGATCAACCATTCATGCATCATTTTTCAAGTGTTTGCACATGAACTATGGAGGCTTCAGAATGATACCAACAAGCACATCCCCATGAATATACTCTAATACGAGATGGGTAACCATGTTTTATTGAATTCAGTTTTTTTATTCATTTCATTTTGATGTTCTTGAATTCAGTATTCTTAATTGTGCATTTCGTAAGTGTAGGAATAGATCTTAGATTAGTGTTCTTGATTATAGATGAGATTCTATTTCAAGTAAGTTTATCTTATTTATGTTTATGATTTTACCCTCACACATTTTGGCATGCCCGGTGAGACAATAGTCCTAAATATTAACGTTTATGTGAGTTTAAATTGAAGTTCCAAGTTTTTAGTGTTTTAAAAAAATTCACGCACTATTCCAAAAAAAATTGCAATTGTCTATCAAAGAATCTATGCTATTGACACTAAAATATATGCTATTGACATTGAAACCTACATATCTATAATTTTTCAGCTCATATGACTGATGATAGAGGGCACACTTAAATTTTTATGTGCTTTTGCTCTCTGACAGAGGGTGCACTTGCTAATTTTCCTGCACTTTTTCTCTGTCAAACCTGTGTTTGAGATCTGTAGATTGAAAATTGTTTTTTTTTACTAACGAATGTCTAATTTTGGATGTGTGATAGGTATAAACATTTGTGTATGCAAGATCAAGAAACCACTAACATGCTTTCTATAGGGAAGACAAACTGTCAAAGGATTTTGGATTTTTGAAGCTTATTAAGTTAGGAAATTTTCATTTCAATGCTTAAAATGAACCCTACAACACATTTGGTTTAATTGCTCTAAAAATAATCATTTCCAAAGCTTTGTTAAGTTAGGAATCTTTCATTTTAGTGCTTAAGCTAAACCCTACAACAACACATTTTGTTTTAGTTCTCTAAAAGAATCATTTCCAAAGCTTTATTAAAGTTAGGAATCCTTCAATTTAAGTGCTTAAAATGAACCCTACAAACAAAACATTTTGTTTAAGTGCTCTAAAATGAACTCTTTCCAAGTTTTCATAGTTAGAGAATTTTTCACTTGGTGCATAAAAAGAAAAAAAAAACAAAGTCATTTGGTGCTCTAAAATAATTTTAAGCTTTCAAATTAAACATTTGGAGTGTTAATTTATTTTTTGTTGACCACAACAATTCTTTTTTGTTGATGCATGCTCGAATTCACTTTGTTGACCAAATAAGACCAGGACCAATTTAGGAACACTCAATTTTGCGCTTTAAAATAGACAAACCATTCTTTTTTTCTTGCACATTTTCTATGATCTTGACTAATGTCTAGAAAACTTCCATTGGATGCAATTAAAAAAATCACCGATATATTATTCACATATTTTTGGGGATAACACTACTCAAGGTGCTTAAAAAGAATCAAATTTCTATGAGTTGTATACCATGAATTTAGGTTTTGGCAAGCTAGATGGTTGTCTTCTCCCCTCGCACCTTTTGGCGATCTTGGGTGAGCACAAAATATTGAGCCTCACATCTTTCTTTTCAAAGCATACCTTTTAGAGGGCCTATCTATTGAGACACATCCCGTGCTGGAGAACTCACAGGCGACCCAAGTGGTACTCTCATTTTGGACTGCTATATAGATAATTGTGGATGTGAGTAAAGTTCTCACCTTTCGGGTGTATTTGGCCTATACTGACGTTAGTCTCCCCCAGTATCCGTGTGATACATAAAAACCTGCAACAGTTGGGAGGCCTCTTAATTGAGAAAAAAATGACATGTATAAGGATCTGAAAATAATAATCCAAAAACATTAATAAGAGCCAAATATTTTAGAAGCTACCCATTTATCCAAAAACATTATTTAAAAGTGGTGCATTGGAATTTACTTCTGAGAAGTTACTTTCCATGTCCGACTTCAGGCCCATGTCATAAGTTGTTTGTAAAATCATCCCTTTGGGGCATGAGGTAGGCCTACCTAAAAGAATGGTTTCTATCTCTAGGGTTGTAAATGTTTTTTTGTGTTAAAATTGCCAAAAAAATTCAAAACAAACTTGACATCAAATTTTTTGCTTGATCTAAAAAAAAAATATATCCAAAAAAATGCTAAACATGATGGTTGAATCACAAACCCTTTGACCTAGTGTATTCCTGTAAAAGAAGCCCTATATTTACACTCCTTGAAAGGATTTCCTTAAAGGTTTCCAAATATTTAGGCTTTAATTTCAGGTTGCATTAGATCAAAGTAAACATTTGGAAACTATGACTTGGGTGTCATAATTTCATAACTTGAGGCCATAGACATGAAGGTCACACAAATTCCATGCTTTTTGAGTTAGTCTAGTACTGTTGTATCACTTTCTATACTCCAAACACATAAAAATTAAGAAAAAACCAACTTAAACTTGCAAAAATCTAGAGACAAATTGTTAGAAACCAAGACCAAACATGCAAATCGGAAAAAAAAACCTTCCACAAGAGAAAAACAGACAAAAGGAAAGCAATTTGAATTAATATGTGCAAATGAATTGTATTTAAGAATTAAAAAATTACAAAATATGAATTGCTTTATAAAATAAAAGTATGCAAAAACCTAAAGGTAAAACCTAATGTTGACGTAAAATAAGCTAACTAAATAAAGCTTACTTATTAATTAAGTAAACTAATTATCACCTAAGTAAACCTAATAAAGTGTAATTAAATAATTCATTACACCAACACCCCCCTTAAGTGAAACTTAGGGAGACTAAAAGGCATGTACCTAATGCTAGGATGAATGCAAGAATGAATGAAAGCATGAATGGGTCCTGAAAACTAGTCCATGTTAGGTACCCATGTACAAATGCAATGAATGGGAAAGATGAGAAAACCTAGTGGAAAAAAACCTCCCCTCAATGAGATGACCTGCTGCAAAGAAGCACTGGAAGAGCACTGGAATCCTAAATCTGGCAAGCAAGGAAAGATACCTCTGTTTACAAGAAACCATATTAGAGTCACTGAAGGACTCAAGAGAAATCATCATAATGCAATAGTAGACCCGATGCCAAGGAACAATGGAAAAATCACAAACTAGAACAACCCTGGAATATATGAAGCAACAATAGATGAATAAATTATGCCCCCATAAGAGGGAATGATATGATGAAAGAACCTAGAAACTATGTGTATCTCGATGTCAGTGCTAAACTGTGACTAAAACTGATCCATAGAAGCAAGTACCATGAATATTCTGGAACATTAACCATAAAATAAATGGCCCTCAAACTGAGGTGTGACCCGATGTGAATTTGATGCGATTCAGGATCATTAACCATAGGCTCTCAATCTGAGATGTGAATCGATGTGAACCAAAATGTGTCAATCTATGAGCAAGATGTGGCCAAAAGAAACAATGAAATCTAGATACAACTCATGTGAGTTGTCATCAATATGAAGGTGAGATCAAAGTGCATGTCATGCAACTACACTCTAATCAAATTATTATGCAAGAAGCCCCCCTAATGGAACTTTATATAAGCTCATTTATTACAATACCGAAAGATTGTAAAAGGAGAACATGCAAAACATGCATAAATCAAAGAGAAAAAGAAAACCTAATGCATGAATACAAGAAAGAGTGCATGCACAAATCAATTTTTACATCTCCCTTCATGATTAAAATTGACCTCAAATCTATGTAGAGGACTGAATCAACTTTTCAGTGCCATGCCATTTGAATCGCGAAAAAATGATAATTGAGGAAAACGTTATGCCCTCTGAAATGAAAACTACTTCATTTAGCTTCAAAGGCCTACAAAATTAATCTAGAGCATAATCTAGAAAAAATACCTACACCATTGGATCGGGCTCAGAACCATCTTTCCAATGGTATCTCGTTTTCAAAAAACAGACTTCGTATGCTCAAGATACGACCATTTTACTAAAAATTCTCATTTAGGCTTTAAACTAAATATTTTATTAATTTAAAGATTTAAAAATAAATAAAATATTTAGCTTTACCTTCATGGCACAAAAATCGAGAAAGCACAAAAATCAAGAGGACATAAAAATTGAGGGAAAATGACACAAAAATCGAGGTAGCTCAAAATTGATTTGAGCGCCCAAAAATATATGGCACAAAAATCGAGGTGTCTGTACAGATCCGTATAGTCATACGGATTTTTCTAGCAGCATTTTTGAGAATCCCCAAAAACACTAAAAAATCAATTTTCAGAAAACCCTATCATATTTTATATGAAAATAGGGATTTTTGGGCCTTCTAAGCACATCTACGAGGTTCGTTTTGCACCAGCATGCACTATTTGAGAGATCAAGGTCAAAATTTCTCAAAAAATGATGGAAAAACCCTTTGATCTGGCAAAAAACAACCCTCATAGATTTGATAAAAAAAGATGAAAATCAACAAAACAAAATCCAATCCTGAATTTTTCTAGTGCTTTGAATCTAATGGAGATGCCTGATCTGATCCAAAATTCTCTAGAAATAAGCTTAAGGTATGAAATCCTTGAGGAACCCTGAATGTGCTCTATAATGAATTTCTCCAAAAACTAAGAAGGGGTTGCAAATCAAGGCTTTGATACCATGTTAGAAACCAAGATCAGACATGCAAACCAAAAAAAACCTTCCATAAGAGAAAAATAGAAAAAAAAAACAATTTGCATAAAGATGTGCAAAAGAATTGTATTCAAGAATTAAGAAATTATAAAAGATGAATTGCTTTATAAAAGAAAAGTATGCAAAAACCTAAATGTAAAACCTAATGTTGACCTAAAATTATCTCAACTAAATAAAGCTTACTTATTAATTAAGTAAACTAATTATGAACTAGGTAAACTTAATATAGTGTAATTAAATAATTAATTACACTAACACAGATTTCTCAAACTAGAAACAAAACACATAGAGACTGCCTTTATACCCAATTCCAGTGCAGTTGCCTGATTTTTTGTTGTAGTTGCTAAAAATCCATTGCATTTGCTCTCTGTCTTGAAAAAGCCACTGATGAAAATTAGTTGCATTTGACATAAACTATGCACTTGATGTGAAACCCAGACACTTTCTCTTATTTTCTCTCACTTGCTTCTTAAGAACCATCACACTTGTCACTAATCTACCTGCACTTGTTAGAACAAATCACCTTTTTGACTAAGTTATCACTACATTTGGTAGAAAAACACAGAAGCCACACTTTCTATTCCAAATCACACTTGCTTCTCAAGAACCCACGCACTTGGCACATTCTAGGCTATAGTTGATAAATATATCCGCTCTTGCTCACAGTTTGGAACATTTGCTCAGAAACGAGTGCTATTTCTCTATCCCACTGAAAATTGGAAAAAATGAACCAAAACTACTTACAATATCCTTGTTAGAAAAAAACAATTGGAAAAATAGATAAGTCATATAGTCCCTCATCCATTTTCACCATTCCATACTACTTTCTAAAATTAGAATCAAAGCACACAAACTTGGATTATTCCCTCACTTGCACTTCTAAGATATCAACAGTTACTTGGGAATCGCATATAGTTCAAGTAAGTTTTTCTACAACATATCCTCTAGAAGGAGAAGTGAGATATCAATATAGGACCCTCATCATTTTGAGTTTCAAAAGTAGTATCACCCAAAACAACACTCAAACCCTAGGGTCTTGAGCTTCATAACAAACCATACCAAAACATCCACAATTTGGCAACTAGTTGCTCTAGTTAAAAAACCAAACCTTGTAGCCCCAATCCTACAACATAGTCTCACACACATTGAAGGTGAACAAACTAATATCATTAGCAGTTTAAGAACCTTCATATTTGAGAAGAACAAGATACCCAACAAGTGTAGGAATGCAACAAAAATCTTAGACGAAGAGGAAGAGAAAGCATACCTAGTAGTTGAAAGACCCGTGTTACCACCTCCTACATGGCAATATATATACACTCCTCATGATCTATGACAAAAGAAAAATAATTAAATTCAGAAAGAGAAAAATCCTTAAGTGGGAACCCATACTCTAGCTTTCAAATAACCACCCTACCCTAAAGTTTTCCAAAGGGTACATCTTGAGAAGGTATCACACTCGTCAAAATACATTAGGACATTTATATTTGTGATTCTCAATGGGCCAACCACCATTGGATCTAATGCATTGAAAATCCAAAAAACAAAAGCAACTTTCTTTTCCCTTAAAACAAAAAATCCAAAAAAAAAAAAAACTTTCATTCCATAGTTAGGAGCTACAAAAAAATTCAAAAGAGCTTTGCAATTTTTTATGACAACTACAAGATCACAACATAGGAAGAACTTGGAAGAAAGCAAGAACAACGCCAAAATCCCACAAACAAACACTACAAATGATGAAGGTGGTTCATGGATCTATAGGCCAAGCGACCTTGAAACACCCCAAAAGAGACCTATGTACAGAGACACAGGAAGTGAGGAAGAGCTAAAGCACAAATGACATGAAGTGATAGAACAAAGCAACCAAGACCCAGAAAGAGTAATCATAGAGGAGGTAGATACTGAGGAGGAGATAAATGACAATGAACTATTTGAACACTCCAACAACCCAAACATGATCAAACTAATGGAAAAATTGTTGGCAAAGGACCCAAGCTCATATTTCTTCAATTTAGCATAGAGTGGTGCTAAATTTCTAGTGGACTTCAACATGGAGGCCCTCGAGTATCCTAATCTTATTCTCTTAGGGGATAAATCAGTTGTGAGACAGATAACAAAACCCCTAGAGATACCAAACATGCCACCCATATTCTCACAGAATAGTGGTCAAACCAAGGAAAACCCGTTGTATAGAAAACCAACTTAGATCAAACAAGCAGTAATGGCACAATAGTATCAAGGAGATCCATCCTAGTACGTACCATAAAACAAAATTCCACCTCCCCAACAATATCTACCTCAAAACACTTGGAATGTCGACCTTTCCCAAAACATGCAGTACCATCAACAAGGTGGACCATAGGGTTCCCTTCCGAATCAGTACCATCAACAAGGTAGACCACAAGTTCCCCTTCCAAATTAGTACCATCAAAAAGGTGGACCATAGGGTCCCCTTCCATATCAGCCCCAACAACAAGGTGTGCCACATGGTACCCTTCTTCAGTCATCTCTAGTGGAACTCTTAAAATGCTTTGTGTTTCATCTCAAAACTATGAAAAATTTGGTTATTTTCATGCCCTAGGGCTTGGGGTCTTATCCATCATCATGCCTTATGGTTTTTATTACTAAAAACCCTCCTAAAACCCCTTAAGTCTGATGTCCTTTGTAAATGTTGTAATTTTTTGTTAACTTTCTACACTCCATTCCAAGTCATGATAAAACAACCCGATTCATTGAAGCCCATGAGGTGACCGGTCCCTTGTGGTTAGCATCTCCCGCTACCTGTCATTAAATATTTTCATGTGCTCGAGTCTTTGGAATTATTTATTTCATAAGGTTGAATAATCAGCCTTGTTTGGCCTTTACATTCTTTGCAAGAAATGTTATTAATTTATTGAGACCTTATCGTACATTATTCTAGGCAATCTCCTTTCTTAAAAGAACTTGGTGTATGCGCCTTTTCCCATCACTTGTGTCATCACTTATCATTGAAGTCATTTTTATCACCGGGTTCATTACTATGATGAGCGATGGGATCTTGGTTCCTTTTCTTTTGCTTGTTGAAGTTCTTTGGCTCCTCGGTTCCACTTCAGTGATGTATGATGAACGTGGTCTTTTCCTTGTATCGCATCATCACAAAAGTATTTTATGGCATTTTTCAATTTCTGCAATGAGTAGTGAGAAGGTTTTGGGCTGACCGCTATGATTCAACCACTTATCTACACCTAATGTCATCGTTGGGTTGGCACATCACTGAAAGCACTCTCAACTCTAAGTCAGTTACAGTGCTATGTGATTGCTCGTGGTTTCATTGTGACATCACTAGAAAGTTTTCTCGCTAAAACACAAATTCAACCTTGTGGTATTTCTACAATAAGCGATGAAGGATATGCTGAGGAATATTCCTTCTAGTGGTGGTATTGTCACTTATCACTGAAGTTGGGACACTTCAGGGTAGTATTGTGATGAGTGACAAGGTTTAAAGGATATGGTGAAGATATAGGTGACTACATGGCAACTGTCTGAGATGTCATCATTTTTTCCAAGTACGGTCATAAAAACAAGTGGCGATGCTTAAGGATCGGTATTGATTGTGTTTTAAAATGAAAGGGATTGATGGTCAAGATTCAAAGTTAGATGTTTGGTTGTTAGCTCACTCACATGAGCCTCCTTTTGAACATTAATGGTGACATACTCTAGTCACTCTAAATAATGAGTATTGTCAATTATTTTCTTTTGGAATTTGCAAGCGTTGAGAGCTGAAAAACATATTTAGAACCAGTGAGGAAGGTTTGAAGAGTGCAAGTGAGAAATTGTAGAGATGTTGAAGATAATTTTTCTTAGGTAAGAAGTTGTTTATACCTTCTCTATTTCAACAATGTATAATTTTTTGGTTTGGAAAATTCATGAAAGCTCTATATCCTTTGAGCACCTTGGGTTTGAAAGTTTGGATATGTGCAATTTCCTTTTGAATTGGTGGGGATTGTGTATTGTCTGAGATATTTTTTGTCCTTCCAACCTTATTTTTGAGAGTGTGAACTAGTGAGGTTCTTTTGCAAATTGAAAATGAGTAGGCCTGGTGAGTCAAGCATTAGGCTAGAGAGGAAACTTAAACAAAAAGGTGTTAAGAGACCTAAGCTTCAAGATGACACGTCCATAATTAAGTTAGACATGTCTAAGAAGTTTGTGAAGCCAAAAGTAGTTAAGGAGGCTTTTGCTATATTTATGAGGGTGAAGTTAAGAACACTTATAACTTGAGGAGTAGAGTTGTTTTCTGTGACCATGGTGAGCCTAGTGGTGTGTTCATGAAAGAATAGAGTGCAAGGAAAGAATAGATTAAGTCAGGGGAATTGACTAGGTCTCAAGAGAGGAAGAAGAAGGATAAGGACCACAAGGTTTATGATTCTTAAATGGAGGAACCTAATGTTGCCATGGAAGATGAGGCAGAAGATGATCGAGAATATGCCTAGTATCTCCTCAAATTCATGGGTCTAGAAGACTGATGATGGGGAGAAAATTTTCCAGTTTACACAAAGTCACTAGGGGACATGCATATTTTGTTTATGAAAAATAATGAATTTTCACACAGGTAGTGTCCTAGTGATGCAAGAACATCTAGTAGTTTAGGGCAATCTTGCATCACCCAAAAAAAAAATCTTTATATACTTTATTTTTTTTGAGTTCCATGATGGAACTTAAGGGGCATAAGATAGTTAGGAATCAAATATAGCGAAAAATAGTCACTTGCTATTTTTAGTATGTCGGCCTAAATGGGCTCGTATGGACCTGAAAATTTACCCAAAGGAGTAGAGCTGAAAAACATTTTTGATCGCGAAAGAATCAACTCAATACTCTGAATGGTTTAGGAGAAATTAAAGTTTCCATCCCAGGAAATTTTTCCAATGCAACTTCAAATTCAAATATAAAACTTTAGAGGCCCCAAAATAGTTTGAAAAGTGGTCAAACCGACCTACATTGGGTTTATGCATTGTAGATCTCTTGGAGAGCTTTCCAACGATATGTAATAATAGCAAATCGGACACCCAGATCAAAATTTATGGCCCCACAAAGTTGCCCCTCTAAAAAGTGAATTTCAAATTAAAATTTATTCTTAGGCCAAAAATCAAATGGCGGGACTTTTAGCGCCAAAACAAAAGGGAAAGTTGCACTTTCTAGAACATTTTAGGGTGGTTATTAGGGTAAAATAAAATGGTTAAGTGGGGGTTTGTAGAAGGTGGATTCATTAGTGTAAATTGTGGCTCTGAATAATAGTTTTTCTTTCAGAGTTGATTTTATTATAATGATTCAAGCCCATGAGGCTGTAGCATGTAAGTTTTGAATCTATAATTTCATTTTTCTGAAAATAATTGAAAGTGGGTTATTTTATGTCTCACATCTTTTGTGTTGGTATCTATTGTTGTGTTTTGTGTGGTTTGGGTAGTGTAGCCCTCATCACCTGGTTTCGCGTTTTTGTTTTTTATGACCGGTGTGAAGGAAAAGTGTTGGATGTTGATACAATGACAAGTGTGCTATCTTCTTTGAATGTATGTGTTTTTGTCTTATGTGCTGACGGGGAATTTTTTTTGGCTAGCATGGACAAGAGGTTTTCGTGCTACTACATTGACAATTGATGCCTTTTGGAAGGCAGGTGAATCTTCGATGATGGAAAGGATTTTTGTCTTTTATTTTCCCCCCACTTTTTAAGGTGAAAATATAACCATCTGAGGATATTTTATGTTGAAATTAAATGGAATGTCAAATGTAAATGTGACTAAAATTACAATTTGGCCCGCAGCTTGTTTCTCCCATGTTTTTATAAATGGCAATTCAAGGCGAGTTACAAGGGGTTTGGTTGGTTGTTTTGAGATTGATCACAAAAAGAGTTGTAAATAATATACTAAGAATTTTGGAGTTAAGTCTTAGGTCCAATTTTTCTAATGGTTATGTAATTTTGATAGAAATACTGGCAATATAGTAAAGAATGGTGCAAATTCAAAGCCATTTTCTCTCCTATTTACTTGTTTCATGAATTATGAATAATATAATCGAGGATTGTATTATTTGTCTTGATTGATTTCTAGTGGGTGTGTATTTTTGTTTTTTCTTGTTAATTCAAAGAATTAATGTAAATTTTTGAGTGACTCTATTGGTTTATGTTAAATTGAGCGCTAGGATATTGACAAGTGGTGGTTGAGAATATAATGTTGAAATATTGTAATGTAGTATCTTCAAAGTTTAATTGATGTCATGTATGAAATTGTTGTCAGATTGTATTGTATTACAACTGACTCTGTTCCAAGGATGAGGCACCAGTCTAAGTAAGGTATTCATGGTGCATTTAGTTGGTCAACTCAAAAAAAAAATCATTTATCAAATCAAATTATTAAAATGGGTTACAATTGTGTTGAGTTTCGGGGTGGAGGGCTTAGCTTGATTGGATAAAGCATCCTATTGCAAGAAAGAGGTAATAAGGTCTAGTCTCCCCCAAGCTCGTGGTATTGGGGAGTGTGTCATGCCAACACCACTGGTCACGTGATTTATTTTTTATGAGGTATACTGCAATTTATAGGGGGACATATACCTGACCGATTCTTATAGTAAAAAAAAAATTGTGTTGAGTTTCACCATTCTCATGCTTTGAATGTAGTGTTGTTAAGAAGCAACCAACTTCTTTGATACATTCTATTTGTTGAGCCCTTATGTGAGAATTATCTATTTTTTTCAATGTTCATGATAAAATGGCACAAGAGTATCATTTGAACATTGTCAGGATCACCCTCCTAGGTTTCACAAAGCCTGAATTGTAGAAATAAAGGCCCAACAATATTTTACTTTTTTTTTGGCCAATCTTCACCATTATTGATCATTAAATTTTGGAAAATTCATAGATAGTGGCTAAGATCAAGTTTGGTTCTCAAAAATAACCAACAGATTGGCAACTCTGTTGTGGAACAAACCATACAAAGTCTCTAGTTCCAAATCAAAATTATTAGTCAAATATTTTGAAAATACAAGTTTATATTTTAGTCTAGCTTTGGTGTTAGTGGGTTAATTCTCAAAAATATCATTTAGGGTTTGTTGTGTTTTTTTTGAACTTGCAAATTTTCTCAAGATCTATTCAATTAGACAAATATTTTCATAACTCCCACTATGTATGGGTGGTGACTCTGAGGTTCCAATACCAATGTGTACTATTTTTGGATTTTTTGAGAAAATATGAAGTGATTCTAAGCCTATTAGATGAAGCACCCTAATGAGAAGCTAGGATGAGAATTTTAGAAGGCTCCATTACTGTTTGGAAAGAGTCAAGGAACTGGGTGAATCTGAATTACTAGTTCATATATCAAATGTTTTAAACATGGGAAGGTTTGTGTTGTAGAAAATATAAAGAAATTTATGAGGGGACTGTACTACTAGAGAAAACTGAGATGGAATTAATTTTTGAAAGAACTTCATATTGTTGAAGATCAAGTCTTCTATGAAGAGAGGTGGAAACTCTATTGAAATAACCTGATCAAATTTTCATATCTATAAATATTTCTAGTCTAAATGATGAGAGTTTGTAGAAGCTGCTTTCATATCTAGATATTTCCCCTGTTTTGGTTTTAGGAAAAGTAAATTTGTCATGAAAACGCTATGTAAAACTCTAGAAGAACTTTTATTCCTTATTTAGTGAAACCAAGCACCAAGAAAGGGAATATGATATTGGTAATTTTATGTACTTATAAGATATAATTTGAAGTCTCTGTAAGGAATTGATGAAGTGTGTTTATTCTTTAAAAATTCCCATTAGAGAGATCCTAGATAGGAATATATTAAAGTTATACATTTTATGGTCATGGTGAAATCAAGAGATAGGGTAGTGAATGATCAAATATAAAGTTGATATTTGAAGTTTGAAAAGGGGTGTCAGAAAATTTTGCATTCATTTGTGCATCCCTATGGGATGTCAAGTGAAAACAAGAAAAATGAGCAGCCCCTATCATGCTATCAAAGTAAATTTTCTATTGGAAGGTATAGACCATTAAATTTAAATGGTATTCAAGGTTCCCCAAACCCTATTCCTAATAATGTTAGGGAACATTTGGAAAAACTCAAAGGGAAAATCTCTGAATCATCTTATAATCATCTACAATTGTTTTCTAAATTAATGGGAGATTATGAGGTAAACCATGAAGATGTTGTAATGAAGTTATTTGTTCAAACTCTAAAGGAGGATGCCAAAGATTGGTTTTCATATTTTCCAAGAAGTTCTATTTCTTCATGGAATGAATTTATGGTAGCATTTATTGAACAATTTGGTGAGATTATTGATCCATTCTCCGTAAGGTGAAAATTTATGAACATTTAGAAAAAAGAAGATGAGTTAGTCCCTACTTTTAATCCTAGATTTTCAAAGGTGGTAAGGGATATTTTTGATAACATAAGGCCAAAAGATGCAGAGTGTTTGGTTATATAATTAGGTGTATTTGATGAAGAAATGAGTTATTTGTTGAGAGAAAGAACCTACAACATTACATCAAGCATATCAAATTTCCATGGATATTGAAAATAATTTGAAATATTAAATGATGAAGGGTTACATGGCTGCGAGTGTTGATTATCCTAGCTCATTCCATGAAAATGGAGTTCATGACAACATAAATGATAATTCTTATGTTGTTCAAAGTCATTCATTATTACAACCAACAAGTCATATTGAGCTCCAAGTGGAACATCAACAAGGTTTGAGCAATGATGATCAAGTGCCTTTTGTTCAAGGATTGTGTAATATAAAGAGGCGCAAGGGAGAATCACCATATGACATGTTTGTAAGGGTTTTGGATTCCTTTTTGGAAATGCCCAAGAATTTTAGGCTTGAGGATTATGAATCTTTTTATGAGGATGATCTAGAGGCATTCTCTTCACATGAGGGATGTAGTAATATTAATGCTCATGAAATCTTTTTTCTTGAAAATAAATTTAAAAAATACCATTTGAAGAATACCTAGAATGTGATCCAGTTATATCAGGAATCAAGTATGCTAGCTTTTTGAATGATGATGAGTTTTCAAATAAGAATGTATGTGTTCAGTATCCTGATCCAAAGCATAGTGACAAAAATGATAAATATTTTCATGATTTTAACCATGATGCTAATGAGTAAGATCTTGTCCTTACTGCTCCTGAATTTTTATTTGGAGTAGAGATGGAATATGCTTGTTTTGTTGAGCAAATAGACATGATTGTTTTCAACCAGGAATGTATTGATGAGAAAAATAATGAAGAGGCTTGTTCGACTGCTAATTAACAACATTTAGATTACAATGATTGTTTCATATTGGGTTCAGTACACCTATCAACTAATGGTGCACATGAGTGCTTTGATGCTAACTATATTAATTTTGAGTTATTCAAACCTTCTTCTGAAGCATTTTACATTATGATGAATGATGAGTTGAAATATCAATCAAAATATGTTACAGACTTAAAATGGAGATGTTTTTTTATGCTTATGATGTTGTCACTAATGAAGGTTGTTATGATAGTCCTAGTATTGAGGAGACAAAAGATAGAATGGCTTCTGATAGAATACATTTCTAAAGTGGTGGAGCTTGTGATAGCATAAAGGGTTTGAAATGCTCAGGTGAATGTGAGCATCAGTTTGAAAATATGCTTGTGTATGAACAATTCTTGTTCATCACACAAGGTGAATGCTTGTCTAGCATGGGACTAAAATTAGGAGATGTATCCTAGGATTTATATAAGTTTTCTATTTATTCTAATTTCTCAGATTTGGAGCTGCAATCTGACTTCAAAGGGTCAAGATCTATGCCTTTAGATGGGATTATTAAAAAATATGCCTATGAGAGCTTCATGCTTGATGTGAAAATTGAATTTTATGTCAACTCTTTTTATGTTAGTGGTCAAATAGACTATGATTTTTTCACTTCTCAATTCAGTTGGATGAATATTTAATAGTTGCCTTGGAAAATATAGTGTCGTGTTCAGGAATCCTAATGATAACATTGTTTTTCAAGTTTACAATGCTATTGTTTTAAAAACTGGCCTAGTGTGAACAATAGAAAGTAAAGTGTTTGATAGAGGAAGATAATTTTTCTTCATTTTTTGGGTCCTGGGGCCTCCAAGTGAAGTTGAAACCTATTAGATCGTAGATGCAAGCTAAAGGGACTATACATCTAAAAGTATTTTTGAGAAATTTTGAAGTGGGGAGCACATTGCATATTCCTCTAAATTTTCATATTTTTTTATTGTCTTTGGCCTAGTTTTGGTTCTTTGTGATTGGTGTGCTTTGGCCCAGGATTCTAGGATCTCACTTTGTTATGGAGGAACAAATATCCCCAATAGGAGCCATTAATGGAAACCTTAAAATGCTTTGTGTTTCATCTCAAAACTCTAAATTTTTTGGCTATTTTCATGCCCTAGAGCTTATGGTCTTGTCCATCATCATGCCTTAGGGTTTGTATTACTAAAACCCTTCCTAAATACCCTTCATTCTAATGTCCTTTGCAAATTTTTTAATTCGTCGTTAACTTGATACACTCTATTCCTAGTCATGATAAAACAACCTAACTCATAGAAGTCCATGAGGTGATCTGTCCCTTATGGTTAGGACCTTTTGTTGCCCATCACTAAATATTTTCACGTGCCCAAGTCTTTAAATTTTTTTATTTCATAAGGTTGATTAATCGGCCTTGTTTGGCCTTTACATCCTTTGCAAGAAATGTTATTAATCTATTGATACCTTATCATACATTTTCCTAGGTAGTCCCCTCTTAAAACAACTTAGTGAACATTCCTTTTCCCATCACTTGTGTCATCGCTCATCACTGAAGTCATTTTTATGACCAAGTTCATTACTGTGATGAGTGATGGGCTCTTGGTTCCTTTTTGTGTTGCTTGTCACTGAAGTTATTTGGCTCCTTGATTCCACTTCAACGATGTGAGATGAATGTAGTATTTTCTTTATATTGCATCATCAAAGAAGTATTTCATGGCCTTTTTTAGTTTTTGTGATGAGTGGCGAGAAGGTTTTGGGTTGAGTGTTATGATCCTACCACTTGTTTTCAACTTGATGTCATCAATGGGTTGGCCCATCACCACAAGCTATCTCAACTCCAAGTTAGTTATGGCAATATGCAATTGCTCATGGTTTCATTGTGACATCATTGGAAAGTTTTCTCACCAAAACAAAAATTCAACCTTGTGGTATTTCTATGAAAAGTGATGAAGGATATGTTGAGGAATATTTTTTCTAATGGTGGTATTTTTTCTTATTTCCAAAGTTAGAACACAACTTTAAGTCATTACTATGATGAGTGATAGGGTTTAGAGGATATGGTGAAGATGTAGGTGACTATGTGGAAATTGTATAATATTTCATCACTATTTCAAAGTATGGTCATAAAAGCAAGTGGTGATGCTTGACGATCATCATTGATTATGTTTTAAAATCAAAGGGTTCGACGGCTAGGATTCAAAGTTGGATGGATGGTTGTCAAGTTGCTCACATGATCCTTGTTTTGAACATTAATGGCAACACGCTCTAGTCATTCTACATAATGAGGATTTTCAGCTATTTTCTTTCATAATTTACAACCATCGAGAGCTAAAGAATTGGTTTAGAGCTAGTGAGGAAGGTGTGAAGAGTGCAGTCAAGCAATTGGAGAGATGTTGAAGATAAATGTTTCCAGGTAAGAATTTGTTTATAACTTCTCTATTTCAACTATGTATAATTGGATGGTTTGGGAAATTCATGAAAGCTCTGTATGCTTTGAGTACCTTTGGTTTGCAAGTTTGGCTATGTGCAATTTCATTTTGAATTGGTAGGGATTATGTATTATTTGGGTGAGTTTTTGTCCTGCCAACCTTGTTTTTGAGAGTGTGAACTAGTGAGGTTCTTCTGTAAATTAAAAATGAGTAGGACCATTGAGTTAAGAATTAGGCCAAAGAGGAAACATAAACAAAAAGGTGTTAAGATACCTAATCTCCAAGATGACACACCCATAATTAAGTTGATCATGTGTAAGAAGTTTGTGAAGCCAGAAATAGTTAAGGAGGATTTTTGTATATTTATGGGGGGTAAAGTTAAGAACACTTATAACCTTAGGAGTAGAGTTGTTGTATGTGACCATGGTGAGCCTAGTGGTACGTTCATGAAAGAAAAAAGTGCAAAGAAATAAGAAATTAAGTCAAGGGAATTGATTAGGTCTCAAGAGAGGAAGAAGACAGAACCTAATGTTGCCATGGAAGAAGAGGCATAAGATGAATGAGAATATGCCTAGTATCTCCTCACACTCATGGGTCTAGAAGAATATGATGATGGTGAGACAAATTCTCTAGTTTCAACAAAGGAACTAGGGGGACATGCATACTATGATTCTAAAAAAGATGAACCTTTGCAAAGGTAGTGTCCTAGTTTGGTATTTTTTTTATAACTGACATGAAAGAGAGATATTGGATGCTGCTATGATGATAGTGGGTGTGCTATCTTCTTTGAATTTATGTGTTTTTGTCTTATGTTCTGATGAAGAATTTTTTTTGGATACCATGGACAAGAGGTTTGGTGTTGCTACATTGACGATTGATGCCTTTTGGAAGGTGAGTGAATCTTCGTTATGGAAAGGATTTTTGTCTTTTGTTTTTCCCCTACATTGCAAGGTTCAAATATAACATTTTGAGGATATTTTATGTTGAAATAAAATGGAATGTCAAATGTAAATGTGACTAAAATTGTAATTTGGTCTGAATCTTGTTGCTCCCATGTTTCTATAAATGGGAATTCAAGGCTAGTTTCAGGGGGTTTGGTTGGTTGTTTTAAGATTGATCACAAAAAGAGTTGTAAAAAATATACTAATAATTTTGGAGTTAAGTCTTAGGTCCGAGTTTTCTAATTCTTATGTAATTTTGATAGAAATACTAGCAATATAGTAAAAAATAGTGCAAATTCAAAGCAATTTTCTCTCCTATGTACTTGTTTCATGAATTATGAATAATATAATCAAGGATTATCTTATTGGTCTCCATTGATTTCTAGTGGGTGTGTAGTTTCTTTCTTTCTTTTCAATTCAAATAATTAATGTAAATGCTTGAGTGAAGCTATTGGTTTATGTTAAATTGTGTGCTAGGATATTGATAAGAAGTGGTGGTTGAGAATATAATGTTGAAATACTGTAATGCAGTATCTTCAAAGTTTAATTGATGTCATGTATGAAATTGTTGTCAGGTTGTATTGTATTAGAATTGACTCTATTCCAAGGATGAGGCACTAATCTAAGTAAGGTATGCATGTTACATTTAGTTTGTCAAATTAGAAGCAAATCATTTATCAAATAAAATTATTAAAATGGGTTACAATTGTGTTGAGTTTCACCATTCAAATGTTAAGAAGTGGCCAACTTCTTTGATACATTCCATTTATTGAGCCCTTATGTGAGAATTATCTATTTGTTTCAATGTTCATGATAAAATGGCACAAGAGTATCATTTGAACATTGTTAGGATCACCCTCTTGGGTTTCAAAGAGCTTGAATTGTAGAATTAAAGGCCAAACAATCCTTTACTTTTTCTTTGGCCAATCCTCACCATTATTGATCATTGAATTATTGAAAATTCATAGATAGTGGATGGGATCAAGTTTGGTTCTCAAAAAATAACCTAGTCCCATCAACAAGTTAACCCACCAATGCACCATTAGGGAAACCTTGAATATAGTCTATCCAAGCAACAAGGTGTGCCACATGGTACCCTTCTTCAATCATCCCATCAACAAGGTAACCCACCAATGCACCATCAGGGAAACCTTTAATATAGTCTATCCCAACAGCAAGGTGTGCCACATGGTACCCTTATTTAGTCATCCCATCAATAAGGCAACCCACCAATGCATCAACATGGAAACCTTCAGTATAGTCCATCCCAACAGTAAGGTGTGCCACATGGTACCTTTCCTAATTCATCCTACTAACAAGGTAACCTACCAATGCACCATTAGGAAAATCTTCAATATAGTCTATCCCAATAGTAAGGTATACCACATGGTACCCTTCCCAATTCATCCTACCAATGTACCATCAAGGAAATATTTAGTATAGTTCATCCCAATAGAATAGTGTGCCACATGGTACCCTTCTTCAATTGTCCCATCAACAAGGTAACCCACCAATGTACCATTAGGGAAATCTTCAGTATAGTTTGTCCCAACAACAAGGTGTATGACATGGTACCCTTCTTGATTCATCCCATCAACAAGGTAACTCGCCGACACATCATTAGGGAAACCTTCAGTATAGTTTGTCCTAGTAGCAAGGTGTACCACATGGTACCCTTCTTCAATCATCCCACCAACAAGGTAACCTACCAATGCACCATCACAAAAATATTTATTATAGTCCATCCTAGTAGCAAGGTGTGCCACATGGTACCCTTCTTCAATCATCCCATCAACAAGGTAACCCGCTAATGCACCATTAGGGGAATCTTTAGTATATTTTGTCCTAGTAGCAAGGTGTACCACATGGTACCCTTCTTCAGTCATCCCACGAACACATCATCAAGGAAACCTTCAATATAGTCCATCCAAATAGTAAGGTTTTCCACAAGGCACTCTTCTTCAGTCATCCCATCAATAGGGTAACCCAATAGTGCACCATCAGGGAAACCTTCAATATAGTTCATACCAACCACAAGGTGTGCCACGGGGCACTCTTCCCAATTCATCCTATGAACAAGGTGTCCCGCTAATGCATAAATAGGGTAAACTTCAGTATAATTCATCCTAGCAATATGGAGTGAACCCTTCTTACACACAACAAGGACCTAACCCACTCTATGTTCAAAACAACTACCAAGGTCTGATACCCCCATTATATCCAACTTATGAAAAAAGTATGGTAAGACAAAAAAGATAATACATGCAAGAATTTCAAAAAAAAGTACCAAAAATAGAGATGGAACTACAACTAGAGGTGATGAATTAGAAAATATCAGAAATGTAGGTAGAGAAAACAAAGAAGACCTACACCCTTCAAGAAATATGTCCATTCCCATTCGATTGTTCCATCACTGCACTACCTTTTCCAAAAAGCTTTGAGATACCCAAGTTTGAAAAATATAAAGGAAGAGGAGATCTAGTAGATCATGTACGAGACTTCTTAGTATCATGTATGGAGGTACAAAACAATGATGCTTACCTCATGAGGCTCTTTCCACACAACCTTACAAGTCATCCTATGGAGTGGTTTTCCCATCTATTACCAAGAATTAAAACCTTTGAAAAAATATCTAGCAAGTTCATAAGAAATTTCTCATTCAACATAGAGCATGATGTTAGCATCACAAGTTTATCCAAAATCAAATAGATTCAAGGAGAGTCCTTTACCTCATACTTACAAAGATGGAGACACAAGGCTAGTTGATGCAAATGGCCCATTCTGAAAAGGAATTGGTAGATATCTTCATCCCCAATGTCCTACCTAAGATTAACTACCAACTCACTATGTTATGTCCTATATACTTTGAAGAAAAAATAAAAAAGGGATTACATATTGAGAGAGAACTCATTGCAAGGGGAGTCCTTAAATTTAACAACTAAAAGGACAGTCTCTCTAGTTCAAATGATACATCAAAAATCTGGGAAAAGAACAAGAACATTACAAATGATGGAGTGGTTGATGCAAGAACCTTATGGAATGCATAAAACATACCTCAAAATAAAACATAAGTAGCCCAAACAACCTACATTCCAAATGGTACACAAAACAACCAACTTACCTATCCCAAGAACAATCAAGTAGTTAACCAACAAATGAATCAAGGAGGGAAAAAAAGATAATATGATCAACCTAGGAGGTAGTTCATGGAACTAGGAGAATTACTTGAAATAGTCATGCGTAATCTAACACAAAAAAATATCATCAAGGTGAATGATCACTCAAACTACGAGGAACCTAGCTTCAAGACTCCATGGTATAATGATAAATACTTGTGCAAATTTCATAGTATCAAAGGACACATGACCAATAATTGCATGTAACTCAAATACATCATCCAAGAATTGATAGATAAAGGAGAGGTAGATGTTGAACATCATCCCAAGAACAAGGACCTTCAAATATACACCAACCTAATCCCAAACCAAACTAAAAGGAATGACAAAGGAAAAGAAAAAGAGTACCATAATGCTAATTATACCTATGGTGATACAGTTTTAAGAACCCTCTCTTAAGCTAATGGAAATAGGGAAAACATAGTGACTATACGAGGTGGAGACAACAACTGCAATGTAACTACTTGTCAAGCGAGAGTTACAATACAAGGAGCCCCACCCAAACCTACAACTAAGACATCAAATGACTGCAAAATTGTAGACTAGCTGAAGAGGACTCCGACCTTAATCTCAATCCTAGAGTTGTTAATACCATCACCCATAAATAGGGAAATACTTGAAAAATAATTGGAAGCGTCAGTCCCCAATGACCTCAATCCAAATCAGTTCCAAGCCATGGTTGGAAAAATCACGGCTAGCAATCATTTGGCCTTTTCTGAGAATGACCTTCCACTAAAGACATTCCATAACCAAGCCCTATACATAGAGGTTGGGTAACCACAAGAACATGGTTGAGCGGGTGTTGATAGATATAGGTTTAAAATTTTTTACTTTGAAATTCATCAAAAGCTGGGTTATTTTGATGACATGATAGATAAAAAAATGAGCATTACTATAAGGGCCTACAATGACCTTGAAAATAATTCTAAAGTAACAATCAGGCTACTAGTGTAGATATGACTATCCATCACATAAACTACATGTCAAGTTCTTGACCTTGAGTTATTGTACAACCTAATCCTAGTACACCCTTGGATTCATACACTCCAAGCAATCCCTTCCACCTTCCACCAATGCCTAAAGTTTCCTCATGAAGGAAAATAAGTAACTTTATATGTTGATCCTGAGCCATTCCATTTTTGTGCAAAGTTAGAAGAAAAGTATAATAAGATCTAACACATACCTAGCAACAACATATCCTTCCACTCATTCTCATATGCTGACCCTTCCATGCTTCCATCAACCTCAATCAAGACCACATCAAGTGAGAAACCAAAAATGGAAACCAAGGTACAGGTACTTGACATGGGTAATTGAAATTAGCACTTTAACTAATAATTTTGTATTGGTATGCTCCCACTTTAACAAAGAGATCAAGCCTGCTAATATGATGCAAATGATAGCCAAACCAACATTTTTCACCAAGTGGGGAGACATGGAATATGAAGATATATTCAAAGAGGACTTCTCATCCATGATTTACAAAGAGGACCAAGAGGAGCTAGAACAACCAAAAAACCTTCTAATAGACCCTAGTAGTAAAGGCTACTAGCTAGTTAAATAGATGGGAAATAGTGGAACAGGCGACCTCAGGCTACATAAATAAGGTAGGTGGGAGCCTATCATAGTGGAATAGAGAGAAAAATGTCGGCCTAGGTTATGAGCCAAAAGATGTGGTTACTCCAAAAATGAGATGAACCACTTTTAAGAAACAAGAAGCTTGTGCTAGCATTAAGGCATTGGATATATACCATATCATGGACAATGATTTACCCATCAGAGACTTATTTGACAAATTTAGCATTGATAGGTTCCCTCTCTAGTTTTTCAAAACCATTCCCAATATCATTATTATTTTAGGACAGATTCTAATGAATATGAATGGGATTCCCCTTCCTTTATCATCAAATATGATTCCCCCACTTCTAGTAATGATGACCTAGATACCCAATGGCAAAAAGATACCAGAGCCATACTAACCATTTCAACAACCTATGTAAGCTTTGCAGATAATGATGACAGCCTCCCACTTTGATACCCATAATTGATAGATTGGGACAAACAACAACATACACATGTTCTAGATCAATTCTCGAAAGATGAAGCAATCGTTGAGTTCATGGGACTTCAATAAGACATACCAACAAGAGATCACAAACAAGGTTTCATCATGGAGCTCGAGTAGGATGCCTATTTCAGTGGAGAGATTGAACCTTCTAGTCACAAAAATGAAAGTAAAATATAAAGATTAAAACAAGGTCCCCTAGAGAAAACCACAATGTGGCTCTATTAGATCTAGAAAAGAGGTAAATAAAGGATGCATCCAAAGCTAGAAACCTCCCAAAGGCACCTCAGGATGGAGGGTTCAATCTCCCCATATCTGAATACCAAGAAAGATCAATTCTCCCAATAGAAGAAGCAGAGTCCATAAATGTTGGCACAACAGAGGACCCGAATATAACATACCACGCAACATCACTTGATCTCAAAGAGAAAGAAACTTTTTTAGCATTCATCAATGATAGAAAGGAAAATTTTTATTGGACCTATGCTGACATGCTTGGAGTAGATCCAACATTACTGGAACATCTTTTAGCTGTAGTCCCTAGAGAAAATCCTATCAAGCAAAAACTCAGAAAAATGCATCCTCAGATAGCATTATTAGTAAAGGTAGAGCTAAAGAAACTACTAGATGTAGGTTTTATCAGAGTGATCAATTATCCAAAAGGGATATCAAATCTAGTACTTGTGTCAGAGCCTACTGGGGGCATAAGGATCTACATAGATTTCAGAGACCTGAACAAGGCCTGTCCAAAGGATGGATTTCCATTTCCAATTATCAATATGATCATGGATCTCACAATAGGGCATGAGATGCTATCCTTAATGGATGGTTTATCTGGATATAATTAGATAAAGATCTCTCTAGATGATCAACACAAAATAGCCTTTACTTGTGCCTGGGGACATTTTTCTGGAATCTAATTCCCTTTGGTCTAAAGAACGTAGGAACAACATATCAAAGAGCCATGCCAACCATATTCCATGATATACTACACACCATCATGGAAGATTATGTGGATGATATTCTAGCAAGGTCCATCAAAAGAAAATATCCCTTGTCAAATCTTGCAAGGGTGTTTGATCAACTTGACCAATACAATCTGAGACTCAACCCTAAGAAGTGTGTGTTAAGAGTAACATCCAAAAAATTATTAGGATAAATAGTTTCAAGAAGAAGGATTGAAGTGGATCCTACAAAAGTAAAAGCTATACTAGAGATGACTCCACCAAAAAAACTCAAACAACTGATGATTTTATAGGGAAAGCTATAATCCATAAGGAAATTTATTGCACAATTGGTAGACAAATGTCACCCTTTCACTCATCTCCTACACAAGGACATCTCCTTCAAGTGGGATGGAAGATGTGACCAATAATTACAACAAGTCAAGGAGTACCTACTTACTCCTCCTGTACTCATGCCACCTATCCTAGACAAGGAAATGGTGCTCTACATGTCTACCACATAAGCAATGTTGGGAGCTCTCCTAGCCCAACTAGATGATAACAACAAAGAAAGATTTGTCTACTACATCAGCCAAACATTGGTGGGCTACAAGTTGAACTATTCACCTATAGAAAGAGCATGCCTCTAAGTCATATTTGTGACACAAAATATGAGGCACTATATCTTAAATAGGAAGGTGAAGTTGATTTCAAAAATAGACCCACTCAAGTACCTTCTAGCAAAGGCAGCCCTAATAGGCCGAATCGCCAAATGGGTGATGATTCTAAGTGAATTTGATATAGAGTATGTGGATAGAAGATCCATCAAGGGAAAAATCATAGCAAACTAGTTGGCGGAAGCACCCAAAGATGATCACAAGCCTCTCACAATGGAATTTCTAGATGAGAGTATATTGATGAAAGAACATACAAACCATTGGATTCTATACTTTGATGGGTCACACACTCAACATAGCTCTAGATCAGGTTTTCTATTTCTCACACCACAAGGAGATAGCATACCAAAGGCATACATGATCACATTCCCATGCATGAACAATATCTTAGAGTATGAATCTTTAATCACAAGGCTAAAAATGGTTTTTGAATGGAGAATAGAAGAGGTGCAAGTATTCAAAGACTCTCAGCTACTAGTGATCAGATAGGTGAACAATGAGTACCAAACCAAAGATGATAAGCTAATGTAATACAAAAGGATGGTTGACAGCTTCAAGGAATACTTTCTCACAATAACCTTTGAAAAAATTCATCAGATCAACAATAAGGTTGCCAATGTAATGGAAATAATAGGCTCACTACTTGATATTCCACAAAATGTTCCTTAGTATGAGTTCCTCATAGAAGAGTTGCTCGTACCTACATTCAATATCCCAAATCAAAACTAGAATGTGTTGTTATTGGTTCTAACTCCCCATGGTACCAAGACACCTTTGACTACATCTAGCATAGTATCATTCTACTTTACCTAACACCCACCCAAAAGAAAACCTTCACCCATAGAACTTCTCGCTTTATAATCTTAGGAGATACCTTATATTGTCATAGTCTAGATGGTATGTTACTCTGATGTATTAATGTAAAAGATGCAAAAAAAGCCTATACACAAAGGCATTTTTGGGTCCCACTCTAGCGGACCTAACCTTGTCTAAAAGTTGCTTAGAACAGGGTACTATTGGCCCTCCATGGAACAAGTGCATTTAGTATTCTAGTAAGTGTTGTCAATGCTAGCAACATAGTGAGCTAGTTCATGCACTATCATAGGAATTAAGACCCATCACAACACCATGGCCTTTCTCACAATGGGGATTATAAGTGTTAGGTAATATTTCCCCTGCTTCATCTAATCAGAACAAGATTATTATCATAGCAACAAAGTATTTCACTAAATGGATAGAGGAAATTCTATTAACCTATATCACTAGAAAGCAGATATCAAAATTCATTTTGAATTATTTGATATGTAGGTATATAATTCCCCAAATGATAATAACATACAATGGAACCCCATTCAAAAATCAAGATGTCCAAGAACTCTATTCTCAATTTTCTATCCAACATAGATTTTCCATGCCCTATTGCCCCCAAGGAAATGGTCAAGATAAGGCATCTAATAAAACCATATTGAAAATACTCATAAAGACTATTAATGAAGTTGGCCGTGATTGGAATCTGTAGCTAAACCTAGCCCTATGGTCTTATCGAACCAAAATTTGAACATCTACAAGTACCACACCATTCTCCTTGGTCTATGGATCAAATACTGTCTTACCTATTGAGGTCAAAATCCCCTCATTACAAATCTCATTAAAAGGTATGGTTAGCATTGAAGAATACAAGGTATCTAGGATAAATGAATTAGATCTCCTAGATGAAAGGAGTTTGAGCGCGTTAAACCATTTGTAGGTGTAACTAAAGGTAAATTTAGGTTACCATGATTGGATCATAATAATATCAAAACCCATAGAAAGTAATGAATCACAAAGGAGAGAACATGAAAATAAAAGGAAAACGTTTACCCAAGATCTTCAACCTCCATGATTAACCTCCATTACACCTTCTCTATTTGTTGCAATATGATGTGTGACCTCTAATTTTGTGAGCAACTATGACTATGCCTAGACTAGAGAAAATGTTGAAGGGTTTGAATGAAAATGCAACACTATGCAACTATGCAACTAGTAAAGAAAAAGCTAAGGTATGCCTAAATTATGCTAGAATGCTAAGATGCAAGAGATTAAGAGTGCCTAAGACAAGATTGTATGAAGTTAAGAGATGCTTATGAGAGATTAGAAGTTAATGAGATGATAAAATGAGACTAAAATTTCCTTTTTATAGAAAAGCCAATTTTAGAAGGATGACCAAGATTAAAAGATGGAATATTCCCTAAGATGGAATATTCCCTAAGATCAAAGGTTGTAATTAAATGCGACAACCATCACTTAGGGTTAGGGAAATATTAGGGTAAAATTTGAAGTGAAGGGTTGAGATTTGATTTTAGAAAAATCAAATCAATGGACAAGGATGCATGTGACAACAAGAGGTGGCAGAAAAAAAGAGGAAAGTGGAGAATTAAAATAGAAAATGGTTTAAGAGATAAAGATGACCTTTTGAATTAAAAACCAATTTAATTCAAAAGTGGTGGGACCAAGTGATAGTAAATAGTTATTTTTAATTATTTACTTGGAGAGAAAATAGAAAGTGGAAAATTTTAAATAAATGATTTTATTTAAAATTAGAAAAAGACAAATTGGATAATAATTAAACAAATCAAAGTGATTTATTCAATTATAGAAAGATATTGGATATTAATGACTTATTTAACAAAATAAATAAATTTTATCTATTTAAATAATCAAGAGGAATAAAAGACAAAGGATAATTAAATAAATTTAGGAATTTATTTAATTATAGAATGATATAAGAAATTAGTGACATATTTAAATAATAAAGGTAATTTATGTATTTAAATAGCTCAGAGGAATAAAAAACATGAATTAATTAATAGTTGAATTTGGACTATAGGACATAATTAAATACTTTAATTATGTTAAGAAGAAATATGATGACATAGAAAATGTGGTTTGTGGGTCTAAGCCAATTTTATTTGCTTAGATTTTCCCCTCTTTGTCATGATGTGGTTTATCACATTGTGACAAAGAAAATAAGTCAAAAATATGCCCCAATGTAAAATAGGATGAGGAATAATGATGAGGAGGTAGCGATATGCCCCCTCAAGAGGACAGTTGGATTCAAAGAGCATGAGTGGGATCTCGAAATGGGCAAGGAGACTAGAAGATAAATTTATAAAGATAAGGATGATGTAGATGTGGACCAGAGGAAATTTTAGCAGAGAAAAGATGAATGATATGACAAAAAGATGGATGTTAGTGCGAAGAAAGAATGTTGAGATGGGGAAGGAAAGAAAGAAACCTTCAATATTTTCTAAAGGACTAATAGGTGTTGCTCGAATCATCATTAGGTGGTAAAAATGACACAAATGGACAAAAAAAACCATTGTATGACATAGACCAAGGTGTGCAAGATCATCCACTTGCAAAATAGACAGTCGCAGACAAGGAATGTCCTAGCTCATACTAAAGGCCAAGTTGCCCCAATCCTTTTGTCAAGAAAATCCATAGATATCAGTCAAAGAAAAGAGCCATGAGACATCCTTGCTCCTCTAAATCCTTCATGGGACATCCTCGAGAGAGATAGTAACATGACTTAAAGACAAAGCCAAAAGAAAAGATAAGACAAGACAAGCAAAAATGTCAACAACCAGTAAGAGTGTTTGCCAAGATTTGATTTGTTTGAGGGTCATGCAATGGATGAAGCCTTGTTTTAGGAAAGACACATCATGTATAAGGCAAATGACAGTGGTTTGACTAAATGTCAATGTCTAGTTTTAGGAAGGACATATCTTATATAAGAAATATGTTGATTGGTTAATGGTTTGATTATTTGCTTGACTTGACTAAGTGACTTTGTTGGTTGGTTCTCTTGTTGATGCATGACTTGTCTGATGTTTCGATGACTGCTTGTGTCTATGATGACAATGTATGACTTATTATGACTCACATGACTGATGTTGACTCTATTTTTGATATTTTTAAAGATTATTTGGATGTTTTTTTGTGTTTTGACATGTTTCAATTTTTTTTGGATTTTGAAGTTTTACAATGTTTTTGGATTTTTTTCAGGACTTTTTTGGATTTTTTAAGACTTTTTTCAGGACATTTTATGATTTTTATGAATTTTTTGATGTTTTACAAGGATCGAGACAAATACATGTGAATGATTCCTACACCCATGAATCAAAGGACAACCATGATCTTGCCGCTAGTCAAGCTGGAAACCAATTGACAAGTGATGATGGCAACACTGTTTGACATGGGAAGGACACATCATGAAACAATGTGAAGATGATAATGATGTAACTAAAGGATTGAGGTCTGCGGTAGGGCTAGGAACAAATCCAAGGAATTTTTTGGATGATGCGCTAGGTTGCATTATTATTGCATTTGGAATGACTTCATTAGGACTAGATGGGATGATGAAGGATCCTTAGACTATTGACAAGGGAAACCAAGATAGGTGATAGGCATAAAAGAATGATGGATGGCTTTGGTAAAAGATAGGAGACAGGAAGACTATGTCACATAAGGATAAATTATGGTCTCCAAGGACTATGTCACATAGGGGATAATGAGGCTATGAATATAATGACATGATATTTTATGACTAGTGTATGACCAAAGGATGGACATGTCAAAAGTTTTCCAAAGCATTATTTGTGTTTGTGCCTTAGTCTTGGTCAAGATCAAAGTAGGTGGGAGAATAGATGGGAATGATAGGGCTTGAATGAATAGATGAAAATTTCATAAGAAAATGTCATGTGAAGGGTAGGGGAGATGAGACCACTTGCCCCCAACTGTAATGGTACACATAGATAATTTATTTTACACACGATGCCTGCTTGCCAGGTTTTCATCATGGTACTTATCCAAAGCACCATAAGAATAGTTTTCACTATTAGACAAAAAATTTCTCTTTACTATTTTCTTGAATTTTTGATTTTTTTGATGTCACCATGATGCCTGTTTACCAAGTTTTCATCAAGGTGACGATTTTTTTTATTTTTTTTACCTTTTTTGTATTTTTTGGATAACCCTAATGCTTTAGATGATCACTAATTTTGTTGAATCCACTGATGGCTCTAATGTAAAGATTGGTGCCATGACATGCCAATAATGACCTTTCTTAAGTAGTTGCCTTGTTAGGATCATAACACTTGCATACAACTGATTGATGTCATTGTGATCCTTTTTGTTATTAGAGTTGGCCTTATCAGAATGTGTACATCATGATAGAGTGCCATGAGAGTCCTTATGATAAAGATTTGTTGCCAAGATGTGATGGATTTGTGACATGGGGTTTTTGGAATTTAAGGAAGATGTAGGATTATGATGGATGATGGTGGATGTGGAAGGATTGTTTGAACATTTGGATGTAGCAATTTTTATTTTCCAAACTTTAGGTGTTGGATGGTAGAGTTTGGAATTTTGATTAGGATAATTTTTGGAACCAACTCTTTTATATGCCTTGCTTGATGACCATTTTGGCAGAGGTGGACACTAATTATATGTAGGAGTCCTCTTTTCTTATGGCTCCACATTTTTATTGACTTTTTTATTTGATTTATTCTTTTCTTGACTTGATCCATTTTTTTTTGGGATCCATTTTAATTTCATTTTTCCACTTGAATTTTTGTTTGATTCCATGGCCTTTGACATTTGATTTTGAATTTTAGATTTTTAATAATTTTCTTTTTGTTGGTTCCAAAGGGAAGGTTTATTGATGTTGAAGTGATGGTTTATGGTGTGGATGGACAGGGTGTTGGCAACAATCTTATGACAAGGACTATTCATGACACCCATTTTAATGTTTGTATGAGATAAAGTTACCCCCAATATCAAGGAGGGACTACTATCATTAGATTCTCCAACTAAGGAATAGCCAAGAACTTGATGTCCATAATATACCTAAACTTGTACAGGTTCTAGAATTCCTTGCTCGTGTAGGCCTAGTCCTTTTCCTTGATAATGCATGTTTTGACAAATTTTGTTTAAGATGGGATACTTGTTATTGTGGAAGAAAGATGCTAACCCATCCTTATTATGGAAATTAATGCTCGAGATCTTCTCATCTATAATAAATCCTGCTTTGAAAAAGATAGATGATCCTAATTGATAGGATGGCATAGCTTCAATGACATGTTGGATAGATTTTTGATGGACATCTTTGGTTTGATTTTGTGACATTTTAGACTCATGTGATCTTGCTAGTGCTTCCAATTTTATGTCAAAACCATCTTTATAGTCAGTGTCATATAGTCTCATGAACTCAACTATAGCTTGATCATTTGCAAATATGTCCATAGTAGAATTTTCTTGTTCTAAAGGAAGATCATCTATGTGTCCCATGGAGGCAAGTGTCTCATTTTGGAAAGTGTCCATATTGGAATTTTGGGTAGGGTGGTCTTCATGAATGACATAGAGGTCAAGGAGTGGATCATTTTGGACATCTTGATCAATGGTAGTGTCTTGGTCAAAGATGGGGTAGTTTTGAATGACATGATTGGAAATAGGATCTTGACCAATGATAGGTTCATCTTGGATAACATGGTTGTGAATAGGATTTTGACCAAGGATGAGTGTCTTTTGTGTGCCATGATTGTCTTGGAGGAATTCTTGAATGGAATTAAAGATGAGGTCATGGAGGGGACTACTTTGATCTTGACATGAAATTGATGTTATGATGTCATGCTTTAGACTTCCTTTTTGAAATGTCTCCTCAAGTTTATTAAATGGAATGTGACTTTGGAGACCATGAGTAGATGTGTTTTCATGACTAAATAGAGTGTCTTGGAATGGATTGGTATATGATGGACTAGGATAGGACATGGAGGCTTTTACTAGGTTGAGGGATGATTGTTGACTTCTTCTGTGGAATTTTTCCTTGATGTCAAAACTGCCCTGGGTTGGTGCCTAGGCATTTCATAGTCTGGTCTTATTATGGCATTTGATTGGCACATTTGTTATTTGGTTTCATGTGCAAATATGAGTTGAGGAATTTTTGGCTATAGGTTCTATGTTCCATTGTTCAAGTGACATGTTTCTATTTTGATAATTTGTGCTTTAGTGTTTCACTTAATTTCATATGTTTGGCATGTTCAGTTCTTCTACAGGTTGATTAATTATGGCTTGATCAGTTACAAGCATCTTGAAATGGAAACATTATGTCTTAAGAAAATTTGACTCCTTACATGCAATAATGCTAGGCATCTTTCTAATCAACATTTGATGGGGAATGTGGTTGATTTTTATTCACTATCTAAATTAGTCAATTAATATAATGCCTATCAATAAGCAAGTCACTATTTTCTCATGGTTTGAAAAGGCATTATGAGTTTGATTTTTTGTCACATGTTTGACTTTGGTAAGACCATGGACTTCAAGGTCTTACCGCGCTACTACTAGCAGTTAAGCTATTGAAAGTTGTAGTGTGGTGGAAGTCATTAGCAGCAACCAAAATAGCTACTGCTACACTGCAGGCTGTCAGAAAGATAACCGCTGTAATGCAGTGAAAATAGCTAGCGACATGGAAGACAACTACCGCTATACCACGAGCTGTTAGAAGTGTAACTAAGGTAATGCGGTGGAAATAATTAGCGGTATGAAAGGAGCTACTGCTATAACGTAGGCTATCAGAAGTGTAACTGCAGTAGCATGGTGGAAACAGTTAGCGGTTAGCAAGGAGCTACCGCTATACCATAGGTAGTCCAAAGGGCGACTGCAGTTGAGCTATAAGGAAGCGGTAACAATCAGTGCTAGTCACCGCTATACTATGGGTAAATAGAATGATGGGTGCGGTAGCATGGTTGAGGAAGAAAATCATGTGTTGGTTCTTTTGGGAAGCTTAGGTCATTATTTCGCTTCCCTTGTTCAAAGGGTTTGGAACCCTAGTCTAGCTGCCACCATGGAATCACTCTCTCGGTTGTTTTACTGTGCATGTTGCTGGTTTACTGACAACATATAGGAAATATTGGAAGACCATGACAATGGTTGATTTACCTGTTAGTCTCCTACCATCAGGTACGAGCTCGAATAAAGGAGAAGCTCAAGCTACTAAGCTACTTTGCAGGTCTGGTAAAATTGCTACATGCAACATCTATTTCAATATTCTCAGGTATTCAGTTTTTCAATTTGTTTGTAGAACCGTTACTTCTAAATGGAAGGTGGAAAATTGGTTAAATATTTTCCTTGTTAGAACTAAAAAGATTGCATATAATAGTAACTACATTTTACAATAGATTTATCATATCAGTTTTATTAAATAGTGGTATTTGTTTGGGGGAAATCATGATGACTTTGAATCTATTCAGTCTCTTACCTAGATTATTTCATAATGGTTATTGAATGCATCATTCTGAAGTTTCGGTTACATTTCACTAATGTGGCAATTGGTTTTTCAAGGGTATTGTTCATGAATTTCATAACATGCTTTAATGGTTCTTTTTTTTAGCACTGCTTGTGTAGGCTGCTTGAGAGGACAGGTTTTAGTCTGCCTTCTATATTTGCATAATGCTTGGATATTCCTATCAGAAGAACTTCTTCGTATTGATCTTTCACATATGTACACTGTAACACCTGGCACTATTGGTTGATTGAAGTTTGGTAACCTGATAATCATCTTTGTTTTATTCTCTGATATAGAAAAATGAGCAACTACTGTAACCTTCCTTGTATGTAATGATGAAATCTGTAATCAGAAGAAAACAAAGAGATTAGGGCTTTATCCTTACTGCAAAGCCTGAAAACACTATGAGACAAAAGAAGTGCAATATATAATAGTTTTGTATGAGATATAGTAGAGAATCCTTTTGGTAAAAAAATTTGGAAAACATAATGTGTTAACTATTTTGAATAATATCATGAGAAAAGGATAAAAATAGAAAGAGAGTTAATTGTTTGATGAAGAACAATGAGAAAAGTATGAAACAAAAAGGGAAATAGAGAGATCCTCTATATCATTGTATGATTTACTAAAACAGTAAAGGGGTTGGTGCTCCTTGAGATTGGTGTCTCTGAATGAGGGGATAGTTCTCCTTGAGTTGGTGCTCAAAAATTAGCCTATAAGGAATTATAAGGAGTGGTTTTGAAATTAAACCAGTAAGGTAGTTTACGAGTGTTTTTTCTACCCCAAGAGGGTTTTCCACTTGGCAATTTTTGTGTCTCTCATTTGTGTGATTTATGTTTATCTTGCATACTCCTTCCTTCTATCATTTATGTTATTGTGCTCATTCAATTGGTCAATGCTTTGATACTTTAAGGCTGTTTAAAAGTTTAAAGTCAATTTTCTTAGGTTTGTCATGCAAATATGATGCAAAATGTCTTTCATAAAGTGAATTAACTTCTGCATTCTATGCTCATTATATGAATGTTCAAAATTTTGTCAAAACCAAGTCAAAGTTGAATATTATGAAGTTTTATAGTTCTGTTGATAAAGCATAGCAAGATTGTTCATAAAGCTTTAATTGAACAATATCATATGATGCTTTTTATATGGGTTGTAAATGTTAGTCAAGTCTCATGTCAATTTGATCCAAAGTGTTAATCTTATCTTGCTTAAACAAATCTGTCACTTTGGGTTAAATGAGTAAAAGTTTCATTATGCTTTCAAAGTTAAAAGTTAAAATTACTCCACTCTGATTCACCCCCCCTCTCAGAGTGAATCCACTTCCAACAAGTGGTATTAGAGCATAGTGTCTTGCATTAGGTTTCAAACCTAGGATTGATTTTGGTCTTGGAATTCTATTTTTGTGTGTCGTGGAGTATTCATCATGGCTAAGTGCAAAAGGAACAAAGGTCAAAAGAGAGCTACTTATGTCAAGCAAACAATTGATAAATCAACCTCTGCCAAGTCCAGTGAAGTTTTGTCTCAAGAATTACCCCTGCTAGTTAATACGAAAAGTGATCCTATAGTTGTTGAAGAAGATCACTTAGTAAGTGACTTTGAACAAGAATTTGGCAAAAAGGATTGTGAAGGTGATGAGTTTGAAGTTGATTTGGAGGAAGAACTGCTTGCTGCCTTAGATGAGCTTAGGAGGATTAGAAAAGAAAATCAGGATCTTAAGGTACGCTTAAAGGAAAGTGTCAGTGTCAATAAAGTTGTAATACAAGCTCATAATGATGATAAAAATATTATTGAATTTCTGAAAGGAAAAATGGTTGATAAGAAAGAGACTAAAGAGGGATTAGAAGCCAAGTTAAAGGACAAGAATGAATTATGTAATAAACTGGAAAATGAGGTTGCCTCATTAAAGAGATGTTCAGATAATGATTCATTGTTAAAAGAACTAACTCTTAAAGATAATTTGATTATCCATCAGAAAATTGAAATTGAAGAATGCAAACGGATTGCAGTTGTTGTAAAGTCTAATTTGGAGGTTAAAAAGATTGAATGTCTAAAACTTGAAGGAGAAGTAGTTGCTTTGAGAAAATAGCTTGAAAGTGTTAAGATTCAATTGGTCAAAAATCAGAAATTTGATTGCAGTACTAATTTATTGAATGAGATGATTGGCAAACAAAAGCGATTTATAGATCCTACAAGAGTGGGATATGAGGTTGGACAAGGCTCTATAGAAGAATCTAAGAATGAAATAGTTTTTTCTATTGCAGATGGAAAGTCATTTACTGCTAAGAATACACCAAGATTGAAGTTTGATCTCGATCACCATACTGTTGATGCTTAGAAAAAATTAAAATGGATTAGGACAAAAAGACCATCAAGATCTTCATTTATCAGGTATAACCACTCTCAATTTCATGGATATTGTTTTTGCTGCAATGCTTATGGACATAGAGCAAGAAATTGTTGGATGAATAAAAGTCATAATCATGTGAGAAATGTCAAGAGAGGTTCATACAACATGCCTAGAAGAAATTATTCTCTCTTTGGTCTAGACAACTCTATTATATGTTATAGGTGTAATGGGTTTGGACACAAATCACAGTGGTGTAAGAAAATTTTGATAAAGCCATCTAGGGACTACATGTTCAAACAAAAGGAAAATAATACCATGAGTAAGGAAAAGACAAAGCCTATACAAGTATGGAGAAGAAAGCAAGAAAAGAAAAATGAAGAACTAAATCTTGTGCATACTACACAAGAATCATCACTAAGTTTTTGAAAGACAGTATGAAGATAGGGGGGATGATTAATGCATTTTAAATAAAACCCCTTTGATATCAAAAGGAAGTAGAATCTTGTTGTGTCATAACCTATTTATCATCAAAATGCAAGACATAGATTTGTTTTATTGTCTATGCTGAGAATAATAGTGACAATGAGTTGATGATAACTATCTTAATGCTATGGTTCATTTTTATCATCATTCTATTAGAAGATGATTTATCATATGACTATTGTTGGTGCTGTAGTTGATTCTTTCTATTTCTATGGGAGTGTCCATAGTAAAAGATACTTATGACACAATTATGTTGTTCACCATTTGTGGAAAAAATATTATTAATCTTGGTTTGCTGAAATGTATTGCTTGTGCTAGGAGGATCAATTTATTCTTTGTACTTATCAGAATTGGTGATGGTTTGTGTTACGCAAGAGATACATTGAAACCATATCCAACAAAAACTTGATAAAATTTAGTGCCTTGATTTATATGAATGATGTTTCAGCAACAGAGCATGTTAAGACAATGATTTGGCTAAGGTCTTAATTGAACGATTGATAGAGGCAGTTAGGTGAAAAACATTAATGGTAAATGTTGAGTTTTGTAGTGTTGTCCTTGAAAAACATGAACAACATACTAAGTAGTTGCTAAAATTAGTTTTCTGGAGTTGTGGTTGCTGGTGTGGCATTTTTGACATTGATTATGCTGGTATAGTATATGTGTACTTGATAACAGACAAACAACATTGATAGATTTTGGGTATTCCTGGATGATAAAGATTTCAATATGCATCTAATGATCAATATTTTCATTTGACAGTTAAATTTTACATGATACTAATAGTTTGGTGACTTGAGACTTATGTAGTGGACTGTATGCTACAGATTTGGATGCTTTGTGTTATTCTGGTAAAAGATGTTATTCTGAAGAACAAGCAAGATATACATTTGTGCATGGTTATTCATACTGGTAACAGTGTGTTTATAGTTGACAATGGAGAATGAAGTTTAATATGACCAAAAAGTGGAACAATTAGCCTTGGTGTGCAGTTTTGGTTAGGAATCTTTGATTGGTTGCTTTGTTTGTGGCTATTCAGTGGTTTATAGATTTGCAGCCTTATGATGTTGCTGGTTTTTTAGTCATTTTGGTTTGCTCTTGATGTCAAACCCGAGATTGATACATTTGTTTAAATTCATGACAATAAGATGATATCCATTGGCATTCATGGTGTGGAAACTTACAGAACTTATTTCTTAGGATATTCATGCTTCCTATTCATATTTATCCTTTGTAGATGCTTATGTTTTTTTTGGTCTGATAGTAGAATTATGCTACAGGTTGTTCAAGATCATGAATTTAGTTTATGTTACTGGTCACAATTTTGCATGGGCATGTAATTGTATCAGGTACAAATTGGTTTAACAAGTGACCATGGTATTAATTCTTAAAAAAGGATTCCTCTACATTCGCATCAAAACATAAGTGCTTAAAAGAATTGGTTCATTGCTTTGTATTCATTGTTCTGGTGATCATAATGGCTTATGGTATTGGGTCTGCATTTTTTCTACATTCCTGTTATAACTGCATCTTGGTATCGATTGTTGTTGTACTTCATGGAGAAAATGGGGAGAAAATGGTTGTTGTATATCACAGGTTTCTTCCTTTGTCTTTGTGACAAAAAGGGAGAGAAAATGACGGTTTAGATGGCTCAAATTTTTGCCATCAAGGACAAAGGGGGAGTTTTTTGACTTCTTCTATGGTATTTGTCCTTGATGTCAAAACTTCCCTAGGCTGGTGCCTAGTCATTTCACAGTCTAGTCTTATTATGGCATTTGATTGGCACATTTGTTATTTGGTATCATGTGTAGATCTCAATTGAGGCATTTTGGTTACAGGTTCTATGTTCCATTGTTCAGGTGACATGTTTTTGTTTTTGATAATTTGTGTTTCAGTGTTTCACTTAGTTTTATATGTTTGGCATGTTCAATTCTTCTATAGGTTGATTAATTATGGCTTGATCAACTACAAGCATCTTGAAATGGAAACATTATGTCCTAAGAAAATTTGACTCCTTACATGCAATAATGCTAGGAATTTTTCTAAGCAACATTTAATGGGAAATGTGGTCGATGTTTATTCACTGTCTAAATCAGTCAATTAATATAATGCCCGTTGGCAAGCAAGTCACTGTTTTCTCATGGTTTTGAGAAGGCATTATGAGTTTGATTTTTTGTTACATGTTTGACTTTGGTAAGACTGTGAACTTCAAGGTCTTACCATGCTACTACTGGAAGTTAAGCTAGTGACTGTGGTAGTGTGGTGGAAGCCATTAGTGGCAAGAAAAATAACTATCGCTACACCGCGAGCTATCAGAAAGATAACTGCGGTGAAAACAACTAGCAGCATGCAAGATAGCTACCTCTATACCACAGGCTATCAAAAGTGTAATCGAGGTAATGCAGTGGAAACAGTTAGCGGTAGGAAAGGAGCTACCACTATACCATGGGTTGTCAAAAGTGTAACCACGATAGCACAGTGGAAACAATTAGCGATTAGCAAGGAGCTACTGCTGTACTGCAAGTAGTCCAAAGGGTGACCACGATTGAGCGATAAGGAAGTAGTAGAGGAAGTGGTAACAGGTAGTGCTAGTCACCGCTATAATGTGGGTAAATAGAATGATGGGTGTGGTAATGTGGTTGAGGAAGAAAATCATGTGTTGGTTCTTTTGGGAAGCTTAGGTCATTATTTCGCTTCCCTTGTTTGAAGGGTTTGGAACCCTAGTCTGGCTGCCACCATGGAATCACTCTCTTGGTCATTTTATTGTGCATGTTGCTAGTTTACTGATAGCATATAGGAAAGATTGGAAGACCATGACAATGGTCGATTCACCTGTTAGTCTCCTGCCATCAGGTAAGAGCTCGAATAAGGGAGAAGCTCGAGCTACTAAGCTACTTTGTAGGTCTGGTAAAATTGCTACATGCAACATCTATTTCAATATTCTCAGATATTCTATTTTTCAATTGGTTTGCAAAACCGTTACTTCTAAATGGAAGGTGGAAAATTGGTTAAATATTTTCCTTGTCATAACTAAAAAGATTGCATATAATAGTAACTGCATTTTACAATAGATTTATCATATCAGTTTTATGAAATAGTGGTATTTGTTTGGGGGAAATCATGATGACTTTGAATCTATTTAGTCTCTTACCTAGATTCTTTCATAACGGTTATTGAATGCATCATTCTGAAGTTTTGGTTACATTGCACTATTGTGGCAATTGGTTTTTCGAGGGTATTGTTCATGAATTTCGTAACATGCTTTAATGGTTCTTGTTTTTAGCACTACTTGTGCAGGCTGCTTGAGAGGATAGGTTTAAGTCTACCTTCTATATTTGCATAATGCTTGGATATTCCTATTAGAATAACTTCTTCATATTGATCTTTCACACGTGGCACTATTGGTCAATTGAAGTTTGGTAACCTGATAATCATCTTTGTTTTATTCTCTCATATAGAAAAATGAGAAACTTTTGTAGCCTTCCTTGAATGTAATGATGAAATCTGTAATCAGAAGAAAATAGAGAGGGGTATGTGCAGGATCATCATGGAAAAAAGAGGCCCTTATGTGGCAATGAAAATTCAAAAAATCAGACTTAGGCAACTTGATGTAAAACTTTGAATAAGTTATCTATATTATTTCAAAAATATGTAAGAATAGAATCTGTAGAAAATTGAATGTAGTTTCTAAACTACTAGGTTTATTTTTAAAAAAACAAATCTATTTGGTGAAATCTTGAAATTTCAATGCATTAGTACTTAAATTTCAGGGAAAAAAAAAGAAGTAGGTGTCTTTCTTACCACCCTAACCACAATAAAATGATAATATTTTTTTATAATATTTTATATATAAGTAGAGGACTCATGTTCAGATGTGATGCATTTTTTTTTGTAATTTTTTTCCAATTAATAATTAATTATGAATTTTGTATTACAACTATTAAAAAATATAAAAAACTCGTATGTCTGACCACCTTAACTTGGTCAAAATTTCATGAAATTCAATTTTGTCTTTTTTAATCCTATAGTATGCAAAGCATAAAATGTGACAGATGTTTTGGATTCAAAAAATGTGATACTGTTTGAAATCTATACATGTTTTTCAATCAACCTATCAATTAGGACTTTAGTCGTAATTTAAATAGAAAATGAATAATAATAATTTATTAAATTCAAAGTAAAGGATAATTTATATTGGTGGAAAGCTGAGAATCTCCTTTAAAAACCCTTTTTGTTTCATCAATTTTTGTTTAAAAAAAGTCATCAGCCACATGGGCCATCATATCACTTACATATCGCCACTTTTTGGCCCATCATGATCCTGCACATACCCAAAGATTAGGACTTTATCCTTACTGCAAAACCTAAAAACACTATGAGACAAAAGAAGTGCAATATATAATAGTTTTTTATGAGATATAGTAGAGAATTCTTTAGCTAAAAAATTTGGAAAACACAGTGTGTTAACTGTTTTGAACAGTATCATGAGAAAAGGATAAAAACAGAAAGAGAGAGTTAATTGTTTGATGAAGAACAATGAGAAAAGTATGAAACAAAAAGGGAAATAGAGAGATCCTTTGTATCATTGTATGATTTACTAAAATAGTAAAGGGGTTGGTGCTTCTTGAGATTGGTGTCTCTAAATGAGGGGTCGGTGCTCCTTGAGATTGGTGTATCTAAATGAAGGGATGGTTCTCCTTGAGTTGGTGCTCAGAAATTAGCCTATAAGGCATATCAAGTAGTGATTTTGAAATTAAGCTAGTAAGGCAGTTTAGGAGTGGTTTTTCTACCCCAGGAAGGTTTTCCACTCAGTAATTTATGTGTCTCTCATTTGTGTGATTTATGTTTATCTTTCATACTCCTTCCTTCTATCATTTATGTTATTGTGCTCATTCAGTTGGTCAAAGATTTGATACTTTAAGGCTGTTTAAAAGTTTAAAGTCAATTTTCTCAAGTTTTCCATGCAAATCTGATGCAAAATGTCTTTCATAAAGTGAATTAACTTCTACATTCTGTGCTCATTATATTAATTCTCAAAAAAAATTCAAAAGCAAGTCAAAGTTGCATATTATGAAGTTTTATAGTTCTGTTGATAAAGCACAATGAGATTGTTCATAAAGCTTTAATTGAACAATATTATATGATGCTTTTTATATGGGTTGTAAATTTTAGTCAAGTCTCATGTCAATTTGATCCAAAGTGTTAATGTTCTCTTACTTAAACAAATCTGTCACTTTGGGTTAAATGAGTAAACGTTTCATTATGCTTTCAAAGTTAAAATTTAAAATTACTCCACTCTGATTCACCCCCAACTCTCAAAGTGAATCCACTTCGAACAATGATGGGCTAGGATAGGACATGAATGCATGATAGGACATGGATGGAGGACTAGGATATGACATGGATGGCTGGGTTCCCTTGTCAAAGTTAGGATAAGGGTGAGTAATGGAAGCTTGTTGCATACAAGTGTCATGGATTGTGCTAAAGGATTCATGATAGGGAGGGGGAATGGATAGAGAAATAGGATTGATGGGTTGTTGGTAAGAGGGATAGAGGGATGGAGGACCAGGGGTTGTAAATTTGCACTTAGATTGGAGGTACAATGTTTTGAAGTCCCTAGCTAGTTTAGATTGACCATTATGAAGAAATTGGTATTCAATTAGACTAGCAAGCATATCAAAGTGGCTTAAAGACATGATGGTGAATGGCATGAGACTAAGACTATGTTTTGGTATTTGTGGAATAAGGAGTGACAATACAATGTGGTAAAGGGGATGTGTTATGTCAAATGATTTCTGTAGGAAAGCTTTTCTTAACCATTCAAAGTTTGGCCATTGTGTCAATTTTGATTGTGAAAGGACTTGTTTGAGGACCAAGTGACAAGGTGATAAAATGATAGGGATGAAAATGAATAAAAGATTGATTTTTGACTTGGTCCAATGACAATCTACTTTTGAAGGGAAAGGTTTGACAAAGTATGGAAAGTTTACCTATCCTAAAATTTGCAAGATGAGGACTTATCCTGAAAATGATTGTGAAGTCTATCCAATGCCAATGCAAAGGTATGACAAACCTAAAGGTGTAATGGTTGATTGTCTAAGCCAATCTGTCTAGTTTGAAGTAGAAACTGTTGAGGAAAGATGTCCAAAAATAGATTGAAAATGTTTGGTCTCGGGTTTTGACAAAGACAATGGTTTTTCTTAATGGCATGCAATTGCGTTGCTTCAGATGACAAATGCGACTCAGGATCAAATATGTTGTTTAAGAAACAAATTGTGTTGCAAAAAGGATAATCTTTTACAGAGCAGTCAAATGTGTTACAAAGCATAGAAAATGCGGTGTACAAAGGAAAATGCATTGTAGGATCTAGTAGATGTGGCATTTCAGATAACAAATGCAGCTTAATAGAGTGATTTCATTACAAGAGAAATCAAATGTGGTCTATTATGTCAAATGCGGTGCAAGTTTAGCAAATGCATTGTAGAATATCATATGCATTGCACATAATTTCAAATGTGTTGTAGAGTCTGGTTTCTTGCAAGTTTGGCATATTTGCAGGTTGTTTCAGTTTGAAGGTATTTTTCTAGATTTGCAAAAGGTGTTGATTTATTTTTGTTTCAGCAAACACTTGGCAAACACATTATCTTTGAAAATATTTTAAAATCAAGCACATAGAAGACAAGCACTATCCTATGGTTGCAAAGACTATATTCTCTAGATTCCACGTAGATTTTACTCCAACAACACTTATTCTTAGCGGGTGATTTATAAGCTTGGCCAAATAGGCTCCCCCTTACATTGCGCTCACTTCTCGGGTCAACCAAGCTTCAAGCCCCCATGAATATCCCATGGTAGACTTTTCACCTCTACTAAGAATTGTGAGAATGTGGATGCCTTGGCAATTACCATTGTTGCACCAAAGAATAGATAAGGGTTTTTGGAAAAATAAACAAGAGGTTATAGTATAGGCATTTCATTCATGGGGGACCATCCATGTGGAAAAATACCATTGTTTCCCTTCTTTTCAGAACAATCCTCATCATACTTGAACTTTCCTCAAGTACCCACACTTATATACCGGTTGGAAGTCACTTGGATTTAGTGTGTTGTCGGTGGGGTCGTTCCCTAGGGTGATTAATTTTTCCCACTAGGTAGGCCCTCTAAGGATAAAAAAATAGAAAGTAAGTACATATATAGTTCGATCAATCTTTGCTTGGGTAAAAAAAGAGAGAGCACACACGATATACTGAACTCACACTAGTAAGAGTTGTTCATTTTTAAACCCAAATTGAATTGTGAGGGGTGATAAAGTAACAAACTCTTAGTGTTTTTGGTTCTCAAGATCACACAAAGTGCAAGAGAATTGCATACACACTTAAGAGAATATAACTATACCACAAGACACACAAGACACTTGTTCATTTTAAACCCAATTATGTGTGAGACACACAATATTTATTTTAAGCCAATGTCATGAAGAAATGCAAGTTTATTTTAATCCAATGAGTTGTAATGCATGATTGTGTTCTTTTTAATCCCATGAATGTGAATGCATGTTCATTTTAACTCATGAAATGTAAATGCAAAGTTGTAGAGTTGTTTGTTTGATTAATATTATGGAATAAAAAGACAAACAAACAAGGGGTTATACTACTTTTCTAGCTTGCCACATGTTGCAACAAATAAATTAGTAACCAAAAAAAAAAAACCCTAACCTACAATGCAGAAAATACAACAAAAAATTTGAAAGCAAAATTTACCCAGGTGAATGCGTCACAATAGAGCAAATGCATCTCAGGATCAAAAATGGAAATGTAACAAGCAGATGCATTGCTATGCAAAGAAAATGTGGCTCAAAAATTAAATGTGGCACTCAGGTTCATGAATGTGGCTCAGTAGATCAAATGCATTATTTGGCATATCATATGCAGTTCAACAAAGAAAATGTGTCGTTTGGTTTAGCATATATGACTTGATATAGATGTGTCATTTCTGAAAGGTATTGCATCGTGATAGAGTGTTTGCATCTCATAAAGTTGCGATTGCATCGTTCTATACCTATACCTACAAAAAATCTGAAACAAATCCATACAAAAACTACAAACAAGGATTTTTGGGTTCACCAATGTAACTGAGGGTAAACTTAGGTTAGCATGATTATATCATAATAAAATCAAAACCCAAAACAAGTAATGAAGCACAAAGGAGAGAACATGAAAATAAAAGGAAAAAGTTTACCCAAGCTCTTCAACCTCCATGATTGACCTCCATTACACCTTCTCTATTTGCTGCAATATGATGTGTGCCCTCATATTTTGTGAGCAACAATGACTATGCCTAGACTAGAGAAAATGTTGAATGATTTAAATGAAAATGCTACACTATGCAACTATGCAACTAGTAAAGAAAAAGCTAAAGTATGCCTAAAGTATGCCAAAATGCTAAGATGCAAGAGATTAAGAGTGCCTAAGACAAGATTGTATGAAGTTAAGAGATGCTTATGAAAGATTAGAAATTAATGAGAGATGATAAAATGAGACTAAATTTTTTTTTTATAGACAATCCAATTTTAGAGGGACGAACAAGATTAAAAGATGGAAGATTCCCTAAGATCAAAGGCTTTAATTAAATGTGACAACCATCACTTAGGGTTAGGGAAATATTAGGGTAAAATTTGAAGTAAAGGGCTGAGATTTGATTTTAAAATCAAATCAATGGACAAGGATGCATGTGACAAGAATAGGTGGCACATAAAAAGAGGAAAGTGGAAAATTAAAATAGAAATTGATTTAAGAGATAAAGATGACCTTTTGAATTAAAAATAAATTTAATTCAAAAATGGTGGGACTATGTGATAGTAAATAATTATTTTTAATTATTTACTTGGATAGAAAATAGAAAGTGGACAATTATAAATAAATGATTTTATATAAAATTAGAAAAAGAGAAAGTCGATAATAATTAAAAAAATCAAAGATATTTATTTAATTATAGAAAGATATGGGAAATTAATGATGTATTTAACAAAATAAATAAAGTTTATTTATTTAAATAATCAAGAGGAATAAAATACAAAGGATAATTAAATAAATTTAGGAATTTATTTAATTATAGAGTGACATAAGAAATTAGCAACACATTTAAATAATAAAGGTAATTTATTTATTTAAATAGCCCGGAGGAATAAAAGACATGAATAAATTAAATAATTAGAAATTATTTAATTAATAGTTGAACTTGGACTATAGGACATAATTAAATACTTTAATTATGTTAAGAAGAAATATGATAAGACATAGAAAATGTGGTTTGTGGGTCTAGGCCATTTTTATGGGTCTACAACAAGTTTATTAGAATCATCTTAAATGAATCTATGACAAGAAAATGAAAGAAAAAAACTTTCAAACTGGTGATTTGGTCCTCAAGGAGAATCAAAAGGTACACCTAAATTAGGATGACAAAGGAAAATTTGAACCCAACTGGTTAGGCCCATTCGTCATCATAACAAGCTATGGCTTTGGGGCTTATCAGTTAGCTACTCCTGAAGGAGAAAATTTAGTTGAACCACTGAACAACAACCACCTCAAGAATTTCTACACATGAAGCACATCAAAATGCCCTAGGAAAAAGGGTAAAAATCCAAACAAACAAAAAAAAAAGATATAAAAGTAAAAAAATCAGAAAAAGAAAGAAAATAGTAAAGAGAAATAAAACATTCGTTGAGTGAAAACCATCTTAGTGGTGTTCATAGAACATGTACCATAGTGAAAAACTAGAAAACATGCACTATGTTTGAACAAGACTCACATCATTATCTATCAGTACTCCCCACAACATACACCCATTTGCCTCATAATAAAACAAGTATTCAACCATAGCTTGTTATTGATTGAGGAAAGTAGTGAAGTTTTTCAACTGGGGGAAAATTCCCTAAGATGGTCATCGATTAGATATTTATGCATCATATCATGGTCAAAAACAACAAAATAAAAAAAATTGAAAATAATAAAATCAAAAATATCTCAAAAACAACAAAATCAAAAACATTTGAAAACATAAAAAAAAACATCATTGGGTTATTCCTTCACTCAAATAGTCTAAGATATCAACATTTTCTTGAACCCCATAGCTAGTTCAAGTAGATTTCCCACAACATATCCTCTAGACACAAAAGTGGAATATCAATCCAATTGAGCAATATTGTTTATCCCAAAAACAAGTTTATGCTTTGGGTCAAACAATCGAACTGTGTGGTCTCTACGTGTACAACATAGGTAAGGCTTAGTAGCCCCTAAGGCCTTAGGTAAGTCCCCTAAGGTTTCTATCATGTTTTATTTCAACTTATTAAAAAATTCAAAATCTAAACACAGTCACAAAAATTAAAAATCCAAAAATAGTCACAAAAATTAAAAAACCAAAAATAGTCACAAAAATTCAAAATCCAAAAATAGACAAAAAAATTCAAAAATTCAAAAAAACATTATGAAACAGAAAAGATAAAAAAAATTCAAGCCAAGTGAAATATGAGCCTTTGTGTGTACAACTTAGGAAATTCTTATCTTTTATGAGCCCCCAAGGCCCTAGGTTAGTCCCCTGAAAACAACAAATACAACATCATAAAACTTGAAAAAAATCAGAATTTTTTTATCTCCATCATCACAATTTGCAATAAAAAATTCACCCATAATAAACAAATCATCACCTTCACACTTTGAAAAAATAGAAAAATAAACAAAGTAAACATCAATAGTAATAACTTTCAAGCAAAAAATCACAAAGATTTGATTACAAAACAAACAAAAACAAGGCCAAAGTATCAACTACCTATCTTTTTGAAAAGTCACAAAAAACATCCTATGATATGCCTTAATAGATATGTTCCTATGATAGACATGATCAACACTAGATAATAGCCCCACCCCAAATAGATATGGCAAGTGATACTACAAATTTTTTTTATCTTTTTATAGTCTTATCTTTGTGATTTATTTTATTGACTCATTCCTATGATCTCTCAAGGATGTCCATAAGCATTTAGAGAAGAAGGAATGGGGCCAACTGAGCATCATTTCGATTTTCTATTTGTAAGATATTTTGTAATATTAGCATGGCGAATAATTGATTTATTGAGTGTATGAATTTTTTTTTGAAACAATTCATGAAGCAACTGCATGTTAGGTGTTCTATACCTCTTTGTATAACTGGTCTGAAAAGTATTTAACATAACTCGATTATATACTGAAAAAAAGTTTTTGTATGTCTGGTACGAGTAAGAGCAACATTTGTTTGTAGAGTAAAAGTCCATGTAATGGATACAAAATCACCTTGGTCATTAATACCCTGGTGCATCATATGTGTTTTCTACATCAAATAGCATTGTTCAAACTGCAAAGTCTCAAAGCAAAGCGAAAGAAACTCATTAGTGCTAACAATATCAAATTTCTACCCAACATCAATTTTTTTTTCTAACTAACATTCATCCTGCATCAGAACATCACCAGTACCATATCCATTTTGCATCCATAATGTCATCAATACATATCATGATGATAATGAAAATAATGAAAACATCATGTATCATGAATAAATGGCATACATCCATCATATATCAACATCATATATCAAAATGATATATTGATCCTCCATAATAAAACATCATATGAAAAAATATATGATCCATCCATTCACGCCATATTCATACATCAAAACAGTACCAAAAACACATATAACCATACATCATCACATAAAATAAGATGAATTGAAGAAGGTATATCTCATATATATCATCATAAAAAAGGGGAGAATTTCAAAGTACATCATCATCATTAAAAGAAGTGTGATAGGATAATATAAAATAACATATATACGAGGCCTTGATTAGGCTGATGAATATATATACAAAAACCATGTGCGTAATATATCTCTAAGAAATGAACATCATAAAGATCAAAGTAAATATGTAACACTACTTGAAAAGAAAGGGAGGAATATATAGACCACATTGTGGATCACCATCTGAATATGGCTATCTCACAAAACCCTCCTCAACACAATTGCCTACAACACTAGGCTCTCCAAACTATGGACATCGAGCAACCCTAGGAATAGTAGAATCATACAATGTTTGATAGTATTTTGACACCTATAACAGCTGATATCACTTGAATCATATATTATCATGCTCTACCCTCAAACTGTCCCTCTCAACAATAACACTCTATAACTATGTCCTAGCAACAAGATGATGACCAATCTATGTGTCTCTCTCTGCTCTAAATGTCTCTCACTCTATCATAAGTGTGAGGATCTATGCCTCATTGGCTTGTTGTAATATCTCTACATCTCTATCAATGGTCATTTGAGATAAATATATACCTCCATCCCCAAGTGGTGGAGGGGGACCTAGAACATGCCCCTGATCTAATGCCTAATCACCCTGTGCTCCATCCCATCTAGCTCGACCAAGCTACTTGAATAAAACCTTGATATGCTGTCCATCCCCATGCCATCCTGTAATGTTTAATTTTCCTAATGTGGGATCACCGCTAGGATCTATAAATATCAATGGCACACATCATGACCACTACTGATCAAAATCAAGAGCAGTACTCAAATATGATAAACCAATCGGCCAACCCCATCTCAGTAGGTAAATATCTCTAAATGCAACAATGTCAACATCTTTTTCTACCTTATGACCCCATACACGGACCTCTATAGTGGTCCGATTGAACTGAGCCTCATAAGTATCAAGAAACCAACCATGTATCTCTCCAAACTAATGACATAATCTATTAGGTAAGTAATGTTCTAGAAGAGAATGAGAATGACCAATCAACCATCTAGTCTACTAATAGTACACTAGCTACTCTCGATCCTCCGACCATGCCTCACATTCCATATAGGGTCTCCAAAAAAAACCTAGAATGTCATTGAACACATGATGCTAGTACGGAAGTTCCCCAGACAAGGTGTAATGTAATAAATCTCCATAACGATATGATCATGGATCCGTAGTAGTATGATATTGCATACCATCAAGCTGAGCAACTGCAACGTGCTCCTAGGCCCATATGTGCAAAAGACAGACACCTACGGAAATAGATTTGCTACCCTGATATACAATTACCTCATGAATATCTTTATAGATATGGGAAAGAAGACACATACCCAAGGAATATCTAGTCCCATGATCGAACATACCCTCAATACAAATACCCCATCCAATAGGGAATTGATGACCTCTCCTATCGGGAAAAACTATCCCTAAAATCAAACTACAAAGAACAAGGGAAACAGGTCTACACTGCCAATAAAATCTAATAAATCAATCTCAGACTATCGAAACTCCAAGTGTCTGACAACCAACACACACCACATGGAACGGGTACCCAGTTGAACATGGTATGTCACAAGCTCACCATGGATAGGAATGTATAGAATCCTCCACACATCCTCAAGTGTAATGGTGGCATCTCATGTAGGTAAATGGAATGAAGAATTCTCTGAATGCCACCACTCCAAGAGCGTGGTCATCATCATTGTGTGAGATCATATGGGAGGCATGTAAAAAATATGACAAAGCCCGACTGCATCTAGGAAATCTCACTCCAAAAAATCAAAATGGGCAATTGGATCAAATAGATCCCAAGGTCATCTCTCTCTTGGTTTTAGTGGTTTAAGGACCACTTGCAATCATTTTAACCCACAATGTTAGGGTTTCGCACTAAACATGAAAAAAAAAAAAAAAATGATGAAAAATGAGACTTAGGGTTAGAAATAGGAAAAAGGAAGAAAATTCTAGTAAAAGTGAGGAAATATTAGAAATATTAATGAAACAAAGCAAGTGCAAGGAGAATTTCCAAGTGTGATATATCAAAAGCAAAGAAATTTTGCAAGTGTGCAGGTTTAAGTGAAGTACGTAAAAACCAACATAGAGCATTCAAAAACAAAAAATTAGAGCAAGTGTGAGTTGCAAAGGCAAAAACTTAAGTCAAAAGCGAAGGTCTAATTCAAGTGCACATAAAAATAACAAATGCAAGCTTTCTAAAAATTCAAATGCATAGAAAATGATGCAAAAGCACTAAAAACATAAAAAAATCACTTTTGACTAAGGAAAATTTATACATGAATTATGAGAACATGACTAAATGAAAATTGGAGGTGAGAGGGTGCATACCGAGACACCGACACTTGCAAGCCATCCAAACTCTTGAACCAAGTCCAAATGATGCAGAGCTCCCTAAATCATAGGCATTGCTCCTCGATTATTGACAAAATGAGAAATCTAGAGACAAGAATTCGCTATAGGATCAAAATGAAAATGAGGTAATTAGAACCGTAATTACCTATTTTAACCCTCAAAAACCTTAAATTTTACCTAGGAAACCCTAATTTTTACTTAGGGAACCTTCCTACATTCAAAATAGGACTTCCCAAGAACATTGGAACATGCAATGAGGGACCTATAGACTTAATTTTTTTTCCTCTCCTCATCTAAATTGAAATAGAATAGTGTCGTGACCTTGACCTCAAAAATGAAATTTTTGGCTAACCTCTCGAGGGGGCAGCACAGAGTCTTACGATCATTTCACTAGCAATTGGGGCATAATTTTTTTTCAAAATCTTGATCTTAACATCAAATCTTTGAAACAAATAAACTAGTACCTAACATCTATCACACAGTCTAAATAACATTTTCACATCATCGACATCATTATCATCAAACACCATTGCATTTCACATCAATTACATCCAAAACCCTAATTTCCTCTATTAATTGAATAATACATTAGTTAATTAATTCACATTTTCATCACTTTTTACTAATTAAATAAATTCCATTTATTTAATAAAGTCCTAAAAACCTATTTCTACTATTAATTGAATAATAGGACATTATTTAATTAATTCACATTTCTAAAATTTTGACCAATTAAATAAATTTATTTTATTTAATAAAGTACTAATATCACTTTATTTCATCTTGATTAGTTAAATAACACCAATTAACTCACCCTCCCTCCAAAATTTGAATAATTTGAATAAAAGTATTCAAATTATAATAAAAAATCAAATCAAACTCATGCAACTTTGTTTGCAAAAGTCAAACTTTATTTGCATGTTCAACTCCAAAATGAATTTATAAATTAATTAAATTAACTATTCATTCTCAACCACTTTCTTGATTGAGTAAATTATGATCCCCTAATTTCTCAATCTATTCCTGATTGATCAATCTAATTCCTAACTAATCAATCTAATTCCTAACCGATCAATCTAAATCCTGACTGATCAATCTAAAACCTGACTAACCCATGTATTCCTCAATCACAAAAATTATGTAATCTACTTTTCACAAATAATTCATGTTTATTTCCTCTCAAAATCCTTTGACCATCGATCTTGATTCAACATTGTTTAATCATGATCGTCTATTTTGAGTCACAATTTCTATATAACAAACATCTTTCCTCACAAAAGATGGATTAGAGAATCAACCTATTTTAGACAATGAAGTAATGCCAAAACACCATTTATAGAGCTTCAAAACATTTCTTCGATTAACCATTCATGCATCATTTTTCAACCTTTTGCACATGAACTATGGAGGCTTCATAGTGATATGAGCAACCACATCCTCATGAATATACCCCAATACGAAATGGGTAACAATGTTGTTATTCAATTCAGTTGTTTATGCATTTAATTTTCATGTTCTTGAATTCAATATTCTTAATTTTGCATTTCATAAGTGTAGGAATAGATCTTAGATTATTGTTCTTGATTATAGATTAGATTCTATTTCAAGTACATTTTATCTTATTTATGTCTATGATTTCCCCCACATAGTTGCCCACTTACATTTTTGAATTGCATAATCATAAATTGGGTAAAATCTAAGAAAATTTTCCCTATCAACCTTTGAAATCTAGAGCAACCTATGCAAGATATAGTCACTAGTGCAAGGGCACCATTTATTTTTTTATCAATTCAAGGTTTTAAGGTCTAGGATTTAGGATTTGAGATTTTTGCATAAAATAAGGTCTAGAAGACCATTTATTAATGTAATTAGTCATTTTTATGGTTCTTAGGTGTTTAGAGGGTCCTTTGTGCAAAATTGCAAAAAAATATGAAAAGTTGTCAAATTGAAACATTGTCAAGTTATAAATTTTACACTTTCTTGGAAGACCAACGGCCATGTTATTTGAAAAGTCTATTTAGGCAGTTAGAAGAGTTGGTTTAGGTGGGAAAAGGTATGAAGGAGATGCAAAACTCATTGTTATTGTTGATTTTTTGAGGTTTTTTAATAGATTTCAACAAAATAAAACTCTATTTTTAAAAAAAAATTAGTATTTTGTAAAGTTAGCAGCAATTGTATGGCCCGTACAATACCTCCATGATTCAAATTGTTTTGGAATAGCATAGTAAATTGTTTTACCATTCAATTGAGTCCATTTTGGAGTTTTTTCATTAAATTTGGTGCATTTTATCTCTAAATCTCTAAAAACCTGGTATGAAACAGGGCTCTTTGAGGGTTTTGTAGTTTCCAACATGTTATAAACCCATTCCACCTTTTGTCAGTACTTTTACTTGGTGGAATGGGCATAATTTATTAGTGGTAGGTGAATGTGAGTCTTGTGAGTGCAGGGGAGGCTTGAGCGTTGTGTGGGGCATGAAGTCCTAGTGAGAAATTGGTGATTTCCATGAGGAAAAGTGAGGTTTTGATAAAAAAAAGTGAGTTTTGTGTTGGGGCAGCATTGTTTGTGATTAAATTGAGTGTTTGTAGGCTATTTTAGACCTATTTGGAGTGTTGATAAATTTTTGGGAGTATTGGATAGGTGTTTTGCAATAAGCCCTAAGTTCTTTGAGTAAAAAGGAGGGTTTTGTGATTTTGACACATGAGTGAATGGTTTTCAGAGAATAAATGGTGTATTCCTTGGTTTGAGCACTTGTAAATTTCTTCCCAATTGAATTTAGAGTGAAAGGGAAAGTCTAAATTAGATTCCCTTTGAAAATAGGCCTAATTTGAAGGCTAGAAAGCGTAGAAACTTGATTCCATTGAATATTTTAAAAGTAACCAATAGTGGTTTGTTGGAATGTGATTGAGTACCCTAATGGGTCCTTGAAATGGTTCAAGTCTTGGTCTGAAAGAATCTTATTGAATGGTAATACCTGATTGAGTGAATTGGAAATACTACAAGGAATTAGGTTGAATTGGTGAAAAGAGAAGAATTTTGAGAATTATGACTTGTGAATTTTTGTTGTTGGATTATTTGGTTTTGAGTTGTGTTATAGGACCTCCCCTAGTTTCATCAATTAGTATCAGATTGAAGGTGCCAGATCTCTTTGGAAAGAGATTGAAATTTGTGAAAGAAAGATTGGAAGGTGAAGAGGCAAGATTATGAAGATGTCTCCAAAAGGAAAGAAGGTGGAAAAAGAGGTGAATGAATTGAATTGAGTATATTAAAGAGATCAAATAATTGAGAGAAAGGTTGGCATACTTAGAGACAAGTAAGAGAAGAGAAGATGTTGAAAGCAGTGATTCAAATGATTCAGATGAAGAAGAGTTTGAACTTGTTAAGGAAGAGATTGATCTAGAAGATTAGAGAATGGCCAAATTATTGAAGGAAGTCAAAGGTGACAAGTATAAAATGAAGATTAATGTTAAAAATTTTGGTGAAAATTTGAATGAAGAAGAGTTGTTAGATTGGATAGCATCTTTGGACAATTATTTTGAGTGTGAGGACATTCCTGAAGAGAAGAGAGTCAAGATAGCAAAAACAAAGCTTAAAGGTCATGCACTTTTGTGGTGGAATAATTTGCAGCTAGGAAGAAGGAAGAAAGTAAAATCCAAGATTGTATCATGGGACAAGATGGTGGCTAAACTGAAAGGTAATTTTCTCCCTTCAGATTATTCTATTTGGGTGTTTCAGAGGTGTAGACAAGGAAAATGTACAATTTCATTTTGGCACACTTGATCCTGATTACTAACAACATTTCTTCCTGAATCATACTCTCAGCATTTCATCATATTCTATCTCTTAATTTAATGAATCATTATTCATTTAATTAAGTCTTTCTCCTCCAGTGATTAAATTAATCAATTTAATTTAATTAACCTTACATTTTTGTTTAATTAAATAAATCATTTTATTTGATTAAAATCTCTAAATTCCTCTTATTAAATTAAATAAATTAAACCTTATTTGATTTAATCTAAAATATTTCTCCTTAGTTAAATAAATCATAATCATTTATTTAATTAATCATTTCTTCTCAATTCTGATTTAAATTAATTCATCTATTTGAGTCAAAATTGTCAAATCATCAAATCTCCTATTAAAGTAATCAAAACCTTGATTAAGTTAATCCCTCTCACTAAAATTCTCTAGAGAATGCAACTTGCAAATGAAAATAGATTTAATTCATTTATTAAATCTCTATTTTTCCTCACAGGGCATCAAAAGGGAATATTCCCTCATTTGAATTCAAAAATTCCAAGTAGGCTTGGTCCTTCCAACAAGGCATTTAGGGACTCTTACATGTCCTTTTCCTTGAGCCAAGTGACATTAACTTCATTTCCCTTCCCTCGTCAACAAGTCATTTCAAAAATTCAAATTCAAACTAATTACATTTATTGGCACTTTGGCCAAAACTTGCACAACCATCAACCATTCACATGGTGACAAGTGGCATTCAACCATTGGATTGAAAGTTAGTCCCACATTGCTCAAAAATTTCTCATTCTTCCAAATTCAAATCTATAAATTGGAGGCTTCTCTCCTCATTCAACATCCACAATTTCATGCAAAGTTACTCTCTTCACATTGAGAGCTAATTTTGCCCATTTCCACTCAATCATTCATCATTTTCACAATTCATAGCTAGGTTATGCTCAAATCTCTTTGGAGAGATTTGATCAATCTACAATCAATAAAATTACAACTTAGGAGTTGGGAAAGGGCCAATTTCAACATTCAATTGGCACCAATTCACCCATGGGATCACTATTTTACTTGCTTAATTAGGATTAGCTCTGATTTATTTAAGTTTTGTTCTTCATTTATTCCTAGTTTAAGTTTAGTAGATGGATTTCATGGGGAATCTCTCATGCTTGTTTGCATTTGATCTAGCACCTTGATTGTTTGTTGTTCTTGTGCATTTGCAAGTTTAGGGGTTCACATTTTGGTGCTAGAAGGAGGGCTAATCAAGAATTTCATCACATTTTTTTGTGAAAAATTTTGTGGTTTTTTAACATTTTGTCTACACACAGGAAACTACACCGCAGGTAGTTTAGGCAGCCATGTATTGCACCGCTTACATAGATGTGACGTTGTATTGCACCACACCCCTTGTAAACAATGACACTATACTGAACTGCAATCGCTTCCACCTCTAAATTTCAAATCTTTCCAAACTTCACTGCTTACAAACTCTGTCGCCTGTTAAATTACACTGCACTCGTGGTCTCTATTTCTATAGAGCGCCACACCTAGTCAACTGTGCAGTGCTATATAGCACCTCCTTTGTTCTAAACTACACCGCACCCACTAACTGTCCTGCACCCACTAACTCTATTGTGGAAAACAGCCAGGTTTTAAATTTAACACGTGCTTTTTGATTTTTGGATTTTCTAACTTCTGACCTGTTTGCTGTTTTTTTTGTGCTTTCTGGTTTCTGTCATTTTGCAGGTTGGAGGAAAAAAAAAAAAAAGCAAAGTAGAATATCCATCATGGCATCATGGTTATTATGCACAAAATGTTTTTAAACATTAAAGTGTGGTTCAACACTCTTTAAGAACTTTAAAATTCTACTTAAGGGAAATTCGTTAATTTCATTTGCCTTAGAAACACTAGATTTCTTTTTGGGTTTAAAAAGAACAAACAAATTTCATTTTTTTCAAATTTTGCAAAAGGCTAAAAAGAACCTAGAAACAATATACTAGATTTTGTTTAAAGGTTTAAAATTGAACAAGGAAACTCTCACGCTTCAAGTTTGGCACTTTAAAAAGAACCCATTTTTGTGCTTTAAGGATAAAAATGAACACGTGCCTTTCTTATTTTGTAATATTTTTTGCAAAATAATACCATTGAAATGCATATGCGCTTCTCTCACACTTCACGGTGATCTTGAGAATCAAAAGCGTTTTGGTGATATTAGGTTGTCAAAATGATTACCTCCACATTTCATTTGGGCTGTAAAAAATTGAACAAACTTGTCTAGTGTGAGAGAAAGGCATTGCGAGTGTTCTCCCTTTGTTTTTCAACGAAGGTCGATCAAACTATGAATGCACTTACTCACTATTGTATAGCTTTAGATGGCCTGCCTTGGTGGGAAAAAGTACTCACCCCAAGGGAATGACTCAAGTGGTAACGGGCTAAAGCCAAGCTCTTCCAAACCGCTATATAAATTTGAGTTCATGGTGAAAGCCATGGGCAATGGGAAGTGGTGCATGATAACTCTCCCCCAGTACCTTTCTGATGTGTAAAGCCCTTGTTCTATCGGTTGGGATATCTCTCACAAGAAGTTTATCGTTACACCCCCTAAATTGGATGCCCTTACTACAAAATTTTGTTTAGAGGCCAAAACCTTATCTATTTTGTTGGTGCAAAAGGTCATGTCCTTTGTAGCCACCCCACATTATACATGCGGTTTTTTTGTAGAGATGAAAAGTATGCCATGGGAGATTCATGGATACTGATGCTTGGCTGACCTGAGAAGTGTGTGCCATGGAGGGGAGCCAGTGTGGTCAAGAATCTAGTCATCCACATAGAATATGCGTAGCTGGATTCATCCAAGTGGGAACCCAACAAAATATTGTCTCATTGTCCTAGGGTTGTACATGTGCTTGGAAATAAATAATAGGTTGCTTGGTCCTCAAAAAAATTGAAAAACAACCATTCACGAAGGACTCCAAATTTCAAACCCCTTGGAAGAAACAAATTTCCTTCACAAATTTAATTACTCTTTTTTTCCCTAGGGATCATATCCTTAGAGGTTCCTAAGTGGTTGGATTTATCATCGTTTGTTTTCACTAAGGATAAACCTAGGAAAATCTTTCCCTAATTTCCTTGACTTCCACATAATGGACCTTGTGGGATGAAAAAGAAACTAGGACATTAGACATATAGTTTGAAACATAATCAAGCAACTTTTTTTGGGAAAAATAAATTCACTAAGCCAAGATAAAGGACAAATTGAACCTCATATGTGTTTCTTCAAATGATTTCCCGAAAGGTCAAAATCCTGAAACCAAGGTTCAAAAGGATAAGTCTAAAAGCCCGTGAACAACATCTTGAAATACTCTTTGAAGTCAGAGAAAGACTAGTGTACAACTTCTATAAGAAGGCTTCAAGGAATAATCCAACTTTGTATGCATTCTACTATCAATAAAATATTGAGCTTTTTGAAAGGTTTGCTTTCCTTACATAGGAAGTATAGCATGTTTGTCAACACCGAGGTTTTGTAAAAAGAGTTGTGTCTAGGTCAAGGTCTAGGATCAAAGTCATCATTCTCATCCATCTTTCCATCAATCAAATCTCATCCCATCAACAAAATTTTGAGAACTTTAGAAAAGTCACTCATGCTAAACTTAAAAGGCTAAATGAACATCATTCTATCTTGGATTAACACACCTAGCCAAAGTAGTCAAATCTCTTGAGAAAATTTGCCTCTAGGATAACGCAACTTCCTAAGGTTTACTAGTTCATAAATCACCTTGGTTGGCTTAACACACTTAGCCAATCCATTTTCCTTGAAGTTTTCCCTAGGATAACACAACTTCCTAGGGTCTACAAACTTCACTACATTCTAGTTTGGCTTAATACACCTATTCAAACCATCACCATCAATCTAAGTCCTAAAATTTTAGCATAACCCTTCAAAATTTCTTCAAAAGTTTCACTCATTCACTTTGTTCATTTATTCCATCATCACTACCACCCTCTTTGATCTTTTGACTTCCCTAGTTCTTCTCTTTTGGACATAAATGATTAAAATCAAAGAATCCCTATATTTTATGGTCCAAACAAGATCACAATACAAGAAGAACATGAAAAACATCAATGACATCAACTTCCGGTGACTTAGGTCCAGTAACCACCAAAGTAAACCTTGCAAAATCCAACAATCCCCCAAGTAGCTCTTCTCGACCATCACAAAATCCTCAAGGGGAAGGCTATGAAGAGGACATCATCAATGAATACTTGGGAATGACACAAAGGGAAATAACTGAAATGATTCGAAATCCAGATAATCATAGAATTGTCAATGCCATGCTTAAACTTAACCCTTCTCTATACTTACACATGTTAACGGAAGGAGGGGTCCAGTTCCCTTTCGACCTTGATGTAGGCACTAGTATAGAAAGGCCTCATATGAGCATGCCCTCAATGTCAATTCCTAACATCATCCAAGAAACTCCCCTAATCACATCAACAATCACACCAACCTCACCAATTGCGAGCAAAGGAAGTGCTATGTTTCATGAGTTACAACAACATCACCTTGTAAACAACAAAGATGTGAGTATCAACACCATACTGGAAAACTCTGTTTCAGTGAATCCATCACACCCATACATCCCACTCACCTTCCATAACCCCACTAGTTCATCCTCATTCCATGCTAAACCAGCCTTTCAATCAAACATACAAACTTCTCTACCACAAGGAGAAGGTGGTTTGTTTGGAACAATGAGAGTTGTTGATCCATTTTCCTTCCGAGATAGAATATCATCTCTTCCCCCATTTCCATTCACATCTACATCACCACTTGGATTGGGTTTTCCTCCCCTAACAATCAACAATTTCTTAGATCCACACAATTCAAGCATCACATAGAATTCTCTCTTTTTTCCCATGACATCACAGCAACAAGTGGCAACCATTCAAGCCACTATGGTAAACACATCAATCAGTCCTCAAATCTCCCAAAGAATACCTTCTCAAGGACCAAGCATCTCAACCACACCACCAATGACCTAAATATTGACCACCAACACCACCAGCTTACCCATCACAACGGTCGACATCATTCCCAATCCATCACCAATCCCACCAAAAGCTAACGGGGAAAATTCATTCATCACCATGATCCAAGCTAATCATCAGAGGGTACTAGAGAAAAACCAACAAGCAGCCCAGTAAGTGCAAGCCGCCCAAGCAGCCCAACAAGCACAAGCCCAACAATAGGCACAAGCACAATACCAAGCGCAATTGCAAGCAATCCATTGAAAAGCATACCAACAAGCCCTACAAGACTTTCAAGCATAACAACAAGCCAAACAACAAACTTTGTTGGTGCAACAACAACATGACCAATAATAAGATTTTTTGGCACAATGACAACTAGACCAACAACAAGCTTTGTTAATGCAACAATAGCTAGACCAATAGAGGCTTTATGGGAACAATAAGATCAACAACAAGCATTGTTGACACAAATGCAGGCATACCAATAGGCCTTGAACACACAACAGAGCTTGCAAGAAACTCGCACTAATACTCATCCCACCAATCGAACACCTCAAAAAACATTCATTCCACCTCCCAATCCAAGCAATGATGTCGCAACACAAATCAAACTGCTCTCGCAACAAGTGTTGGACCTCCAAGTAGGGAAAACAACAAGAACACTAGGAAAATTGTGCCCTTATCCTTTCGATAGAAGTATCACAATGGTACCATTCCCAAAGGGATTTGAGATCCCCAAATTCGACAAGTATAATGGGACTGGGAACCCTGAAAACCATGTTAGGGAATTTCAAGTACATTGCATGGAGGTCACATATGATGACACATACCTAATGTGACTCTTCCCTCGAAGTCTGACTAGTCCTACCATGGAATGGTTTTCTCATCTACCCATAGGCATTAAAACATTCCAGGAGATTGTGGAAGCTTTCCTTAAAAATTATGCTTTCAATATGGGTGTAGATGTTAGTTTGGAAGAACTATCAACACTCAAACAAGGAAAATGAGAATTATTCACGACCTTCTTGCAAAGATGGTGATCCAAGGCCAATCAGAGTAAGTGGACCATGCCAGAGGAACAACAAGTTTGCATGATCATATCTAATTTGAATGGAAACTTGGCATTCTACTTGAAAATACAATGCATCACATCATATGATCAATTGATCCCAAAGGCGCTCAACATCGAAAGATCCCTTACTGCGTGAGGAGGCATATCATCATTTAATCCACAACAGGATAACCACTCATCCAAGAATTATAATGATAAACCTCAAATGTGGTCGAGGAACAAAAATATCACAAACGACGGCATGGTCGATGCTAAAGTGGTCATAAACACTCCCAAGCTGAATATCCAAACTCATCAAAAGCCACAAAATCATAATCGCAATAATGTGGAGACTAATGCAGTAGTAGCACAACAACAACCACTTCTTGCCAACCAAATCAGTAACTTGGGTAATCAAGGAGGACCACCTCCCCAAGGCAAATACCCTCCCAAGCGGAAGTTCACGGCTCTTAGGGAATCCATCGAGTCCATAATGAAGAAATTGGTCAAGGAAAATTTAATCAAAGTCTCCAAATTTGAGCAATATGTGGAACCCATGACCAAACCGCCATGGTATAATGAAAATCTCCTTTGTGACTTTCACAAGATCAAGGGACATACCACCACAAATTGCATGAGGCTAAAGAACATCATCCAAGAACTCATCGAGCACAAGATTATCAATGTCGAACAACCAACTAGTAATCAAGATTTGAAAATATACACAAATCCGATGCCAAACGACAATCAAGGAAACAATCAGGGGAACAATAAAGGCAAACAAAAATATGCTAGTGCTAATCTAGTATATGAGGAAATAGTCGCATGTTTCGATGAAATGGTCATGGTCATTAATATCAATGGTACCAACACTGACTATGGAGTCACCACACATGGTGGCAAGGTCACCATTGTAGGGGCACCATCTAAGACCCCCACTTTAAATACAAAAGTTGTTCCCTATGACTACAATGTCATCGACCAGCTGAACAGAACCCCCACACAGATCTCCATCATGGAGTTGTTAAAAATTTCCGCTGCCCATAGTTAAATTCTCGATGAAGCATTAGCAGCATCCACCATCTCTACCACTCTTGACATAGATCAGTTTTAGGCTATGGTTGGAAATATAATCACCCAAAATCTCCTAACATTATCTAATCAAGAATTCCCCCCACAACCATCTCATAACCGTGCACTTCACCTACAAGTGATGGTCCATAAAAAGAAAGTTAAAAGAGTCCTAGTGGATGTAGGTGCAAGCCTTAATATTTTCACTCTCAAACTTATAAAGAACTTGGGATTCATCGAGGATTCCATTAACAAGAATAAGAGCATCACAATAAGGGCATATGATGATCAAGAAAGAGTGTCTCAGGGCACTATCAAACTCCACATCCAAGTGGGACCAGTAACCATGGAGACTACCTATTAGGTCCTTGGCCTCGACTTACCATATAACATCCTCCTTGGATGTCCATGAATCCATAGAATGAAAGGAGTGGCCTCAACATACCATCAATGCATAAAATTCCTATACCAGAATGAGGAGGTCACTATACATGGCGACCCTGAACCATTTTCCTACTGCAAAAAATTTGAAGCCAAGTTTTATAAAATCTCCCAAGTATCAAAAAATGATGAAGGCCCATCCACTTCATACATTGACCCAGCCAACCTCACCTCCACTTCTGTGACAGAGACACCCATCATCCTTGATATATCTGACATCAAAAACATGATACAGGACAACAGATGCAGTGACTATAGAATGAAGAAGAGTACATTTGTTGCAGGAGAGTTACCACAATCTCCCAAGTCACATGGGAAACCTCAACCAACTGAAACACCCATCCACACCCTTAGGATAGACCCCTTTGGATTCTACCATTGGGGAGACCTAAGTCGAGAAAGAGTTGGTGAGGAAGATATTTCAAGCATAATATACTATGATACAAAACCCACACCTACATTACCTATGGATGAAACCAATAGAGGGCTACAATACAAATGAAAGTCCCATCATTGCAAAAAGAAGAATGCAGAACCTTGGCCTTAGATGTGCTCCCTTGAGCATAATCATATGTGGCAGAGGTACTCCCAGTAGGGCAGTTAGGTCCTCTCCTCAAGTATCAACAACTACCCTTAGACCACCCGTATGCCTAGGTATCCCACTTGACAACTTCACCTTTGACGTCACTGATGTTTGCACTAGTAGTGATGATGATGATACCATAGAAGGCCTCCCTAGGCTCTTTGAGGATTCCACCCTACTAATGATTAGTGCCTCACCAGTTGAGTCAAACCAACAAACCCACCAAATCACCTTAGTACACCCTTAACTTATTGATCACGACCAACATGGACCACCAATTCTAGACTCATTCAAAAATGATGAGGCACTCTTGGAATTCATGGGACTAAGGGATATAGTTCCTTATGGGGATCACAAGGAAGGATTCAACATCACATTAGACACCTAGGCATATTATGGGGAGATGATTGAGTCCTTCAGTCGCAAAAGAAAAATATCAAGAATAAGCTCGGAGTTATTGAGTGAAAACCACACTATGACACTCTCTAACCACAGAACAGTAAAAATAAAGGACAAATCCAATGGTGAAAACCTCTCTTAGGTGCTAGAGGATGAAGGATTCAATCTCCCCCTACTTCTCTACATAAAGAAAAATTAGCAGTCCTAGTAGAGCAGTGTAATCTTATTAGCTTGGGAACAGAGACAACCACAGATCACTTTCTATGCTCAATCACTTCTGATAGAAGAACAAGAATTATTGGTTGCATTCTTAAGAGAAAGGAAGGTAGAATGTGGCTATTTACCCTGGAGCGAAGCTGGTTAGACAAAATTTAAGAAAAATGCATCCATAGATAGCCTTTCTAGTCAAGGTAGAATTACAAAAGCTTTTGGATGTTGGCTTCATACGCTTGATTGAATATCCACAATGGGTATCCAACCTTGTACCAATCTCAAAACCAAATGGGGGCATCCACATCTACATAGACTTTAGAGACCTTAACAAAGCATGTCCTAAGGATGATTTTCCACTACCCAACATTGACATGACAGCCAGACATGAGATGCTATCCTTGATGGATGGCTTCTTGGGGTACAATCAGATAATGATCATAAAAGAAGACCAGCATAAGATGAACTTTACATGTCCTTGGGGCACCTACTGCTAGAATGTGATGCCATTTGGGTTAAAGAATGAAGGGGCTACATATCAGAGAGCCATGACACTAATCTTCCATGACATGATACACAAAACAGTTGAAGATTATGTGGATGACATACTGTCTAAATCAAATAAGAGATAGGACCACATAGCAACCCTAAGAAACATTTTTGATAGACTGCAAAATACAAGGTTAGGCTCAACCCAAAGAAATGTGTCTTTGGGGTACAATCAGGAAAGCTATTGGGATACATAGTGTCAATGAGAGGGATAGAAGTGGATCCTACAAAGGTAAAAGAAATCCTCGATGTGGGAGTGCCAAGAACACTAAAACAACTTAGAGGATTACAAGGCTGACTCCAATCCATCCGAAGATTCATAGCGCAACTAGCAAACAAATAGATTGTGTATTAACATCTACTCCATAAGGGGGTAGCATTCAAGTGGGACAACAAGTGTGAGCATGCATTCAACAAAATCAAAGAATACCTACTTACTCCACCTATGTTAATGCCACCCATTGTAGGGAAACCATTGATCCTATATATCTTAGAAACAACAGTAGCTTTGGGTGCTCTTTTGGCTCAACATGACAAAAATGGGATAGAAAGGGCTATCTATTACATCAGCAGAACAATGGTTGTCCATGAGTTGAATTACACATTCATTGAGAAAGCTTGCCTAGTAGTAGTGTTCGCTTCATAGAAATTCTGACACTACATGTTGGCACATAAAATCAAGCTCATCACCAAAATAGATCCCTTAAAATACCCACTGTCAAAGGCTATGCTCAAAAGGAGGATGGCTAAATGGGTAATGATATTGTCAGAGTATGACATCAAATATGTGGAGCGAAAGGCAATAAAAGGATAAGTAATTGCAGACCAACTGGCAGAAGCTCCCCTCTACACAGAAAACGCGCTCATATCAGAGTTTCCAAATGAGTCCCTTTTCAATCTCAATGCAGCCGACCATTGGAAACTATACTTTGACGGTTCCCACACACAACATGGATCAGGAGCTGGTGTGTTCTTCATCACCCCCCAGGGGATTCTATACCAAGATCTTACAAGTTGGCATTTCCTTGTACCAATAATATTGCAGAGTACGAGGCTTTAACCATAGGTCTCAAGATCGCAGCACAGTGGCGAATCATGGCATTAAAGGTTTATGGAGACTCACAATTTATCATCAACCCAGTCAATGGTGAATACCAAGCTAAGGATGATAAGCTCACACCATAAAAGAAGGTGGTAGAAAGCCTCAAGGAATAATTTATTGATATCACCTTTGAGCAGATATCGAGGGCAAACAACAAAGGAATTGATGCAATGGCAACGATTGGATCCTTGCTAGATATCCCTCGCAATGTCTTGAAAGATGAATTCCTGGTAGAGCAGCTTCTTGTACCCACTTTCGAGGTACCAGAGTCAGAATATGCATGCGAACTCATTGGTCCCAGTGATCTTTGGTACCATGAAATCTACACCTATCTAAGATTAGGAGTCCTCCCAGCTGACATTACCCCAAACCTCAAATGAATATTTGTCAAAAGGTCCTTAAGATTTGTCATCCTAGGAGAAACCCTCTTCCGTAGAAGCATTGATGGAACCCTGTTACGTTGCTTAAAACCTAAGGAAGCTCTGACTACTTTAAATGAGGTACACAATGGCACTTGTGGTTCACACTCAAGTGCTATAACCTTGGCCAATAATTTGCTAAGAACCGGGTACTACTGGCCGACAATGGAAAGAGAGGCACATGATTTTATCAGAAGGTATTTATAGTGCCAGTAGCATGGAGATCCCATTCATGCACCAGCTCAAGAATTACACCCTATTGTTACACCTTGGCCCTTTTCCTAATGGGGGCTCGATCTCATAGGTAAAAGCTCACTCACCTCATCCAACGGCCATAAGTTCATCATCACCGCCACCGAATATTTCACAAAGTGGGTCGAAGCAATTCGCATGACCTACATCACTAGAAAGCAGATAGCCATGTTCATCTTGAACTACCTCATTTGTCGATACGGTGTTCCCCAATCCATTATCTTTGATAATGGGACACCTTTCAAGAATCAAGATGTCCGTTACTTGTGTGCAAAATTCAAAATCCAGCACCAGTTTTCCACCCCATATTATCTACAAGGAAATGACCAAGCAGAAGCTACAAACAAAACCATTCTAAAAATCCTTAGGAAGATAGTCAATGACTCTGGTCATGACTGACCTCTACAACTAAATCTTGCCTTATGGGCCTACCACACCAATAGGTTCCACCCTATTCTCCCTGGTCTATGGATCAGAAGCCATCCTCCCTATCGAGATTGAGCTCCCGTCACTAAGGATATCATTGCAGAACCTCATCACATATGAGGAATACAAGGTTACAAGACTAAATGAGCTAGAGTTACTAGATGAACGGTGCATGGATGCCCTAAATCATCTATAGGTCTACCAAAATTGCCTGAAATGGAGCTACAACAAGAAGATCAAGCAATGCACCTTCCAAGTTGGTGAACTTGTGATGAAAGAGAACCAAAAGAATGTGCCAAATCCAGAGAGAAAAGGAAAATTCAAATGCAAATGGCTAGGACCTTTCTTCATTATAGCCAGCTATAAATCATGAGCATATAAATTAGCAACACCAGAAGGCGGGTCTCTACAGGAGCCTCTGAATAGCTCTCATCTCAAAAAGTTTTATGCCTAAAATCTTGCAAGGTATAGAACCAAAAATACAAAAACAATCAGAAAAAAACCTGAAAAAATGGTTACCTTGATGAAGACCTGGAAAATAGGTGTCTTGGCAAAAAAAATAAAAAAAATAAAAATAAAAATAAAAAAATGCAAAAATCCAAAAAATCAGAAAAACGATTGAAAACAGTAAAGAAAAAAAATTGTCCTCTAGTGAAAACCACTTCAGTGGCGCTTTGGACAAGTGCCAAGTGTAAATAAAACACTCCCCATCCTCCAGGTCCTGCATGACTCACTCATCCACTCCATCAGATTTCATTAATCATCCATACACCCATCCACTCACATCCATACCATAGCCTGAGTTGATTCCCATATCATATTCCACCATAGTACTACTTGGCATATTCCTAAGGTCAGTTTATCCTACCTTCATCGAATTAGTCTATCACACCATGCTGGGGGGATGTTCCTATACCTGTATTGGATTGGATTCCTGTATATTCTTGTGATCTTCCATAACACACCAAAATCCAAAAACATTCAGAAAATTCATCAAAAAATTCATCATTGAGTCTTGTCAGTCTTCCACCTTGTTCGAACTATGTCATCTCTGAGCTTGAACATAGGCAAGGTTGATATTTGATAATCCCTTAAGACATTTAGGTCAGTCCTTTAGGTGGCCGTCGCATCAACAATCCATTTTCTCATCTTTTCCACATTTAGGTCAGTCCTTTAGGCGTTCATCGCAATAAAATGGTAATCCGTTTTCCCACCTATCTCATCATTGAGTCGGGTCTATCATCAGTCGAACTATGTGGTCTCTACGTGTATAACATTGGCAAGGCTAATCTATGAATCAGCTCCTGAGACCCCTAGGATAGGTCTTTAAGTTAGTCTTCTCATCATAAATCTCAAAAAATACCAATTTTTTTTGCAAAATACCAAAAATAGCCTCAAAACATTTGAAAAAATCCAAAATGGTGCATCCATTTCATCTCACTTTCACCTGTGACTTTTATCACTCATAATAAAATCAGTCATCATCATCACCCTTTAGTGAGTTAGTCAGAAGCAAGTCTAGCAGGTCTAAAAGTGAACACTCTAATCGTCAGAGTCTTGAAAGTCTAAAGTCAGTAAGCAAGCAAGTTGGTCAACTCAGAATATCAATGGCTTATCACCCAAATCAGTCCCGTCAAAACACTAATCACAACATGTCCTAGGATGAAACTTTCCTACGATGGACATAAGCATCAGGTACCCCATAGTAGTTTAGTCTTGGCTAACAGTATGAAGAAAATTAGCCTATTTGATTTTCTTTATTTGGTATTTTATCAGCTTATCCTACTTTGTGCTCATTCCAAGGACCTCTCGATGATGCCTAAACAAGACACATTTAGAGAGAAAGGAATGGGGAAAAGATCATTGTCTCTTTTATCTACTATACTTGTGGGATACTCTTGTAAAATAGCTTAGTCATATATGCTTTGTTTGGTTTGTGGAGAGGATGTGTTAGATATCTTGTTGACACATAGGAAGGCTTGCTTTCCTATGTTCTGGCCTGAGATGTTTAGAATGTCTAAACTACATCCTGAATGAAGTATGTATGCTAAGTGTGAACAAGAATAATTCTATCTGATTGAAAAGTCAAAGTCCATCACAATAGGTACAATGCCATCCTGGTCCTTTGTACCTTGATGCATCGTACCTATGTGTATTATCAAAACATAACATAATTGACCCTTTGAAAATCCCAACTCCTACAAAAGAAAAATCATCATCATCCTAACTAACTCACAGTTTCTAAAATTCTTCTATCTTCCTTCCACACTAACATGGTATCATGATAGTAATCAAAACATCACCAATGCATACACTCTGCATCCACATGATCATTAGCATAAGAAGCATATTGCATCATATCATTATCTTAAGTTATGAGGAATAATATAAATTTGTTATTCTAAACATTTTAAGAAAGCTTTACATCATACATAATGATTAACATCCATTAACACCATCATTACCATACATTAAATTCATATGACCATCATTAAAATGCATGAAAAATATATAAAAAGAAGTACATCCATTAGAAGCATACATCATAAAGAATAGGAACATCTCAGAGCATCATAATAAAACTAGACTGCATATCATACATTTGCAAAACATCTCATAAAAAGGTGAATCATCTCATATATGTCATCAAGTAAATACACTGTTATGATACAAATCAGATCAAATGTACAAAAAAATACATGATACAAAAGGGTGCAATAGCACAGCCCATGAATTAAAAAAAATGAATAAACTATCTGTGATCAAGGGCTAGCCCTACTAGCTATGTCCCTCACCCTCTCCCACCTGCCTGTCACCATGATCCTCTGGCAGTCACACCCTTGTCTGCTGAGAGAAGTTTGGCACTCTGCCCACTAGTGGAACTACCTACCTGTAATGTTGTCGATAATACTCAGCCTCCCTGACAACCTCTCTGTATGCTCGTAGATCAACTGATCAACCCTAGGAGGAGGAAGTGGTGGTCTCTAGCTGCTATCACCGACCGATCTCCTGATCCCTCTTGGATCATGCCTAGTCTCTCTCAACTATGACTATTGTGACCTATTGCCTTTCCTCATCCTACTCTACTATCAAAACCTGTATCTGACCCTGAAACTACTGGATCAGTGCATCTCGGTGGTCCGACTGTGCTGTTGGCTACCCTGTTGGCTATTATTGTGGGCCTACTTGAGGCTTGCCATCCTATGTTGTTGGCTAATGTTGTGCATGCTCTCTCAAAGGTGTCTACTAGGGAGGTGGTCCACCTCCTCCTTTGCCTCATCCTCTACCAGTTGTTTGACCCCTGGGTCTGCGTCGTGGAATAGCTACACCCAGAACTGTCAATCTAAGTGGAGGCCTAAACCATGCTCTATAAGCTAGAGTGACCCCCGCATCTGCCGTCCCCTGATCATATAGCCACGATCGGGCCACTAGCTATCTGAAGGAAGATACTACCTTTGTCGATGCAATGGGCTGTCCCATGTTCTCTCTCTAGTCGTATGGGCAAAGATGGCCACGTACTGGTCATCAGGCCTATCCTGTACCTCTCCAAACTGTTGGACAACCCTCTCAGGAAGATACCTCTCAACCATGGTGTGCTCTTGACCCTACATCCACCTATCCTATCTAGCATAAAATAGTTGATCGAAATCATCGTACCATGGGCCAATGCCTATCCAGGGTCTCCAGATGAACTATCTCATCTCATCGAGAACTCACTGCCAGTATGCCAAACCACCTATGCCAATATGGGTGAAGTGAATCTCTACATCACCATATCGCCAAACAGTGGGATCATCAATGTCAGTAATAACTGGTGTCAAATCTGGGAAAAGCACTGGGATCCTCTTCCATGCCTAGATATGTAGTAGGGTGACTCTGACCCCGAGGGCCTGACTGTCTGGGTAGGCGAACTCATGCAATTCTTTGTATAAAGAGGCCAGTAATATCGGTCCCCAGGAAAAGCACTCCCAACGAACGCACATCCGCTGCCATGCTAATCCCCAACCCAGACTAAAGTATTGGTCATGCCAATCAAGTACTATGAGACCAAAAATAATGGCAGCCACAATCAACCTATAAGTGGGAACTCTGCCCCTATATCGCTCCAAGTCAATCTGTCCATCACAAAAAATAAGCTCTTCAATGCCCATAACATCAAAATAGGCATCCCTACCCTCCTCCAGATCATAGATCACTCGAGCTCCATGGATGGGTAGTCAAAGAATGCGCCACACATCCTCAAGGGTAATGGTGGCCTTGCTAGTAGGAAGATGGAAGGAAGACGTCTCACTATGCCACCGCTCGGCCAGGGTGATCATCATACCTAAATGTGACCGAACAAGGGGGACATACACAACATACCAAAGCCCAAGAATACCAAGTTGCTCCTAGAGATACACATGCATACCTTGTAATCTACTAAGCACTAGCCATCTATGCTTCCACAAGTAAAGTACATCAAGCTCCTCCTACACATGGGAAATCATCGCGTTAGGGAAAGGAAAAATTATTGACATCCCACACTAATTTTTGCACCAAAAACAACAAATGCAGCATTGTTTGTGGGTGCGGCACAGTTTGGAAAGTTGCAAACTACGCCGCCGCGATTGTATTTGCATTTGACATGGTTCCAAAGTGGCCTGCACGGCGCTATTCGCATATGCAGTCCACTTTGAGGTGAGCCCTAATTTCCTAACTATGTCATGTGGTGGAATATCTACACGCAACGGACTTTGACCGACAAAAAGCCCTAATGTCCAAACTGGACCACGCGGTGCACTTTGCATATACGGTGCAATACATAAACCACGCAGCACCGATAAAACATTTTCAGCGGTGCTATATAGTGCCACACAACTTGAATGACATTTAAACCCTATTTAATGCATGATTAACAGAAAAATTAAAATTTGGATAGGGGTACATACCACGGGTCCTACGCCAACCGACTGCTAGTGCACTTGTACTCTCTCTGACACGTACCTGGGAAGCTATCACTATACCATTTCAACCAAGACTCAGAGCTCAAATGAGAAATTTTCCAAAGGCTAAGATTACAAATGCATTGAAAGTGATCCCTCAAGGTCTATTTAAGCCTAAAAATTAGGAGTTTTTGACCTAATTTGATCATCTAACTAGGGTTTTGGTCCCCCGATCCCATTTTTGTCCAACTGAGGGCCATTTTGCATCTTTTCTGGCATTCTAACATGTTTTTTGGCATTCTCGGGCATTCTTGGCCTGTTAGGCACCTTGTCCTCCTTTTCGCGAGATCATCCAAAAAATCAAAAAATTCGTCTGATCTCTCGAGGGGGCATTATACCAGCAATATCCTTCCACTAGGGCAGCAGTGGGGCATCTGAAAAAATCAAGAAATTTTGAACTTTGATCACAGCAGTTTTATTCTTTTATCAATGCAATAAGTACATTGCTTCAAAGAGGGGCAAAATGTAGACATGGAAAATGTACAATTTTGTTTTGGCACACTTGATCCTGATTACTAACAACATTTCTTCCTGAATCGTACTCTTAGTATTTCATCATAGTCTTTGTTCTCTAGTGATTAAATTAATCAATTTAATTTAATTAACCTTACATTTTTTTTTAATTAAATAAATCATTTTATTTGATTAAAATCTCTAAATTCCTCTTATTAAATAAAATAAATTAAACCTTATTTGATTTGATCTAACATATTCCTCCTTAGTTAAATAAATTAGAATCATTTATTTAATTAATCATTTCCTCTCAATTCTGATTTAAATTAATTCATCTATTTGAGTCAAAATTGTCAAATCATCAAATCTCCTATTAAAGTAATCAAAACCTTGATTAAGTTAATCCCTCTCAGTAAAATTCTCTAGAGAATGCAACTTGCAAATGAAAATAGATTTAATTCATTTATTAAATCTCTATTTTCCCTCACATGACATCAAAAGGGAATATTCCCTCATTTGAATTCAAAAATTCCAAGTAGGCTTGGTCCTTCCAACAAGGCATTTAAGGCCCCTTACATGTCCTTTTTCTTGAGCCAAGTGAAATTAAGTTTATTTCCCTTCCCTCGTCAACAAGTCATTTCACAAATTCAAATTCAAACTAATTTCATTTATTGGCACTTTGGCCAAAACTTGCACAACCATCAACCATTGGATTGAAAGTTAGTCCCACATTGCTCAAAACTTTCTCATTCTTCCAAATTCAAATCTATAAATTTGAGGCTTCTCTCCTCATTCAACATCCACAATTTCATGCAAAGTTACTCTCTTCACATTCAATTGGAACCAATTCCCCCATGGGATCACTATTTTACTTGCTTAATTAGGATTAGCTCTCATTTATTTAATTTTTTTTCTTCATTTATTCCTAGTTTAAGTTTAGTAGATGGATTTCATGGGGAATCTCTCATGCTTGTTTTCATTTGATCTAACACCTTGATTGTTTGTTGTTCTTGTGCATTTGCAGGTTTAGGGGTTCACAAGAGGTTGCAAAGTTTAAGGAAAAAGGAAATGGATGTAAAAGCATACACTGAAGATTTTTACAAATTGAGTATGAGATCTAACCATAATGAAAATGAAGATGAGAAGATTTCTAGGTACTTGGGTGGCTTGAGATTGAACATACAAGATGAGTTGGCTTTGAAAAATACTAGGAGTATAGAAGAATGTTATCAAATGGTATTGAAGGTTAAAGAAAAGGTAAAAAGAAGACAAGAGAAGACTATTAGAGGAAGAGGAAGCACAATGAGAGGAATAGGATCTATCTCTACTCCAAGAAAAGCCGATGAGAATCAAGAAGAGCGAAGCAAAAGAGATGAGCAAGTTGCAGATTTTAGAGGAGGATATATAGGAACAAGGGGTGGGTTTGGAGGTGGAAGGAATCCTAACATATTTGCTGGTAGTGTTACCATTGTCAAGAATATGGTCATCCTTCTTGGAAATTCCCTTGAAATATTGGTTCAACAATAAGTGGAGGAGAAAGGGAACTTGATATGAGAGCCCAAATTATTCATGAAGATGAAGCTAAAAGTTCAAACTCCAATACTCTTCATGCTACTCCTAAAATAGGTGATATGTTGATGATGAAGAGACAATTCTTGAAGACAACAAAGGAGAGAGAGTTTCTTCAAATAAGAGAATTTTTTAGGATAGTCTGCAAATGTAAAAATAAGTTATGCAAGGTAATAGTTGATTTAGATTGCACTAATAATAGTGTATCTAGTGAAATGGTGGATAAATTGCATTTGGAAAGAGTTCCTAGAGAAAATCCATATAAAGTATCATGGGTTAGTGATAATAAATCTATGGTGGTGAGTGAACAAGATACTATTGAATTCTAGATTGGTCCATATAGAGATAAAGTTCTTTGTGACATATTACCCATGAATTGTTACCATATGTTGCTAGGAAGACCCTTGTAGTTTGATAGGTCAGTCATGTATAATGGAAGACAAAATGGATACACCCTTGAAAATGATGGAAGGTGATTCCTACTAACTCCATTGAATGAAGGATTAAATGAACAAGGTGAGATTATTATGTTAGGGAGAAAGGAATATGTAAATCTTTATGAAGGTAAAAACATGAGTTTGGTAGCGAATGCAAGGCTTGACAGAGTGCAGATAGTGGATAGAAGAAATGAAAATGACTTGCAGTTAGTTGTTGGAAAGAAAAATACTTTTGTGTGGAAAAAGAAATTTTAAGGTAATGATTTTTAGATTGGTAAAGTGTAGTGTAAGGTTGAAGATCCTTTGGAAAGGAAAGAAAAGAGTGATGGCATCATGATTGGAATGGTTATGTGCCCTATAACAGGGAAAGAAGTGAAAATATAGTCAAGAGATGTTATGAAAAAGGTTAATGGAATTGGTGAGATAGAAATTAAAAGGACAGTGGTATATAATAATGAATGGATAGAGGATTGTAAGGTTGCTGGTATAGAGGAAAAGACAGTGGCATGTCTGATGGAGATAGAAAAGAGTAATGGTACAAGAGTTCGTGAGACTAACAGTAGTGAAGATGCTGAAAAAAATAGCATGGGACAAAGGATGGAAAAAGAAGAAAGAATAAAGAGATGAAAATTGAGAAAATGTTCAGTATAGGTATAAAGGAAGGTGAGATAACAATATTTGAAGATGGAAAGGATGAAAGACACCCCATAGTACTGTATGACAGTGAGAAGCAAGAATCAAGAGAAGGCAAGGTCAAGAATGGTAAGGATAGTGAGAGTCAAGAATAAAGTGGACTTGTTGAAGACAAGTGTGAAGGTTAGAGCTATGATGAATACCAAGGAGTACAAGATGTAGTACCATTTACAAGTGACCTGGAAAACTTTAAAGTTGGGGTGTATGGTGTAGGGGCACCATTTTTGTTTTTTTGTCAATTTAAGGTTTTAAGGTCTAGGATTTAGGATTTTGGGAGTTTTCCATAAAATAAGGTATAGAAGACCATTTATGAATTTATTTAGTAATTTTTATGATTCTTAGGTGTTTAGATGGTCCTTTGTGCAAAATTGCAAAAAAAATGAAAAGTTGTCAAATTGAAACATTGTCAAGTTATAAATTTTGCATTTTCTTGGAAGACCAAGGGTCATGCTATTTGAAAATTCTAGTTAGGAGGTTGAAGGAGTTGGTTTAGGTGTGAAAAGGTATAAAGGAGATGCAAAACTCATTGTAATGGCTGATTTTTTGAGTTTGTAATAGATTTCAACAAAATAAAACTTTGTTTTTCCTTAAAATTCTATATTTTCTGAAGTTAGCAGCAATTGTATGCCCCGTACAATACCTCCATGATTCATATTGTTTTGGAATAGAATATTAAATTTTTTTAGAATTCAATTGATTCCATTTTGGATTTTTTCATTAAATTTAGTGCATTTATCTCTAAATATCTTAAAACTTGGTCTAAAATAGGGCTCTTTGAGGCTTTTGTAGTTTCCAACATCTTATAAACCCATTCCACCTTATGTTAGTACTGTTACTTGGTGTAATGGGAATAATTAATTAGTGGTAGGTGAATGAGAGTCTTGTGAGTGTAGGGGAGGCTTGAGATTTGTGTGGGGAATGAATCCCTAGTGAGAAATTGGTGATTTCCATGAGGAAAAATGAGGTTTTGATAAGAAAAAGTGAGTTTTGTGTTGGGGAAGAATTGTTTGTGATTAAATTGAGTGTGTGCAGGATATTTTGGACCTATTTGTATTGCTGATAAGTTTTTCAAAGTATTGTATGGGTGTTTTCAAATAATCCCTAGGTTCTTTGAGTAAAAATGAGGGATTTGTGATTTGGCACATGGGTGATTGGTTTTTAGAGAATAAATTGTGGATTCCTTGGTTTGAATACTTGTAAATTTCTACCCAATTGAATCTGGAGTGAAATGGAAAGTTTAAATTAGAGTCCCTTTGAAAATAAGCCCAATTTGAAGGCTAGAAACTGTACAAACTTGACTATGTTGAAGTTGTTACAAAGTAACCAATAGTGGTTTGTTGGCATGTGATTGAGTGCCCTGATGGGTCCTCGAAATGGTTCAAGTCTTGGTCTGAAAGAATATTATTGAATGGTAATATCCGATTGAGTGAATTGGCAATACTACAAGGAATTAGGTTGAATTGGTGAAAAGAGAAGAATTTTGAGAATTGTGACTAGTGAATTGTTGTTGTTGGGTGATTTGGTGTTGAGATGTGTTTTAGGACCTCCCCTTGTTTCATTAGTCACCCTAGGTGACTTGGTCAACTATTTTGAGCTCAAATTTGTATCAAATATTTGTTTCTATGTTTCCAGTCTAGTTTTTCTTTCTCATTTTTTCTCTTGAGTGTTTTCCTATGATTTTTTGGTGATTTACTATTCATAGTGGGCACACCTAGTATTTTAAAGCTCACATGAGATTCACAACTTGGTCTCTTATTTCCATAAATTTAGTGAGATGTAGTTGTAGACTTTTGGAATCTTTCACTATTGTTATGTCCATTGTAGATCCTAAGTATTATAACTCTTTCACACTGGCTATTGTTAATACTTAGCCCATTTTGGAATCTATCCCTAATCCTACCATACTAATAAAAAATTCACAAATAAGTACCTTTATGGATGTTGAGACTATTGTTTCCCGTGTTCCAAAAGGAAAAATAAAAACATTAGACAAAGACTTAGAGGGATTGAAATACTACTTAAGCATTCAATCCATGGTAGGAAAAATATTGCGTATAGTGTAAAACTTAAGGAAATTAATAAATGATTCTCAAGGATTAAATGTTTCAAATAGTCTAGCCCATATAGTTGATGCCAACATTCCTATGATGGTTACTTGTTCTCAAGATTTGGGATACACTCAAAGCCAAGGAGGAATTTAAATATCCCTCCCCACAGCTATACCCTTTATTCCTACATACACATTTCTAACTATAGCTTCAAAAATACAACAAACTAATGGCACAATTCCAAGCTTAGGGATTTCCACTAGGAACCCTTATAGCTTTGTGACATCACATGTGACACCTCAATATTCATCACCTCTTATAAATTTGCAACATAGTTGTCCACATAACACTTACACAATCCTACCATGTTCATCACATTCCCAAAACATGCCAAACAATGATTCCATTATAAAGAAACTCTTACAAAATGTAACATCATTGCAAAAACAAATTTCCACATTGAACCAAGCTGAAAATGGAAAACTACCATTATATTTGAAAAGGATCTCATTTTCAATTGAAATCTTAAAAACACCTTGCCTCAAAACATAGAGATACCTATATTTGATAAATATAATGGCAAAGGAGACCCTAATAGTCATGTATCAACCTATACAACATTTTGTAGTGATTTTATCTTTGAAGATAAGCTCCTAGCTAAGCTCTTTCCTAGGTAATTGAAATACATGGCCTTGGAATGGTTTTTCTCCTTGCTAAACAACTCTATAAATTCATTTAATGATTTGGTTTATGCATTTATTCAACACTTTCAAGTGAACGTTGGACTTCAAATTACATTAAATGACTTAGTGTGGTGCAAATAAGGAAAACATGAAAACTAATAGATTTCATAGGATGATATCAATTACTCTACTCACTAATCAACTACACTCTTCCTAATGCTAACGTTTAGAGAGTATTCATAGGAAATTTGTAACCTAGAATTAGGGATATAAGATCCTATTAATGAAGTATCCATCCTTTTAAAACTTGTGTACAACTCTTCATCACTATCAAAATTTGATTAGTTAGTATGAAGAAGCATATTCATCGACTCTTATTGAGAAATATCAATTTATACTTCAAAACAACTATCAGCCATTTTTAAAAAAAAATAACTTTATCAAGATAAAAACACCTCAAAAAACAAACCTGAAAAGTAACATTCTTAAGGTTGGCCATACATCCTTCATTTTACAAATTCAAATTAGGTCAGCTACTGAACATTCCCATGGTGGATAAGAATGAGAGAGGACCAAACAAGAACTTAATTAGGACCCAAAACAACATCTTGGATCAATCACATACTAGGTCGTCCAAACCACAACATAGAAAATATCAAGATTAACCTTCTTCTAGAGCTACAAGTTCTAAAATGAACCGCTAGAAGACTACAGAGCAAGAAAGTCTCCCAGTAATAGAAAAATAGTTATACCAAATGGGTTCATACACTGATGAACACATCTTTCACTCTCCATCAACCCAAAAGCTAAAACTTAGGATATATAATTCATTGAAGATCATGAACAATACTATAGATCCACAAAGGTATATGATCAACATAGAAGAAATGTAGAGCACATTACCAGAGTACACTCAGAACACACATGCAACATTGTCTTCATTATTTCTTAATTTTCTCAAAAGCACTTGGTATCAATATACTACAACTTCATAAATATAGCTCCATGTACTCTCAACACTTCTACAGTATCTCAACTATACTTTTACCATCTGCAATCACTCTAAACTATGTTGACATCAATGAAAATGTTAATGACAATACCACCAAACACATCCATACTTGCAACAATCTCCCCCTTTTTCATTGATGGCAACACATGATGTGAAAAACCATCAAAGATAGAATACACACTCTTCTTCTTCTTCTCCTTTATTTTTCAGATTAGACAACCTACAAAAGCATTTCTGCACTCTCTTCTCCTTACAAGATTTTCTCTCCCCCTTTCAACTTTTTCACATGACTTTTTGTCCCCATTTATCATCAATGGAAAATAAATGTTCTGCCATAATACTTTGATCACTCCCCCTTAGGAGGGCACCCACATATCATACTACAACAAAATTATGATAAGAATAATGATGAGGATTGTCTAGATAACATGATTTCTCTAATATATGTTCAACCTCATAAGGGCCAAACCACTTTGTTACTCAAAATTTATTTCATGCATATTGATGCATATATACATGTGCTTGATGGTCCTCTCTATATCACTGAATGTATCCATGAAAAACCTACAAAATGGATACTCATTTATCTTGTATGTATAGAGAAGATGATGATTGAGGAATTCTTGTATGTGCATGAGCTTTATCAAGATTCTTATGAATAATCAAAATCATGGTTGAAAACTTATGATGGTTTTTCTTGCCCTACAATAGGTTTGATCACTCTAACTCTTAAAGTTGAACCAAAATAATTAGATGTATCATTCTCTATCATATTTATGTTGGAAAAATTCTATGTGAAATTAGGATATCCATGGCTATGCTCCATGAATTTTGTCCCATCATTCATCCACAAGCACATAAAGACCCCCTTTGAAAAAAACATATACACAATGCATCATAGTGGGTTTAATCCTTTGTCTTCTTGTGGAAATTTTGTATTAGATTACTTTTGGCCTCAACCTATGGAACCTATAAAGCCTATTGAAGAACCTATCAAGCCTCATGAAGACTTCTTTTTTAGTTCATATAAAAAATTTAAGGAAAAGTGTATAATAGAGTTATCCCTTAGCAATATTCTTGAAAATGATAGAGCTATGCTTGTTCCTCCCACCCCTCTAGTTATGGATGAGCCCATGTATGAAACAAATATTATCCAAATAAAATAAGGTAAATATGTTGAAGTTGATCCACCAATATCATATAAAATACCATGAGACAATCACATGATTCCTTGTGTGCGTTTAAAGGAAAAAAAAGTGTATAGGCCTAAAGAGACAATGGTCTCCCAATCCCTGATGGTCCCTTCAGCTCCTCCCCTAAGGTAAGAAAAGAGACCAATGGTTGAGAAACACACTCTTACACCTTTAGAAATTGAAAACCAAATAAGAAGAAATAGAAATTATAAAGAGCGTAGGTGTAGATGTCATGATATTGCTCATTAGTTGGGTGAAAAAAATAAAACATTAACTAAGAATCAAACACCTATGCAAAAAAATCAAGATGAATTACAAATTTTACCAAAATATGAAACTAAACCTTAGATTTCCCAACCAAAATGAATTGAAACAAGAACATAAAACTAACATTTTCATTAAACCTCCCATGGTGATAAGTTTAGATGATGAAGATGAGGATGCTAACATTGATTAATAAGTGCATAATGACTTATCTCTATTTTTTTTCAAAGTCTAAGGATTTAGATGGGGGAAACCATGATGATATTCTTGATGGCAGTGACACACCATGTGTTAAAACTAGTGATTCTCCTAGTACGAAAATTTCTATAGTCCCTTTGGCTGGTTTTCCACCTTCCATATATGATGAGAAAGATTTGGATGTGGATGATTTACTTTATATCATCTCACATGTGTAGTACCTTTGTATTTTTTTTATGTGTTATTTGTGTTTGCTTTCATATTATGTGATCTCTCATGTTGTGTTGCTTGTCATGTATTTATATTTTTGAGTTTTCTTTGGTTGACCCTTGTTGTTCTGTTGGTGCAAGGACACAAAGGAAATGAATCCATCATGAAATTCTTCTATTTGTATCTTCATTATTCTTTATGCTATAAACATTTTATTTCATTTTTGGTATTTTTTTTTCCTTTTGGAGATGATGCAAGGCATTGAGACATTTAGGTCTCTTCTATATTGACCCAAAATTGTTTTTGTTCTTTATCTAAGTGTCAATATTCCATTGTGTTCATTGTTCCATGAGTATTTGAGGAATGATGTTAGTTTTGAGCTCATTTATGTTATGGTAGAAAATATGTATATTGACCTCAGATATGTGGATCCCTTATTTTTGCATCTTATGTTTATGGAATTAAATTTGGGGGTAATCCTTTATCATTAGGTGGCTTTATTTAGAAACATGTCATTAGAATAGGGCTTTCCAAATAGGATCGTATGCCTTTATCACATGTAATTTATCACTTTCCTACCTTAAAGTGATTGCTCACAACATGGTGTTTAGCAATTTCTATAAGGTGGAGGCATACACAACATTTTTTCTTCATTTTAGTCACACATGTTGGATGTAGTGATGCATTGGCTTAACATTTTTGTATCACCTCATTAGAATTATCAAGGAGTATAATTCTTGGTTTGGTTGTGTATAGGAGTGAATTTGCACCCCTTGGTAAAATTCCCCTTTTACCCTCCTTCACTTTAGAAATCCAAATTCAAAGACTTAATTCCACATAAGCTCGATGCCTTCATTCCACTTGGTGTTTTTTTTGTGCGTCGGTAGAGGAATAAATATCGAGGACTCCAAGATGGTGCATAGACATCTATGTGGCATGCAGACGTCCATGTGGTGTACTTATTTCCTTGATTGATTCCTATGGCCAGAGCTTGCAGAGGCATTATATTTCCCATTAGGGGTTGACTTGTAATGCCCTCTTCAGTTGATTGACCTGAATATGGTTGTTTTCTTCACTCTTCCCTTCAAATTCACTCATTCTCTTTTCATTTGGATCCTTCTACTATCTCTTCACCTTCTTGAGACTCTTTGAGTCCTTCCACATCTCTTCACAAGCTCCAAGCAACTTCTTCACTATCTCTTCAATCTCAAGCAACACTTTACACTTCACAACAACAACATCAACACTCCATCACTTCAATAGAGCAAGTGTGGAATGAAACACCATGGCATCATAGGCTTGAGTTCCTCTCATTTTCTCCCCCACTAGCCTTCAGCACTTTGGGTGGATGTGGTAAGATTTCACTCCTCTCCTCTATTATTTGGTTGAGTAGAATAACACTATTTTGTAGTGCTTTAGTGATCTTTACTTCATTTCATACTTTTCGCTCTATCTATCTAGATGTCTATGGAGGTGGGAACACCAAAATAAGGGTTTGACTAAGGAAAAACCCTATACAACCCCAAAAATTTATCTCTCTTGTTGTAGGTATTCAAGATATTCACATGTTGGATTCTTCATCATTCACACGGTTGTAAGAATTTCCTTTCCCTTCTTCTCGTTATCGTCATCATTTCTATTTCATCTCATTCTAGTTCTACTACATTCTGTTACTTTATCACATTCTAGAAGCTCTAAAAAATTAGAGTAGAAGCATTCACTTTTCCATTTTTGGTGACATTCTCACTCTCTGGTCTGTACAAGACACCAACACACCTTAGGGATTCCAATGCGTTGCACTGTCATCCGTATTCTGCACTGACATCCTTTGGCCAAGAGCTTGTCAATTTGTGCAAAAAATCTTCGCGACCTGGTCTTTTTTATTCTAGAACTCTCGTTGCTATCCTTTGATGTAGTTTAGGGAATTTTTCCCCTTGAGGCTATATGAGTGAAGAGAATGCATGAGTAGTGAATCCCCCTTCTCTACATTTTGGTGAACCTGATGTGAAGAACGTGTTCTTCGAAAACTAGGAATTAATTTACCCCTACTTGGCGAGGTCATAACTTTTGACTTGGTGGTCGAAATTCAGAACCGTTTGCACCATTGGAAAGGACTTCTAGAGAACTAGTTCAATCCATAAAATATTGCACCTTTTTTAGGGTCTGACACAAGTTCGGACATAAAATTCCACTCCGAAGACCTTTGAAAATGTAAATTACTAGAACATAGAGAAATACTATAAAAATTGTAATGAATTTAATATCTTCTTTTGTTAGTTTTGTATCTAATTATATTGAAAATGTTAATGATATTCCATTTCATGCATGTGATGGTGGCTTGGATATACCCATGTCACTTGATATTGATCCTTCTCATGAGAGTCCTCTTGCTTAGGAGGATATCTTGTTGCAAGAAGATGAAATTATTGGTACCTTTCTTAATGTTATTCTATCTCTTATTCATTCCAATGCACTCTCTTCTAGGGATGTTGCATTTGTGAATGATGAATTTCATATCTATTCTAATGCACTTTCCTCTAGAGATGATGCATTAGTGCATGATGAATCTTCTTCCACATTTGATCCTGTTCAGATTGATGTTGAGAATATGTCTTTGAATAATTATTCTACTAGTTGTGATGATTACGTAAATTTAATCTGTCTCTACCACCCCTCAAAGGCCTAAGAGACCAGTCATTTATGTGATGCTAGCCAATCCTCCTAAAATGATTTTTTCTATTGATGGTGTCCCATTTGATAGTAACTCTCCTAATCTTTCTATGGCTCCCTCTTATAGAGCGGTAGCCTGTACCTATGATACTAGAATGAATTAACAACTAAGCCTTCCTCAAGCTCCTAAAACTATGACTAAAGCACTTGGTGATTATGATCTTGTCAAGAAATCTCAAGTTACTCTAGTTAAGATCTCATTGTAGGACTTGCTTTGCTCTGCTCCATTTTATCAAGGTATGCTACAAGAAGCCTTACAAAATATCCTATTGCCTTGTTCCTCTAGGTCGGTAGATGTTGATGCTTTGATAGCTCATATTCATGTGGATTCACGGAATATTACATTCTCTCCATAGGAACTCCCACCTCCAGAAGTATAGAAGCAAGTGGAACCTCTAATGATTATAGTCAACATTAATAATATTGGAAATAGACATAATCTCATTGATGCCAGCTTGGTGCTCAATGTATGCAGTATTGATCTATTGCCTAAGATTAATATTGACCCATCTTCTATTAATGCTTCTTATGTTGACATTCGTGGGTTCGATAATGTTGGTCAACAAGCTCTAGGTACAATAATATTACCCTTGTAGCTTGGACCCATTACTATACCTAGCCTCATATATGTTATGTCAGAGAATTTACCTTATAACCTTCTTCTTGGTAGACCATGGATTCATTCTATGGGTGCAGTCCCATCTACCTTGTTGAAGTTGATAAACCAACCTCACAGACCCTAGTGAACACCTACAAGCAATAACCTATCACAAAGAAAGAAATATGTTTTAGAACAACAAAGATGCTCTACAAACCTCAAGAGAAAAATGCATTAAGAGAATGAATAATTACAATGAGATAAATCCTTAAGAAAGGAGATCAAACCCTAAAAGGAAACCATAGTGTGCACACTTAATAATTAATAATTAATTATTAATGTATCTAAGTTTAGCTTAAGTAAACCTAAAGTGATAAGTGACTTAATTAATTAACCAACATGATTAAATTAATTAAGTGAAATAACTTATTACTCTAACACCTCCTTAAGATGAACTTAGGGAGTAGCTAAAACACTAGGAAAATATGCATATAAGTAGAGATGGGTCCCGGAAATAAAGGCCCGATCAGGTACCAATGTACAAATCCAATGAAAACTAAAAAAAAATGGGTAAAGGAGAAAACCCAATGGGAACAAAACTCCTCCCCAAAATAGGATGCAAAGAAAAGAATGTAATGCAATAATAGAAGAAGGATAGAAGGTTGATACCCCCCATAGACAACTTCTATCATATAAGTACATGTACAATGGTCTCCATAGGAGAGATAGAAAGAGACAAGAAGGCCCCCCATAAAGAAATAGCTCTTGTATCACTAGAAAACATCTAAAGACAGAATATGATCCACTACCTACAAACAAAATTTATCCCCTTAGGAAGAAATAGGCCAAAGTGTGTGAGGACAAAAAATGTTAGATAAAGCACACAAAGTGTCAAAATCAACACTACAACCAATAACCCCAACAATATGATCTTGAATAATAAACCATGCTGATAAAATCCCTGATGTGTCTAGTGTAGGTATGAGTCCATACAAATGAGGCAAAATACTAAGCCACCTGAGATGTATCAGGATGCCATGATGCCAAGACTCATAGTTGTCCTTATCCAACTTGATCACATAAGGGTGAGTAGAAAAACCCATGATACTCACTCAAATAAAAAATATCAAATATTGAAACTCCCAACAATGATAAATCAAATCAACATAACCCATACAATGCAAAAAATCCCATGTAGGTGCCAAAACAACCAAGTAATTAACCAAAGTGTAAAAACACATGAAGCTGAATAAAATGTACTTGGTAAATTATCTGATCAAATAAACTATAGATATGGAAAGAGCATTGAAACACCTTTCCAACGCTTATTGATTTGCAAAAAAATAGAATCTGAATGCAAATGTTATGCCTCCCAGAGTGAAAACAACAACTTTTGACTTTGATAGGCAAAAAAAGGCATCAAAACAGCAAAACCAAAAAAAAACACTAGCACCACTGGATAGTTCCCAAAACCAGATTTTTGACACCTATTTGTTTAAAAAAAAATGAAGATCGTACACAAAATTTATGTCCAATTCCATGAAAACAACTCCAAAGTGCCCAATAAGCCCTCAATAGCTCTTAGGGGCTAAAAGAATTGGCCCCTGGTCACATGCAGGACTAGGGGGCTGGTGGCAAGCACCTAGGCACATGGCTCCTGGTCACCAGTGTGACTGTCGGGTTGGGGCTAAAGTTGCCATCGAGGCTAGGTGCTTAGTGCCCAGTCCTCCAAAAGACCACGAGCTAAAGGTTTAAGCCTGTGGGGGCTAGCAAAGGGCCTGGCGATAGGCAGAACTGAGGTTGAGCATGGGTGGCATGTGGGTGGCCACTAGGTGGTGGGCGGGCAGAGCTGAGGTTGAGCATGGGTGGCGTGTGTGTGGCCAATGGGTGGCGGGCGGGCGATGCCCAAAATTATAACTAGCAGCTCTTTTTTATGCCTGTGTTTTTTATTTTTATTTTTTTTTAAATTCAATTTTTATGCCTCGAGAAGCGTGTTGGGGAGGCCTACGACCTCTTTAGCAAATTTTTTTTGCCTTTTTTTTCAACTTCTCAGAAATCAACAAAACAATGGGAATTTCTAGGGTTTTTGGGTGCTCTGAATGTGATGGCGATGTTTGTTTTTCCAAAAAATGAATAGAAAAATTGGCTACCCCCAGATCTTGCAAAAAGATGTCTAGCTGAAATCCTTGCACTTAAAAATCACTGTAAGGAAATATCCTTTAAAAGAAAAACATGTAACTGTAGATCTGAAGCTTTGATACCATGTTGAAGTTGATAAACCAACCTCAAAGATCCTAGTGAACACCTGCAAGCAATAACTTGTCACAAAGAAAGAAATATGTTCCAGAATAGAAAAGATGCTCTGCAAGCCTCAAGAGAAAAATGCATTAAGAGAATGAATAATTACAATGAGATCAATCCTTAAGAAAGGAGATCAAACCCTAAAAGGAAACCATAGTGTGCACACTTAATAATTAATAATTAATTATTAATGTGCCTAAATTTAGCTTAAGTAAACCTAAAGTGATAAGTGACTTAATTAATTAACCAATATGATTAAATTAATTAAGTGAAATAACTTATTACTCGAACATACCTTACATAAATCTATTAAGTTCATTTGCAACAATTGAGTAGTCATAGTTAAGGTTGACCTTGATGCTATGCACTTATGTGAGATGGAAGCTATTAGTCATGCTTCAGTTGTGCCTACTCTTATTCCTTTAGTGTCTTCTAATGTGTTGATGTTTACTCCAGTAGTACCTACTATAAAGGATAGTCTTGAGATAGATGTCCCTAAAGAAGATCCTTCTCAAGCAAGAAATATTAAGACTGTTCCTTCTACTTCTAAAGGGAATGCATATCTTGGTGATGATTGGGGTCCCTTAGACTTTACAGATTCCTTCATTCAGGAATATAAAGGTGACTCAATCTACTTAGACCTTTTGACAACATCATTCACACCCGCTATCGAAGATGGTTATTCCTCTGTATCATAGGATAATGTGAATGCAAACTGTAATGTTCTTAGTGTTGATCCTCCTTCTGAGGAAGATGATTATACTTCTACTAAGGAGGATAATGTTGATAGTCCTATCCAGAAGGCTGATGGTGATTTCCTAGAGGAGTGTGATCCCCCTTGCTGGGATAACACTCTCTATGGAGATCTTCATCCTTTTTCTTCTATCTTCGTATCTTCTTCTTGCAAGCAATCAAGATTTTCTCCACAAGAGAAAGGGTTGCTTCCTACTCCTCATCCTTTATCTAAGCAAGAGTGTGTTTTTTTACGGCTTCTAAAAGCCCTCTTAATTAATCTTCCTCCTCCTACACATAATAATTCTCATAAACAAGATAAAGAAAAATATTCTTTTTGTGCATACCATTGAGTGTCTAGCCATTCCACAAGCGAATGTAAGGCCTTGAAGGACAAAATACAATGACTTCATGATTTAGGTTTCATCACTCATTTATTTTTTGATGCAGCTTCCTTTTCTTCTCTATGACTTTCAAATGAAGCATCCCTTGAGTGGCCCCTCTTCTTTTGAAGGGTTCTTGAGGGACCCCCTTCAAAAGTTTCTATCTAAAAATGAATTCCTTGCATCTAGATCAACGTCAGACCAGCTAGACCTATTTCCTATCTTTGCGTCTAGCTTGGGGGCATCCCGACTAGACCTATTTCATATATTGGCATCTAGATTGGGGGCAACTTGAGTAGACCTCACTTTTCAAATAGTGTGTCCCTTGAGTGAACCCCTCCTCCTTTTCAAGGGTTCTTGAGGGACCCCTTTGAAATTTTTCCAACTTGATGATGGCCTGCATTACTATCTTCTTACTTTCTTCGTAGGACCAAGAACCTATAGAGCTCTTTTACTCTGTGATACAGGTTTTCCTTTTATCACTTTTACTCAATGATACAAGTTTCCTCCTTGAGAGGGGATTGATTTTATCACTTTTACTCGGTGATATGGGTTTCCTCCTTGAGCATGGATTGCTTTTATCAATTTTACTTGGTGATATAGGTTTCCTCCTTGAGCAGGGATTTCTTTTATCACTCTTGCATTCATTTCTATCTTTCTCTTCTCAATTGTATATACTAGATTGAACATCTACATCTTCTTCATCATGAGTATATGATTTTCCTTCCTTTTGTTGTCCTGCACTCTCGGGTTCACCAAATCATGGTCTTCTTCCTTTATGGTTTAGGTGTACATCTCTAACCCTACATCTTCTTCGATCTAAATTACCGAAGCACTCATTAGTATTCGTGCTTGCTAAAGTGGGGGAAAAGTGTATAGGAGCGAATTTGCACCCCTTGGGAAAATTCCCCTTCTACCCTCCTTTACTTTAGAAAACCAAATTCAGAGGCTTAATTCCACATAAACCTACTACCTTTGTTCCACTTGGCATCTATTTTGTACATCAGTAGAGGAATAGTTTTCAAGGATTCCTACATGGCTCACAGAGATCCACGCAGTGCATAGATGTTCATGCAGTGTGCTTACGTCCTTGATAGATTCGTATGGTTAGAGCCTACAAAGGTGTTATATTTCCCATTGGGGGTACACTTGTAATGCCCTCTTCAGCCAATCAACCTGAATATGGCCATTTTCTTCACTCTTCCCTTCAAATTCACTCATTATCCTTCCATTTGGATCCTTCTACAATCTCTTCACCTTCTTGAGACTCTAAGTCCTTCCACATCTCTTCACAAGCTCCAAGCAGCTTCTTCACTATCTTTTCAATCTCAAGCAACACTTTACAGTTCATAGCAGCAACATCAACACTCCATCACTTCAATAGAGCAAGTGTGGAATGAAACACAATAGTAGCAGAGGCTTGAGTTCCTCTCATTTTCTCCCCCACTATCCTTGAGCACTTTGGGGGAAGGTGGTAAGATTTCACTCCTCTCATCTATTATTTGGTTGAGTAGCATATCATTTTTTTTTTATTTCTTTAGTACTCTTTACTTCATTTCATACTTTTCTCTCTATCTATCTGGTTGTCCGTGGAGGTGGGAACACCAAAACGGGGGTTTGAATGAGGCAAACCCCTATATAGCCCCAAAAATTTCTCTCTCTCTTGTGTGCAGGTATTGAAGATATTCAGGTGTTGGAGGCTTCATCATTCACACAATTGTAAGAATTTCCTTTCTCTTCTCCTTATCTTCATCATTTCTATTTCATCTCATTCTAGTTCTACTATATTCTGTTACTTTATCACATTTTAGAAGGTCTCAAAAATTAAAGTAGAAGCATTCAGTTTGCATTTTTTGTGACATTCTCGCTCTCTGGTCTGTATGAGATGCTAGAACACCTTGGGGACACCATCACATCACGTTGTTGTCTGTATTTTGTGCTAATGTCCTTTGGTCAAGATCTTGTCATTTTGTCCAAGGAATTTTCATGACCTGCTCTTTCTGATTCTAGAACTCTCACCACTATCCTTTGAGGTAGTTTAGGGTAGTTCACCCCCTGAGGTTCTTTGAATGAAGAGAAATCATGAGTAGTGAATCCCCCTTCTCTATAGGTTGACAAGGGTATAGACCTAATGAAAATTGGTCCTCAGTAGTCCTTTTGTGTTTCTCATTTTTCTACTTCATAATGGGGGATCACCTAGTGAATATTAGACTTCACTAGTCCATGGTGCCTTCAGTTTGCGATTCACCTAGAAAATATCAAAATTTGTTAGCCTATGAGTCATGAATGCCTTGGGTGTGGATCCTAGCATAACACAACTCGCTATTTCATGAGTATTCATACCCCTCCTTTTACATTTTATGTTGGCATTGTGTATATTTTTGTATGTTGTCTTGTTGTATTATATACATGTGTGTTCCTTTGTGCTTATATTGGAATTCTATGGGATATTGGATCTTGGGGGCTTGTGTGTTCCCCTAGATTCATTTTCATCCTATCTCTTCAACATTTGGACAATCAAACCCCTCTTGAAATATTTTCTACTTTAGTATGATTCTGAGTGTAAGTTCATACTCTCACTAAAGTGGGGGCTAAATGTAGCATCGTAAATTGTCACCCTGGACAATTTCACACTATGTTTTTCTCCCCTTAAGTGCATGGGCATAATTGTACACCTAATAGCCTAAATTATGCATTCCATATCCCATTTAAATAATTATCAAGAAAACCCATGTGGAAAACCAAATAATTTTTTAAATATTTTATTCTCGACACCTTATATCCCACAAAATAGGGTTGGGACTTAGTTTCCCTAGGTGACTTGGTCCCCCTATTTTGCTCCAAAACTAAATATGCTAGATTTCACATTTTATTATTTGAATTTAAAATGTCCAATGTTGACTATTGGGATTTAATTTTTGGGAAATTAGAATAATCACATATAAACACATAGTAATTTCACCATTTGAAAACTAAGTGAAAGAATTCATGATCAAACATTATCAAGAGTAATAATTATTGTCAAGAGAATTATCAAGCAAGTCAAAGAGAAACATTTTATAGTTTATTACAACAATTCAATATCAAAGAATCAAGTCAAAGTGTATGTGATTTTATTCATGTTTATGTTATCATATTATTTGTGATATCTAACCCTTGTAGGTCTTCAAGAAAATCAAGCCAACAACATTCAAGCCTTGAGGAGATTTGTATGACTTCAGTCCTTCAATGAAGCCATTTTTGAGTGGTGAATTTTAGGTTATTATTTTTTCATCATTCATTTATCATTTATCTATCTTTAATTGATATTTCCATTGTGGAGGTGGAAACACCAACATGAGGTTTGACTAAGACAAGCCCCTATATGGAACAATCCTTCCTCTCTTTGAATGTGTAGGTTTTAGATCTAGAGAAGATTGGAAGAATTTTGAAGGTCAATTATTTATTGTTTCATTCAAACCCTACACCTTGAAAATATATGGAAACTTATCTATCTCGACACCTGATGAAGATATGATAGTGTGACAACCAAAAAATGAAGGATTTGATTTAGCTCAAAAGGACTGCAAAATCAGATTTGGGATTTCTCTACTAGGACATAGTCACCTAGTGTGACTAGGTCATAAAAAATTAGCTTCAACTTCACATAATAGGTGCACAGTACACAACCCAACCCATTTTTGAATTCTAAATTTCTCTGTGACATTCTAGCTTTTCTATTTTTGCATCAAAATATTAGTTGCATCATTAGCCTAGTCAAACCATTGCATTTCATTCCAAAATTCATTTTTAATTTGGTCAAGGGAAGGTTGACTCACCTTTTAGGTTATAATTCAATCTCATACATTTTCCAAATCCATCAAACCCCCGTCACCTCCATTCTAAACTAAAACGAAGGAAAGGTGCCAAAACCCTAGAGTCAAATCCAAGGGATTCCCATCTTTTTCTTTGTTTCAAGAGTAAAGTGCTACAAATTGAGTTGCATTTCAATTTTTCTCTTCCAAATAGGTATAATAAGTAATTTTGAGATTACTTCCCATATGATGACTTTAATGCTTCAAATATATCTAACTACTTTTTGGGCTACAGCTATCTTTTGTAATAACATTTTGTCCCTTGTAAATAGTGTCACTACTTGGTTTTTTGTCTTCTACTGACTAAGCGGTGGAATGATTTTTTTTTCTTGTTGCTTCCCTTGTGTCTATAAAAGGGAATTCTGATCCTCATTCTAAGGGTTTTGAATCTTTATTCCTTGTGATTCTTTGAATAAAATTAGATTTGTATAGTTAAGTCCTCTAAAAATATAGAGAAGAAATATCCTATTTTTTCTCTGTAATAACAACAAATGATTTATATAGTTATTGTATTGTTCCAAATTTAAGTATAAATCTATCATACTCTCCCATATTGTAACACATTCTCTTTTTGGATCAGTATAATCAAGGGTTATTTCAGATTCTTATATCATATATTGTGTTATGGATTCTTGAATTATTAGCTTCTATTTAATGAATATAAATTTTTTTCTTTCAATTTATTTATAAGAGTTTGTGTGGTTGCAATAGGGATTTATAAGCAACATGATAGAATTTTTATTTTGTTGATTTCTTAATATAAGGCAGCAAGGTTATAAGAAACCAAAGAGTTGGTATGTTGTAGGAGTTTAATTCATTTCTTGACTTTGTAATGGATAAGGAACTAGCCAAAATTATTCATATAGTTTAGGTTTAAGATAAAATCAAAATACAAAATAAAATAAAAACCTTACTTTTATTAAAATTTATTGTTTTATACTCAAATCAACACTAACAAAATAATACAAAGCATATAGAGGGTTTTGAAGATAATTTAGCTAATTAGGTTTACCTTCTATTATATTAGTGTGAAGAATATATTTTAAAGGTATCATTGCAAAGAAATGATACATGCTGAATTATGTTATAGGGGAAACCACCTTTCTTTTGTAGAGCCTAAAGTGTAGAGGAGAGAACCATAAAATCAATCTCCTATTTATTGGCCACTGACCTAGGGTTTTTGATCATAAGATTTAGCTAGCCTTTAGAAAATCCTACACAAATAGTTGGAAAAACCAATATGAACTTACTCCTCAAGCGATTAATGATAGTTATTATAAGTGATCTCAAATTTTCCTCCTAGGATTTCATAAACTTCTACTAAGACTTTCAAGCTTCCACACACTTAACATCTCTATGAAAAAAATTTGACTACAAGAATACTTGCTAAAAATAATAAAAATAGATTACAACCATCATAGAAGAAGACATATATATTTCTATAATCAACTCTAATGAATGATGAAATCCAAAAACCTTTCTAAAAATTGAGATAAATCCATCTCCACAGCCTAGTAAAAAATTCTACAATGTCAATATAGATAAAATGAGTTCTCATGATAGTTTAAAAAATTCTACTACACCTATAACACACTCATCATGAAGCTGTAATGAAATAAATACATCAAATATGAAAAATGATGTAAATACTTGATGATACTTGAGAATAATAAGCCATTTTGAGGGGGAAAGCCTCCAAATTTCTCTAAGAAGAACATAAATTATAATATCAGGATAATAAAATAACCACTACCTTCTATATATACTCTACTTATCCATTATATTTCATCCAAGATGAGTTATATACCTACATATAAAACTCAAGACAACTTAAATATCTAAATAAGAATATAATGATGATCATATTGCTTAATTAAGAGTTAAGGTAGTCATAAGCTGACTACTCATAACCATATGCATAGTATAGGATTGAGGGAGTAGCATGTTCCCTCTCAAAATAAGCATTATCATTATGCTTATCAATCATGGATTCTTCTACACAAAATCTTCATCTTCCTATTCAACATGTTCAACTCATAAATTCTTCTACTGAATGAGATACTTGGTGATTGTCCTAGTCCTCAGCTTCATTGTGTGTCTAGAGAATTAACTCTAGATCCAAGATGATTATTAATTCTTCATCTAGCTCTAGTAATACTATATATGTAGGGATCTATCAACCTATAGACACCTAAAATCTAGCCTTACCCAACCACACCTAGATTTAGCCTATCCTAAGCCTTTAATTAATTAAATATTTACAAAAAATTTAAGCATTCCCACCCTTTCCCATTTTATCCTAATCCTTTTTATTAAATAAATATTGACTATGTATTTAATTATTTTTCCTTCATATTACCCCATTAATTCTCCTTTATCCTCTATCCTTGTCCATTTAATCCTATCCCTTTATCTTGTTCACATGGATCATAAGATAATTTTTTTCTCATGTGACAAGTATCCTCTTCACATTATAACTAAATCCTTGTCCAAATTTATTGAACCTAGACACCTATTTAAAAGTGAAACTAACTTTTCATCTTATCCACTCATCTCATTTAACATCTTGTTCCTAGCTATTGTCATTAGGACTTTTTCCCTTATTTCAATCCTAAACCCAGAACCGATCCGTCATATGCCACTTGTCACATGACTACATATCTGATCCAAGCCCTAATACTCCTTCAATTTTATCCATCCATCACCAATCATTCCTATCCATTAATTTTGTCTAGATTCAAGAATTTATATTTAGAGGCTCTCATCCTTCATCAAATCCTCTTAATGTGCATATCTCTTTTATCTCTCTTAACTATCTTGAGCTCTCTAAATATATCATCTACTTATGCTATCAAAATATATATTGAATCAATTTTATCATTCTATCATTATCAAGGTTATGCTAGAGCATGGAGCAATCCACATGTCAAAATATTAGAGAGAAAATCAAATGGAATAAGGGTTAACTCAATTTATGCTCAATCAAGGAGAGAAGAAAATATTATAGATGAAGGTATTGTTCTTTAAATTTCTTTATGTTCTATTTTTTTACCTTCAATATTTTCCACCCTCTTCATTTTGGTACATTTGGTGGGTCCCACGTCCCTATTAGCCCATTCTTGGTAAAATTTCATGATGTTTTGTGATGAGAAAACTATTTTTAGGTCCCGAACCATAAAGTGGCAGCTCTAATTTATAGAAAAGTGCCTCTCTAGAATATAGTTTTTCCTTTGTTTCACATAAAGGTGTGTTTGTTCTATGAAGTTGTGCTTTTGTCACCTAGAATTGTGCCTTTGTTCTATGCTTTATATTTTCCATTTTCAGCTAGATCTAGGGTTTGAATAAAATTTGAGGCCCCTTTTTTAGGATTTTATTATTCTAACACTCTATTTTTGTAGGTTCCTATAGTTTTATCTTGTATGTTTCCCAACAAGGTTGGATAAAAAAAAATATCTTTTGGGGTACTAGAGCTCATTTTGAGGCCCTGTCAGTGAAGTGGTGCATCTATTTAAAAAATGGTGCCTCTATTTCATAGATTTGTACCTCTTTTATATAAATTTGTGCCTCTATCAAGTAGATTTTCACTTTTATTTTATTTTTTAATTTCTAGGATTTTTGAGCTATATTTCTCATTTAATCTTCATTTTTTAGCAACTAACAAGTGGTGCAACTATATAATTCTTGTCAAAGAACATTATCATTTAGATAAATAGTGGTTTTATGTATATTAACTGTTCCAAGGCTTTATTTTTCACTAATATAGGCATACACAATAGCTTAGTGGGTTAATGAACATTATTTTTTGTGTTTGGAAGGGTGTGTAGACATATGCTCTCTCCTTGCACTTAGTGTGATTTTTGAGATTATAAATCTCACATTTCTTTATTTTTATATGTTATAAGTGTTATTCCAAGGCTTAATAATTTGTGTGTATGTTGTCCCTTTATAGTTTATGTAATCTTGGGTGACCAAAAACATATAGTATAGTCTTTCACATTAGGGGGCTTACTTGGGGATTTGATCACCTAAAGAATGACCTCAACCATGTTTTTATGGTAAATTATAAAAAAGGGGGAGAGTGAAAGTTATACCTCAAATTTTAGCTATCATAACTTAAGACAAGCTGTGAGATCCTCATTCCATCAAGACTTGTTTGATGGTGAGAGGAGAGACCCTCCTAATCTCGAGCATTAAAAATAAGCTCATTGCTCATATATCCACTAAGAACCTTGTCTTTATAAGTTGTTAAGAAATTTCAATCATTTATTAGTGTGGTATAGCATACAATATCATATGTTAAGTTACTCACCATTTATCTCCTAATGGAGGTATAGGCTCTCTAAGAAAGACCTTAGGATCTCTAGGGAAAGAGAAAAGGTGAGACCTTGTTCCATTGTATACCTAGCTACCAACTCTTGAAAGAGAGGTTTTTGAAACCAATCTTAAGATATTATCCTTTGGCTAGTGGGCCTACATTAAGTTAACATACATACTTGACTAAATATAGGATTGTGCTATCATGCTTAACATGTTTTTATATGAAAAACCATGAAGAAACTTATCCTTATCACCTTGAAAGTCAAGTCAACCATTGTGTCTTCTTGTTTTATGGTCTCTTGCCAAAAATTATCAAAAAATATCTCATATTTTTAAACTATTCTAATGTTCCATTTGATTTTGCACCATCTTGAGGTGCCTCTATGCAATTTTTCTATGAATCTATGCCTTTATTCCATATAAAAGCTCATTTTTTTCATAGATCTATGCCTCTATTCCACAAAGTGGCACCCCTGTCACCTAAAGGTTTACCTTTTCCATTTAACTACAATTTGACCACTTTAGAGCCTTACATTGTAAACTTGAACTTTGTAGCCATAGAGAATACTTGGGAGACCCATCCTTTGAATTCATTTTAGCTAAAATGTCAACCTTTTCCATCATATCCATCCAAAAAACATATCTCATCATTTTAATCCATTATCATAACCTATTCATCAATATATGCATCCTTAGAAATTTCTCCTATCAACCATAATCCTTTCATTGCCATTTTCAATCATCATTTCTTTCATTATTGATCCTTCTTGTCTTCCAATCTAATATCTATCCTATCATATCTTATCCAATCCATCACTTGTCATCATTCATCTATCTTATCATTCTAATCCATTATCTTTAATCATTGACCAATCCTATCATCCAATATAATCCTTATTATCTCTGACCAATCCTATTATCCAATCCCAATCCATATCATATTATATCATTATTAATCTTGTTAAAAATTTATCTAGATAATAATCCTTGTTCTCTACTAGCTTGTGTATTACTTGAGAACTTGCCTATCTCAAGTAGTATATTGAGTTAGATCCTTAGAATTTTCGTTTTCCCAACCTGGGGACTTGGATCCCCCAAGCTGGATATCAAAATACCATCCAAGCCTTGCCTAAGTGATTATCCAATATTATATTAGAAAAAACATCCTTTATCCAAGCCTTGCTTAAGTAATTATCCAAACTTGAGTAAGCAAATCCAAGCCTTGCCTAGGTGATTATCAAATTCTTGTGTAAGCAAAGCCCTATTGGTGTAGATTTTTATTTTCCTATTGGGTTTATTTATTTTAACTTAGTTATAGGGTTTTCCTACACTTTTATTAAGCTTGATTAGGATAATGAAGTGATTTTATTATATAATAACTAGGAGATAAGGTGATGTGGTGTCCACATCCTTCAAATACAATTGTGGAACAATAACTTAAAGGGTGGAGCTTTCACACTTTTGGTGGTTATTAGTGGTCCATTTATATTGGTTGATTTTCCATCTCCATCTCCTTAGTTCTATATAAAATCACTATCTAGCTTGTAGTTTTCATCTCTTAGAAGCTCTTAATGCAATTTTGTTATCCTGACATTGTATATCTCCCAAAGTTTTTGGTTTTCATTGTTTATGTTCTATTCTATGTAGCTTTGAACTTATCTTACAAATTTCATTGCGTTATTCAATATGTTTCATATTTCTAACATGGTATAAGAATTTTTTTTTTATAATTCTAAGTGAATAGATTCTTAATTGAGAGTTTGAGATTTTTGTGTGTGTTGTTAAAAATTTGAGTATGTTCTTCTCTTACATCATATTATGATTTGGATAATCAAGAAAAAATGATGGAATTACCAAATTTGGAGTTTTATCTTTGTGTATTTTTATTACACGTTCATTTTAGAGCATGTTGATTAAAATCTAAGCTCACTATTAAGTTTACAATGTCCAGTAATTTATATCTATCTTTTGTTTCACTCAATTTGGTCACTATTTGATATAGTTACAAATTAGGGTTTTAAACTCAGATCAGGTGAATATATTTTTATTGGAACATTTTTTCCCAAATGGAATTTAACATTGTACTCATATGTGTTACAAATGTGTTGTCATTGATGTTAGTTTATGTGGCTATTGTAAATGCACTAGTGTGTTGTATTTAATGAAGAGTTGTGATGAAGGGATGTGATGTTGTCAAATCAGTATCATCTATACATAATTGTACCTTATATTTTCAAGTTCATGGATTGATGTGACTTGTCAAAATGACTTGATTGATGTAGTGTTACATTTGTTTTCTAATGAAAGACTCCACATGGGTATGAAGAAAAATATGTCTTCAAAATTTCAAAGACACAAAGAATTGCACTACATAAGCTTAGTTAAATGCTTCAAATTTCTCTATAGATGAAGATGTGGCCTTTTGATTTGGAGGATAATTTAACACAACTATAAGGTATGTATGTTCCTATTTTCAATGCATAAGTGCTATCACAAAACTTTCTAGAGTTAATAAAATAAGAAAAAGTCAACTTCTCATGAATGGTTACCTAAGGTAGGATAGAATTTCACCATAGTTCACTTCATTATTTTATTTGGACATGAATTTTTTGAGTTATTCTTATATAAATAATTTGTTCTCTTAGTTCAAATTTCATGTGGTATTGTTCACCATAGATGATTTTGTACATGATAGTGTGTTGTTTATGTTTTGACAATCTGGAAGGTTGGTCAGTTGGTGATTTAATGACTTGTGCCAGAAAGTAATGGATTTAAATAAGTAAAGAGGTTATTAGAAGCATGTTTGGGGCTCATGGTGTTCTCTGTGAGGACTACAAGTTGGTATTTGATTTTTTCTTATACCATAATTAGTTTGAAATTGATATTTTGGGTATTAAGTGTTTGTGCCAACATTAAATGATCTGAAATGATAAAAGAAGTGTAGAGGAATGTTTGGAAAGCCATATAATAAACATGGCATGACCCACATGCTGTTATGTTTTGTTTCTTTGATACCACTTTTGTTCTGGAGCTAATATAAAGAAGGTTATATATTTTCTGGGCTGACTTGGCAAGTTGAAATGTTTGTGCCAAGTGTTTGGAAGTGTGCCCTAGTGTGGAAATGTATTCTAAGGTAAAATAGGTCCTACTTATCTCTTGGAATGTGCCACATTTTATTTATTCCTACTACATAGGTCCTGGGGTCCAACATACTTGTCTATTACATGTCTCATATTATATGTTTCATGTTGGTTGACAAAGGAGAAATTTTTTGAAGCATGCAAAGGATATAAATGTGGCATAGAGAATTCTCACCCTTAACAATTTCACACTATTTTTTGGCCCCACTAAATTATTGAGCCTAATTAACCCCTTAATCTCCTAAAATTATCTATATAGAGCCCATTTGCACCATTTTTCAATAAATTACAAGAATTGAATAAATGCATCCAATTCATATTTTTCCCTTAACACTTAATGTCCTAGAAATTAGGGCTAGGGCCCATTCACACAAGGGAAAATGGGTCCCCCTTATTAGCTAGGACCCAATTTTGGGCATGACAGAGTGACCTTCTAAACATTCAAAATTCAAAATTCAAATGTCAACTATCACAATCTAGTTTTCTGGAAATTAGAATAATAGCATATAAATACCTAGTATTTTCACCATTTGAAACTAGAAGTGAAATAATCTATCAAGAAGTGAAAATTAAGAACATCCAATAGAAATTCAAGAGAAACATTTTAGAATACTATTACAAAAATTCAATATCCAAGCATCATGTCAAAGTGTATGTGAGTTCATGTTGTCATTTTATCATTGTTTTGTGAAGGCTAACTCATTTTTTAGGTCTCCAAAGAATTCAAGCATTCAATAAAGAAAGATCCAAATCCTTGGGGTGAAGTGTATGACTTCAATCCTTCAAGCCATTGAAGGGTGACGAGTTACAACACTTTGTGGTTTCATCATTTCTTCCTATCCATCTATCCATTTTATTATTGGCATTGCCATTGTGGAAGTGGAAACACTTATGCAGAGTTGACTGAGGCAAGCCCCTTAATTGCCCAACATTTTACCTCTCTTTGAATGTGTAGGTATTAGGTTTGAAGAGGATTGAAAGAAGCTTGAGGATAAAATATTCATTATTTCTTTTGAAGCCCTAATCTTGGTAAACCATATAAACTCAATTAAAAAAATATCTAATAGTGTTTTGATAGATTTGTAGGTTGGAATTTGAAGCTCATATCCATCATCAAAGCACCCCAAAATAAAAGAAAATTTTCATACAAACACCCAATCACCCTTGGGTGACCGTCTTGTTGCAACACTTAGATCCAACTTTTGGTGACAGATACACAATCTTCTACATTTCTTAGATATGTCTATAATTGACTATTTTCGTTTATCAGTTATCAAATTCTTGCAATTTTGGTATTAAAGCACATAGTCTAATTAGGTCAGTGAAGGAAATTAAATTCAAAATCATTCCAATCCCCTAATTGATGGAGATCTAGGTTTGATTGGCTCACCTTCATTGTTGAATGTCAATCTATAAACCTTGTTAATATCCGTCACAATGGCACCCTTTGAAAAGGCCTTGTATCCTATGGTTCTAAGCACTTAGGATCTAGGTTCACCTTTTTCTATGTTTCAATAAATAAAATATCAAGATTATTCAAACTATGTGTAGGTGTATGGTGTATGTTTGAAAATATAATGTACAAATAAGAAAACCATAGAAATTGTTTTGATAATGAAATAGGGTGAAGATTAGTTTAAGCTTGGTATCTTAGTAGTGATACTACTACTGACATAGTGGAGTTATTTATGATGAAAAAGGAAAGGTATTTGAAGAAATTTTATGTTGAAGAGAATAATGGAGTTATTATGTATAATTAAGATAGTATTGTAGAGTTTGGAAAGGTCAGACCAAAGTTGAAGTGGTAGATTTTTATGAAAGAAATATCTAAATTAGATAAGTATCTTTGTACAGAGGTTGTAGCCTCATTCTTAGTTGTAAGTGTTGTAATACTTGAGGGAGTTGAAGCTTCCTTTTGGTTGTAGCCCATAAAAATTATTGTAAATCCTATTTTTATTTATGAGGCTAGATTTGGATAGTAGATCCAAGCAAATTGCTCACTATGGTTTTTACCTTGTAGGGTTTTTCATGTAAATCTAGTGTTATGGTTGTGTGATTGTGTTCTCTCCTACTTATTATGTTTTAAATTATTACATTTTATTATTTATGTTAGGATAGGAGAATTTTATTAAGTACTGATTCATCCCCCTCTTAGTACTTCTTTGTGTTCAAAATTTGGTATCAGAGTGAGGTTCCTTGATACATTCTAACAACTGAGGTAGATCTTGGAGTGGAACGCATGGGGATTGAAATGCAAATTCTTGATAAAAATCCTTCAAAACATGATAAACATAAATTTATGACAATCTTTAATAAAGAAGATTATGAATTTGAATTTGAAGGAGAAATTATTTCTGTAGTAGAAGATTTGGATGCAGTAAGGAAAGAAAATGGAGAATTTAAGATCAAACTTAAAGAATGAAAAGAAGAAATCACCAATTTGAAAGTTCAAGTTGAAGAAGGTAAGAGGGTTTCAAATTGTCTAAATACTAAGATCAATGAAAAATTAATTAAATTCTCCAAGCTTGAAGAAGAAATCAATTCTCTAAGGAAAGAATTGGAGAAAGAAAAGGACCCGATAGAAAAAGGCCTAAAACTCAAGAAAAGAACTAATATCCTTGATGAGATAATCAATTATCAAAGACCTCTAAGGAATAAGGGTGGTCTTGGATTTGAAAAGGGCCAAAATTCAAAAATATATCCCTGAAGGAATGCCTGAAATGAAAAAGGAAAAGTCCTATGTTAAAGACTCTAAGAAGACTAAAGATGAGAATCAAGATTTGGATGATTTCCTCATGAAGTTCAATGATCAGAAGAAGGGCTTCAAGAGATCTCCTCCTAGACAGGCTGCCACTCCTAGGTTCTCTCAATCCTTTCATGGTTATTGTTATTTTTGCAATAAGTTTTGTCATAAGGCTATTAATTGTAGACCTAAGGTGAGAAGAACTAATTACACAAGAAATAACTCATTTTTGTCCTTAAGACATGATGCTATGATCTCCCATTCCTTGTATGGTTATTGCTATGCATGTAATAAGTTTGGTCATAAGGATGTTGATTGTAGAAAAAAATTAAGGAGAAATATTTTGGATTTGGAATATAATGTTGTCTTCTACAAATACAACAACCTTGGGGATAAAGAAAGATTTTGCAAAAGTGGTTTTTTGAAACCACATGTTCAACATAGGAAGATAGAAAAAATAAGGAAACTACAAAAGTCTGGAGAAAAAAACAAGGGAAAGATAATGAGATGAAGGATGATACTATGCTTGTGCATCATGCAAAAGACTTCATGGTAGATTAAGATAGTGTATTGGCTTAGGAGGAGCTAACAATCATAAATTCTTTCAGCTCCATAGAAAGGATACAAATGCTAAATTATACAACATGCAATTTGATTTATAATAGTTTTTTTCTAAAAAACATGTTAGCTATACAAGTCGGAATCAATGGCTCAATGCTCCAGAATGTGTGGTTGAACCATGGAGGATTGTTGAGTGAAAAGGAGAAATAAATATATAAATTTAAGTTAATTGATAACTGGATAATCCTTTTCATTCATTTATAAGTCATTTGATTACGAATTCTCGAGAAATTTGAGTAGAGAAAAAATAAAAGGAGTGAAACCATAATTTAGTGTGTTTAGTAATCTTGTGTAGCAGCCAATATGTGTGGAATCTTTTCTATTGAGTAGTGTAGTTGGAGCTAGTGTGAAACCCTATAAGAAAGGATCATTTCCCTAGTGCTACAATTAAAAATAATTTGAGATGGCTACTCTATAACTTTTCGATATTTATGAGAATCCAAGGATGAAATCCAAGAAATATCTATTCAAAGAAATGGATGTGGATAAGGATGGTGATTTCTCCAAATTCCTTGTAGATGTGGTGTATACAAAAGATGTGAGAATCTACAATCATTCCATCATCAATGAAATTGATCATATGAAGTGTGAAGAAAAATGAAAAAACCTATTCGATGATACAAGATACAAACCTAAATTTGCAAATGTGGTAGTAAAGGGGCTAGATGTGTGGAAATATTTCTCTAACTTCTATGAAAATCTTGAATGGGTAAGGATTATTTTGATCTGGACCCATGATGAATTTATTTACATAGATAAAACCTACAAGATAATGAAAAATTTAATTAAGGCTATCACTAGACTTTTTTCCTCTAGTCTAGTACATGTATTGAAAGAAATAAAGAATGAAAGTGTTACCAAATTAACTGAAGAAAAATAAGACAAGATAACCCTAAGCGTAAATTCAATAACTAATTTGAGGGTTAAATATTCTTCCATGGGAATTGCATACAAGTTATACTTCACAAACATGGAAGGATCAATAAATGGAACTATAATCCATATTGTGTACAAAATGGTCAAAGAAGGAAAATATTTTGATCTGTGTGAGTTATCGAGGGAATAATTTTTTTACAACCTCAAGAGAACCAAGGATAGTGGATGTAATTTTAGGTATTGGTCCTTTATAATTTTTATAGCATTCTATTTTATGAATGAATTACTTGGGTTTAAGGGAAAAGTATGGAAAAAATATATTTTGGTTGTTGCCCAAATCAAATCTCACATGAGGGGTTTTGGAGATAGATAAGCTTGAAACACTATGTACTAGGGATTATTTAAGAATTTGTAAGCAAAAATGTAGGATAGGGAGAGAATTCCATCTGAGATGGTGAGAAAGTATAAGGATGAAATTTCCTTTCTTTTTAATAACCTGACTACTACTATATAGAAGTTGTGGAACCAAGAACTTCTTGGATTCCAAAGTTTCCATATGAGGTCTCTCCTATAGAAATTAAGGCATATGAGAAAAAATTCTTGAGGAATTCTTAGTATCCATCTGCAAAAATATCAGGCACCTATAGGGAGATTGTGGATAAAATAATCAAAGAGAATATGGAGGACACACTTGAAAAGAGGACACAAAAAATATTTGTAAAATTGGGCATTCTAGAATTGACCAAGAAGGCATCTCAAATGAGTGCCAAGGCTCCTCAAGTCATTCCCTCAAACTTTGAAGAAACTATCCCAAAGAAAATACCAAGAAGGTATGACAGATCAACTTCTGCAACTACTAATGCTCCACAATCCATAGTATTAACTCAAACTGCTTCTACTAGAAGAAGAGTTACATCATAAAACTTGGCTTAGATGAAAACTGTAGAGAAGATGCATGCAAGGCCAAAATAGACTACTAAAAGGAAGAAGATTCATCTAATGGAGTTTGAAGACGAAGGAGAAGGAGGAGAGGAAGATACCTCTAAATTGAAGAGGAAAGAAAATAAAGCTAAGAAAATCCCTCTGGTGGCTCCTTTGCATGAGCCTCTTTAATTAGAGGCAATCTTCAATGGGATTGTTCATCATGGTATGCTAAAGGAAATAGTAGAACTTTATTCAGATGTACCTCCTATAGATCAAGAGACTATTGAGAAGGTAATAGTAATGTAAATTATCAAATACAATGTGCCTCTGAGTGACATTATTGAAAAGGTTTTTGAGAGTCTTGCTTAGGCTCAGAGGTGAAGAAGAGAAAATTCCATAGAAATGGATGAAGAGATGAGACAAAAATCTCTTCATCAAGCTAGATCCTTTGTTTCTCAAGAAGAGAAATATAAAAGATCTCATAATAAAGCTCAGGAGCTAAGGAAAAAGTGTAGAGTAGATGCCATTATGAGCATGGAAAAGGAGGACAAAGATAAGATACAAAAGGAGACTAAAGAAGTAATAAATATTCTTTTTGAAAAAGTGAAAGAAGTTGAGGATGTGGAACAACCACATATGTCTCCACCCAACATTACTCTATCTCCTCCACATAACTTTGATTAGAATAATCCTCAAGAGGGGCAAGAAGATAATGTTACATAAGATTAAGGAAATGCTTCTCTTTGTCATAATTATGGGCATGATAGCCCTCCTCTAGAAAGCACTGATCAACAAGATCAACATGCAAAGCAATGTATACCAGATTTTGGAGAAAATATGAAAAATAATCCAAGGGCCTCTACATTTCCCAATCCTATTGACTCCATCAAGCATTTTCTGGCACATAAAAATAGATTCAACCTGTGGTTGAACCACAACTACTACAAATTCCAATTTTTGATGGCCAAGTTAATTTTTCTAGTATCTCACCTCTTCAAAAGAAACAACTTAGTGACATATTTCACTCATTCACAAGAGAAGAGATATTGCAGTAGTAGATAGAAGGAATTAATTTGTTTTTAAGAGGTAATAAAAAAAATTGAGATAGAAATTCCAAATGAAAAGAAGGATTCATCCTTGCCACCCACTCAAGAAATAAAACAATTGATGGATTCTTTCAAAGCACATTCTTCTTATACTGAGAAGAAAGATGAGACAAAAATAAGAAATAATGGATTGTCTGAAGCCTCTAAAAAATGTGCCAAGGCACATGAAAAATAAAAGAGGCCATAAAAGATTAACAAAAATGTATGGAGGAAGCAAACATATTATATATTTTATTTTACAATGTCCTACAACAATAAAGAACCTTAAGGATCAAATTGATGCAATGGAAGTATAGATCTTAAATGTGAATATGACATATGATCCGATGTAGGACAAGGATGGATTGATAAGGGCACAAGTAAAAAAATTGCACTCCAAGCTACATGTACAAGATCAAAGAGAGTAGATCAAAGGTTAGGTAAACCAACTGCACAAATTGGTGAGCTTAAGATTAGCCTCACCAAGTTTTTTGACAGAAGAAAAAAGTGTTTCATAGAAAAAGAATGCACTATATTCTTTGGAAGAACCAAAAGAAATTTATGTGCAACTAGAAAGCCAAGACAAGATCTTGACCTCAACAAATAAAAAATGGGATGTCACTTTGAATCAACTGAAGTAAGTTTACATGAATAAACTTGCATAAAATTAATTTGAGTATGTCTTGATGCAAGACACAATTTTGTGATGACATTTTTGAAGCCATAGTATGGGGAGGATAATACTATGACAAGGTGTGGAATTTTCCATAGAAATGACACTATACTAATGTATGTAGTGAGAAAACTAAAGAATATAGCCATTTTTTTACAAGAATATAGCTATATCTCAAGGGGAGTCTAATACTTTTGGTGTTTAAAAAAGAAGGCCACTAGCCCTTTCCCTTGATGTCAAAGAGGAAGAGAAAATAGAACATATAGTAAGTGTTTCCATCAATGAAAAGGGGGAATATTGTTGCCAATTTTTTGTCATTGATCTCAACTTATGTGGTCATCGCAAATGTACTAGTGTGTTGTATTTAATAAAGAGATGTGATGAAGGGATGTGATGTTATTGGATCAGTATCATATATATAGTTGTACCTTATCTTCTTAAGTTCATGGATTGATGTCACTTGTCAAAATTACTTGATTGATGTACTATTACATATGTTTCCTAATGAAATAATTCACATGGGGTATTAAGAAAATATATGTCTTCAAAATGTCAAAATCACAAAGAATTGCACTATAGAAGCTTAGTTAAATTCTCCACATTTCTCCACAGATGAAGATGTGGCCTTGTAGTTTGGAGGATAGTTCAATATAGCTATGAGGTATGTATGTTCTTAGATTCACTACATAAGTGTTACTGCAAAGCTTTCTAGAGTTAACAAAATAAGAGCAAGTTAGGTTATTATGAATGGTTACCTAAGGTACGATAGAATTTCACCACACTTCACTACATTATTTTATTTAGCCCTATGGTTTTGGAGTTATTATCATATAGATAATGTGTCCACTTAGTTCAAATTTCATGTGGTATGGTTCAACGTAGATGATTTTGTATGTGATAGTGTGTTGTCTATGTTCCAATAATCTGAAATGTTGGTTAGTTGGTGATTTAATGACTTGTACTAGAAAGTAATGGCTTGAAATAAGTTTAAAAGTTATGAGAAGAATGTTTGGGGCTTAGTGTTCTTTATTAGAATCACTAGTTGGTATTTTATCTTCTCCTACACCATAGTTGGTCTGGAAATGATATTTTGGGTATTAAGTGTTTGTGCTAGCATGAAATGATCTCAAATGATAAAAGGAAAGTAGAGAAATGTTTGGAAAGTCATATAATAATCATGACATGATTTTCATGATGTTAGTTTTTGTCTCTAGTACCGCTTTTGGTTTGAAGCTAATATAAAGAAGGTTGTATTCTTTTTAGGCCAACTTGGCATGTTGAAATATTTGTGCTAGGTATTTGGAAGTGTGCACTAGTGTGGAAATGTATGCTAAGGTGTATAGGAGTGAATTTTCACCCCTTGGTAAAATTCCCCTTTTTCCCTCCTTCACTTTAGAAAACCAAATCCAAAGGCGAAATTCCACCTAAGCCCACTGCCATCATTCCACTTGGCATCCTTTTTGAGTGTTGACAGAGGAGTTACTATCAGGGACACCCGCATGGAATGCAAATGTCTGTGTGAAGTGCTTACATCCCTGGAAGATTCTCGTGGCTAGAGCCTATAGAGGCATTACACTTCTCATTGGGAGTCAAATTGTAATGCCCCCTTCAGCTGACCAACCCGAATATGGTCATTTTCTTCACTCTCTTCTTCATATTCACTATTCCTTCATTCATTTGAAGGCTAGTTGGAGGTGGGATGATCTCTCTTAGCAACACAAAAGCTCTTAGCATTCACTTCAAGAATTGAAGCAACATTCTTGCACTCCATAGCAGCAAGTCCATCACTCCATCACTTCAATAGAGCAAGTGTAGAACAACACCATTGCAATAGAGGCTTGAGTTCCTCTAATTTTCTCCCCCACTAGCCTTGAGCACTTTGGGTGGAGGTGGTAATATTTCTACTCCTCTCCTCTATTAGTTGGCTGAGGAAGAACGTTATTGTTTTGTAGTTTTTTAGTGCTATTTTTTCTTTATCTCCTTCTTTATCATATTATTTCTCCATCATTGCAAACTTGGTTGTTCATGGAGGTCGAAACACCAAAATGGGGGTCTGACTGATGTAGACCCCTATATAGCCCCCTAATAATTTTCTTCTCTTTTGTGTGTAGGTGGAGATATCATGGAGCTAGCTGGAAAAAAAGCTTTTCTATGAGATCATTCTTGTCACCTTTGTGTTGATCTACTTCTTTTATCATATTCGTACAAAGTTTATTCATGTCTTGGTGTTGTTTTGGCCTTTTCAGCATAGCTAGCTAGGCCATTAGTCTGTTCCTTCAAATCCAACCTTTTACTTTTGGTCCTTTGGCCGTATGGATGCTAGTGCACCTAAGAGATGCTAGCACATTGTGTTTTCATCCCAAAACCATGCTTATGTCCTCTAATAGAGAGCTATCTGAGACACACTGTTGAATTTGAAAACCAACTCGCCTAGCCTCCTTTCAAGTCTCAGGTATACAAAATTGATTAAAGGACCTTATAGTCCTCATCATTCTCATCCCTTACTTACTAAATCTCCCTTAAGCTGAGGTAAGTTAGGGAAGCTTTTTGCTCTTGGCCCTCCATGACCTGGGGCCTTGACATGGTTTTCCCCCTCTCTTACATTTTTTGGTGAACCTAATGTGAACCATTTTGGTTCTCTTTTGCGATATGGAAATTCTATTTCATCATATCCTAGGAGTTTTGTAGGTTTGAATGTTTTGAGGCTTTAACCTTACAACCCAATCTATAACCCCTAGTAGGCGTAGTTGGAAGGTTCCAAAGGTGTTGTGTAACAAAATCTGAATTGGGTCACTACCTTATCCTGTAACCTTTAGGAGGCTTTATGGAAGTGTTTTTAGTGTGCATGATGGCCTCTTTCTTAAATCAACCTATTCCCCTCATGCAACCTATGAGTATTAGTAAGGATCTAACCTTCACTTCACAGGACCTGCCGATGGTCTTTAATAGGGAACCATCTCCTCTTTACATTGCTGCAAGGATAAATGGGAATACTATAACTAGTGTTCTCATTGATCCAAAATCTCAAGTAAATTTTATAATTGAGGAGATCATGTTAATCAAGTTCCTACACAAAGATGGATATGATGCACATAAAAGTACTGTCTACATGCATGATTGAATTTTTGTACCTCCTATAGATAGTATTGTCCTATCGGTCCCTGTTGGACCTAGGTTCGTGAACCTTATGTTTGACATCATCTCAGGGTCTGAACTCTTTAGAGTGAAGCTAGGTATCCCCGACTGGTAGCTATGAATGCAATTACCTCGGTTGTGCACATGTGTTTGAAATTCACTCATGGGGGTTGGGTACATGTTGTCTGTGACACCGATTATAGACCACCAATTACCCATGGAAGATATACCTTAGATTACTTTTTGCCTGCACCTATTGGTCCTCTCCCACCTAGGAAGGACCTCTTATATCACACATATCAAAATTACAAGAAAGGACATGCTAGGCTGAAAGTGAGATTACCTCCTTCGCCTTATGCTATTTCACATAGGGCTTGCCTAAAATCTGATAGTGATGTCGCTAAGGCACGTAAAAGAGAAGAAGAGAAGCATTCCCAAGATCCCCCTTCTTCCTCTTATGTTGTTCAGCTTGACGCTTCCTCTCGCTCTGCTATGGTACCATCTACTTCTATCTCACATTTGTGAGAGAATCATATGGTTCCCACTTGGCAAAGGGCCAAGCATCCTACATTCAAGCTTCTTTTCTTATCCACAAAACCTAGGCCCATTTGGTATGGTAGACAAAAATTCCCCTGAGGGGAATACTCCATGTCCCAGCCTCCTACCACTGTTGCTCTCAAAGTAGTAAATGGGAAGAGGCCCACTATCGAGGCATTGGAGCCAACTCCCCCTATTATTTCTAAACCTATCCCTTGGCTGAAAGTAGTTGTGGAGGACACTCCCACGGTTGAATAAGAGCCTTTTTCTCCTTCACAACCTCCAGTTTCTAGTTCAAAGAGTCACAAAAAATACCTTGTGCATGAACGCAAGTGCCAACAAAAGGTTGTCTTGGCTAAGCAGGTTGCCTCATAAAAGAAGGAAGAGGAGATGGCTGCCCCTATATCAGGGCATTCTACCATGTCCTCCTCTCTCCTCCAATTTTTTTTCATTTAAACCAGCTCTATATCACTTTCGACTTCCACTGCGAGTGCAAATGTGCCTTACCCTAGAAAGGTGAAGGTGTTCATTTCTCCTTCGGTGGATCCACCTTTTTTGACATCCATTCTAGATGTCTCACCTTTCCCAAATCCCATAGATATGATTAACGCTTTAGTTGTATCTACTACGGTTATTTCATCCTCCTCTCCCTCTGCCCTTCTTTCTTCGTCTATGGGGAGTTCACCTCCTATGATGAAGAAGAAATTAGAGAGTGATGCCTCCAACAATGCAAGACATAAAAGGATCCCACCTTCTCTGAAAGTTGTCCCCATGCTGACTTGTTTTTTCCTAGTAGTAGAACCAGTCTGAGCCTCTCATGAGTTCATCACCACTCTTGAATCGCCCAGTGAGCTTAGTAGTGAACCTCAGGCACAATATTCCCCGTTTGTCAAGGTGAAAGATGGAACTCCTATTAAGTGTATGTTTAACTTGGTGGATGAAGTTCCGATCTTGTCAGAAATCTTTCTGGGGTCATTGATCTTAGATCCAGAAGAGTTGAGCAACAAAGACCTTACAGGTCCTTCTTCCTTAGCCCTTGTTGTGAGAGGGTCAAAAGCTCCTCCCCTTAACATTCCACCACTACAAGCTCATCCTCCTTCCCCCTACAATGATCTAAAGTGGGAAGTGGATGACCTATTGGTTGATCAGTGTTAGGGGGAGACATCTTCTTGATCTTTAGATTAGATGTGCATGTGTTGTGATGTGTTTCCCCCATACTCGTGCTATGTGTTCCTGGATGATCCTTGTCACCTCTATTGGTGCTTGGATATAGGCATGAAATTTGTGTTGTAAACCTTCTTCTATCTATATCATCATTCTTCCATGTTTGTGATTGGCTTTCAACAAATTGGGGACAATGTAAAGTGTTGGGAGCATTTAGGCTTCCCTTCCATGTTGACCCAATTTTTTATTTTTACTTTGTCTTCTCATGCATTCTTCACATGGCTTGATATAGTAGGGGGTTGATGATAGTTTATTTATATACTATTATTATACATATATATTTATGAGCAATTATGACCCCAAAATATCAGGCTACCCTTGTGCCCTTTGTTCATGTTCTTTTTCCTTTTTTCTTTTTCTTTTCCTTTATCTCTCTTATCTTTGCTTGATTTGTCCCTCTTATGTGTGACAACACCACCTTTACACCGCTTTGATCTTTAGAAAACACATTCATTGTCAACGAATATTTTCTTAAGGATCTTCACACACTTCTTTGATGAGAATTGCATTCTCAACCTGAAACTGTAACGAAACATGTTTCATTCATCACAGGTTCTTAAAGAAAGGACATGAGAACCTTCCTCCAAATTGGGAACACCTTTGATCTTCCCCTTGCGTGGGGGAATATTCTTCCTTTCAAATTCCTTGATGAAGTGAACATATTTTAGAAGGATTCCTTGATGATGAATTGATTCGAGAAAGAAGGCACCAACTTTTGGATGGTGCATCCCTTGAGTGGACCCTTTCTTTTCACATTGGGTTCCCAAGGGACCACTTTGAATGTTTTTTCTCAAGAAATTTCTATGGTATCTAGCTCGGGGGAATCCCGACGAGATCTATATCCTATCTATTCATCTAGCTCAAGGGTAGCCCATCTAGACTTGTTTCTCATCTTTGCGTCTAGCTTGGGGATAGCCCGACTAGGCTTATTTAACATCTTTGCATCTAGCTTGGGGGCAACCCGACTAGACCTATTTCACATATTTGCATCTAGCTTGGGGGTAGCCTAACTAGACCTCACTTCACATCCTTACGTCTAGCTTGGGGGCAGCCTGACTAGACCTCGCTTTTTAAATGGTGCGTCCCTTGAGTGGACCCCTCTTCCTTTTGATGGGTTCCTGAGGGACCCCTTTGAAATTATTCCAACTTGACGATGGTCTGCCTGACTATCTACTTACTTGCCTGTGTGGCCACTTTCTACTATGTTCTATCTATTGGTAAACATGTCACTTCATGTGTGCGCCAGTGAAGTTGCTTTTTGACTCTATGGATTCTTCTTTTCCTAGTTTCCTTCATATGAGAGTTCTTGAAGGATACCTTCATTGTAGGTCTATGGGCTTGTAAGGTTCTTTCATTCTTTAGCTTTATAGTTCTACGAAGCTATGAATTTCTTTGCTTGTTTTGCACTCTTGTGTTCTCTAGATCACAATCTGCTTTCTCGATGGTTTATGTATACATTTCTAACTCTACTACTTATTTGATCTACTTTACTGAAGAACTCATTAGTATTCATGCTTGCTAAAGTGGGGAAAAAATATATAGGAGCGAATTTACACCCCTTGGGAAAATTCCTCTTTTACCCTCCTTCACTTTAGATAACCAAATCCAAAGGAAAAATTCCACCTAAGCCCGTTGCCTTCATTCCACTTGGCGTCCTTTTTGAGAATCGATAGAGGAGTTATTATTGGGATTCCCATGTGGTGCGTAGAAATCTGCATGTTGTGCTTACATCCCTAGTAGATTCTCATGACTAGATCTTGTAGAGGCGTTATATTTCTCATTAGGAGTTGACTTGTAACACCCCCTTTGGCTGACTGACCTAAATATGGTTGTTTTCTTCACTCTCTTCTTCATATTCACTATTCCTTCATTCATTTGAAGGCTAGTTGAAGGTGGGATGATCTCTCTTAGCATCACACAAGCTCTTAGCATTCACTTCAAGAATTGAAGCAACATTGTTGCAGTCCATTGCAATAAGTGCATCACTCCATCACTTTAGTAGAGCAAGTGTAGAACAACACCATTGCAATAGAGGCTTGAGTTCTTATCATTTTCTCCCCCACTAGCCTTCAATGCTTTGGGTGGAGGTTTTAATATTTCCACTCCTCTCCTCTATTACTTGGTTGAGTAAGCACATTACTGTTTTTCTATTTTGTAGTGTTCTTTTTGCTTTATCTCCTTCTTTATCATATTATTTCTCCATCGTTGCAAACTTGGATGTCCATGGAGGTGGAAACACCAAAATGGGGGTCTGACTAAGGCAGACCCCTATACAACCCCCCAATAATTTCCTTCTCTTTTGTGTGTAGGTGGAGATATCTTGGAGCTAGTTGGAAAACAAGCTTTTCAATGAGATCATTCTTGTCATCTTTGTGTTGATCTACATATTTTATCATATTCGTACATTTTAATTCATGTCTTGGTGCTTTTTTTGCCTTTCAAGCATAGTTAGATAGTTCATTAGTATGTTCCTTTGAATCCAACCTTTTCCTTTTGGTCCTCTAGTCGTATGAACACCAACACACCTAAGAGATGCCAGTGCACCACACTTCTATCCTTTGACAAAGAGCTATTTGAGACACATTGTTGAATCCAAAAATCAACTTACCAATCTCCTTTCAAGTCTCAGGTCTATAGAAGTAATCAAAGGACCTTACAGTCCTCATCATTCTCATCCCTTACTTCCTAAATCTCCCTTAAGCTAAGGTAAGTTAGGGTAGCCTGCTGCTCTCGGCCCTCTGTGACCCGGGGCCTTGACATGGTTGGTCCCCCTCTCTTACATAAGGTAAAATAGGTCTTTTTAATCTCTTGGTGTGTGCCACATTTTATTTCTTCCTATCACAAAGGTCGTAGAGGCTGGCATACTTGGATACTATATGTCTCATAATATACATTTCATCTTGGATGATAAAGGAGACACTTTTGAAGCTTGCAGAAGATATAAATAAAAGATCAAGATTATTTAAAGTGTGTGAGGGTGTATGTTGTATGTTTGAAAAGATAATGTGCAAATAAGAAAACCATAGAAATTGTTTTGATAATGAAATGTGGTGAAGATTAGTTTAGGCTTGGTAGCTCAATAGTGATGTTGCTACTGAGATAGTGGAGTTAGTTGTGATGATAGAGGAAAGGTATTTGAAGGAGTTTTGATGTTGCAAAGATTGATGGATTGATTCTGTAGAAGTAAGATACTAATGTATATTTTGGAAAGGTCAGCATAAATTTGAAGTAGTCTACTTTTTATGAAAGAAATATTTGAATTATATAAGTATCTCTATATAGAGGTTGTAGGCTCATTCTTGGTTGTAAGTGTTGTAATACTTGAGGGAGTTGTAGCTTCCTTAGGTTTTTAGCCCACAAAAATTGTTGTAAATCTTATTTTCATTTATGAGGCTCGATTTGGACAATATATCCATGTGGCTTACTCATCATGGTTTTTCCCTTGTAGGGTTTTCCATGTAAGTCTAGTGTTATGGTTGTGTTCTTGTGTGATCTCCTACTTATTATATTTTAATGCTTACATTTGATTAATTTCTATTGGAAGTGGATAATTTGATTAAGTACAGATTAATCCCCCTCTCAGTACTTCTATGTGTTCAACAAGATGGTCCAAAAACCCCTATTTTCATATAAAATTTGTCTATTTTAGACAAATTTGATGGAAATTTTTTATTTTTCTACGATGGTCATAACTATAGGCCAAATTCAAATATTTTTTTTTAAAATCATAAATTTTCATCATAGTGTCTATTTTTTGGCAAATGAGATATCATTCGAAAGCTAGAGATTAGTACTTTCCATCCATAGAGGTATTGCAATTTTTTTTTCATTTTCTACTACATATTTTAGGTTGAATTTTTTTGTTGCTAATTTATTCAACATGCCATAATTTTCACCCCGGTGCTTCATTTTTTGGAAATGAATACGTGTTGGAAAGGTATTAAAAGAACTATATAGCTATAGAGAATTTTTCTAAAGTTTGTCTCAAGTTCATTTTGTATCAAAATTTGTAATTTTGGCCATTGTGGGCCTATTGAGTATTGTATAACACACTAAATTGTAAAGGGTGAACCTTATAATATTTGGGGGTGATTTTTAATACTAGTGAAAAGGGTAGAGTGTATTGCAATTCTTTTGGTGTCTTTTGCACTTATTTTTTCAAGGATTATTTAGATAATTTATAATCACAAACTAAGATAAAGTTCTATTTATTAGGGGGTGGTTAATCATGTCTCTTGAACATTATTTTCATCTTTCTATTGTAAGGCTAACTTAAAATAACTATTTATCATGGAAATAAGGGATAAAGAATCAATGTCTTAAGTAACATCTACTACCCTATCACCTTGGACTCATTCCTAGGCCAAGTGACTATGATCAAAAGAATGCATGGTTCAAAAATAATGACATGGTGTATTGAAAAATATGTCTTATTATTTCTAAGGAAACTCTACATCATATAGAGAAAAATAAGTGCCCTTTCACTACTTGGACCATAATTTAATAGTTGTATGGAGACATTGGATCTTCATTTAAAAGTGATGATTCCTTGGATAACCAAGATTTTTTGGATGATAGTAAGACTTATGTTTCCCCATATTGTTAGGACACATCTTTCAAAAATGATTAGCTCATTGATACCCCATTAACAATATCTATTATAGATTTAGATTCCATAGATGCTTCTTTAAGAAACTCTAGTGATTCATTGTAGTAGGGTCATTTATGTCTTTTGGATTCAGTTCATTGAGACCAAATTATACTAGACATCTCTTGTTTGTTTTTAGAGTCCCTCATTTTGAATCTAGATAAAACTAGTGAGGACATACATCTTCTCTTTGAGGACCAATCTATTGTCCTTACATATGTTGCTACTACAAAGTCCAATGTTCCTTCTTCAAAAGATTCCTATGATTACTTGTAATAGGACATACATAGCCTTTATATTTAGCTATGTGGGATGATCTCTTGACAAGGATTTCAGATTTGTTTATGGAGACACATATTATAGATTTGAGAGACACCATTTATTACATTCATATTCTCTTTTATGAAATTGACTCTTCTTAAATTTTTGTGAGGGAACACTCTAACCCTCTTGTTCATGGTTATTCATTATAGCTTGACATGAGTGTTGATACTTTGGATCAACAAATGGAGAAGAAAATTTAGAGGAGATACTTGAGTCTTTAGATTGTGTTCTATATCAATCTCTAGGAAATTCTAATCTATCATTTTCATTAGTGTGGCCTAGAATGCTTGATTTGATTGTGATAACTTTAGCATTGACTTATGGACACTTGAGCTATACTCAAAGACTCCATACATCTTGAATTTTATTCCTATATATTCCTTCAATATTGGGAAGATAGTTTACACACACCTTTGGTTTTATTTCTTTCTAAGGAGAGGAACATTGTTCAATGACCATGGACCATTTCCTCCATCCAGTTTTGAGCATCTACTATTAGATTTCTTCAAGGGGTCTTCTTAGTCATTATATTCTTCTCTCTCTATTTTAGGGGTGTTCTCTCTATGTTTGGGGGGCTTCTTCTTCTTTCAAGGGAAATTGATATGTATATGGGAACCTATAGACACCTAAAATTGTCTGAACATATCACACATCTTGATTTTGCCTTTTAACATCATTTTCCTCATTATCACCTAATTCCTCAAATTTAATTAAATAATTTATAATTATTTGATTAAACTCATATTTTTCCTCTATTAATTAAATAATTAATGTTATTTGATTAATTCATCATTTTTCATCATTTCTCACTAATTTCCCCTTTTGAATAAATAATTTTGAAATATTTAATTAAACACATTTTTTTCTTTTTCCACCATGATTAAATAATTTTAATTATTTATTTAAACCTATTTTTTCTTCTATCCCCCTTGATTAAATAATTTTTAATTATTTAATTAAAAATCCTAATTTCTTCTCATCCTCACAATTAAATATTTTTTATAATTATTTAATTCCCTTATTTTCCTCCAACTTGCACAAAGAATATCCCCTTTTCAAAATATATTTTCCCTCCAAAATATCTTTAACCAATATTTCATGAAAATAGGGATATTTTGGGCTCTCATTCAATTTCATCCCTTTCTATCCTTGATTTCCTCTCATATGTCAATCTTGGGATTCAATTTTCATCGTTGATTCAATATTTTCAAATCTATAAAACAAGTCATTTCCTCACTAAAAATCATTCACAATCTCTATATTCTCATGACCTTCAGCATTTCATTATTTTGAGCAAATTGAGAATCAATTATGAGTCACATTCATCAATCTCGAGCTTTTGCAACATGGTTATGCTTAGTAGAGAAATCCACATCATTTGGAGCATAATCCCCCAATGGGATTTTAGGTTTACATGCTTTTTTCATTCAAATACTTTGAAATATGTGTTTCCATGCTTTCAATTAAATATTTTATGACATTTCCTAATTAATTTCATTGAGTATTGGCTTATATGGCTAAATCTTTGATGGTTTTTTAGTGTTTTATACATTAATGACTTAATTCATGCTTTTTTCAACTAACCCATATTTCCCCTATGACATTTTGGCATTGCCCTATGGGACCCATGTCTTGGATTTAATAATTTTTGACATTTTTGTAGACCTATAGATTATAGAGGTTATTTTATCATAGAGCAACATATTTGTTTCTTGCATAGTGACACCTTTACAATATCTTGACACATGAAAATTATAGTGTCACTTTTTTTTCATTTTTTTCTATTTGTAGGTTTTCATAGTGGCACTTATGATTGTTCTTTGACACATTTTCAGTAACTTGATGCTTATGTATTTTGTTACAGAGTTTCTTTTATCTTTTTATGATGTGTTTGTCTGATAGGTCTTTCTCTATTTTATCAACAAGTTTTCATAGTGAAATTTTTATCTAGTGTTTGATTCTTTTGTCAAAGATCAACACTTTTTTCCTCTATCAAAGTGATGTATTTGTTAGGTATATCAATAAATTTGTTTTGTTTAGGGTTTTAAAATTTTTCTTGAATTCTTTAATTTTCTAACCCTAATGTGGGCCTTTTTTCATAAGCTAACATTTGTGTAACATGTGGCATACACTAGGAAAAGGTAAATTGAAAAACTACTAACACTTGATTTTGTAGGTTTTTTATTCACATTTCAATTTGGCGCAATTAAAATGAACCTATAAGTCTCACAATTATTTTGGTGCTTAAAAAGAAAAAAACTTGCACACTTCAATTTGGGTTTTAAATTTAACCAACAACTTGCACATTTGAATTTGGTGTTTTAAAATTGAACCCACACTTTAAATTTTGGTGCACTTAAAATGAAATCTATGTTGTATTTGGTAGGTTAGTGGCTACGCATGCTCTTTCCTTGCTCTTTGTTCGATCTTGGTCAAATGTAGAAAAATAGGGGTGATGGATGGTGTGTGAAATATGGACCTATTTTCCTTTATTTCATTAGGAAATGAGATCCCCACAAAGAATTGACTTACAACCCTTAGGTGTGTCAACTCAATGAGGGTATCTACTGATTTCCTTAAGATTGAAGATGGGGGTATTAGCCTAAACAACACTTTTGGGAGAAAACCTAAAAAATATCAATTCACCACAATTATGCAAGATAACACTTGGATCTTCAATTTAAATCATAACACAGACAAAAAAAATTCTTATTGGTAGATGTGGTAAGGTCTAAATATTGTGTACCTATCATAAAAAGCTTGTTTGAAAGGGTTGTCAAGGATTAATTTTCCTATAGGTGAATGGGTCCTTGTGTAGAGGTTTAAAATATGATTTTATAGTCCTTGAGACTTGTGTTTGCACTCTTAATTCCCCCAAATCCCACTATCAAAAAACTAGAAATAAATTTAAGATTTGATTTTTCATGGCTTGACAACATAGGTGACAACAAATGCAACTTTGCAAAATTTCTCTTTTGAGATTTTCAATGTTTCTTCAACCTATGAACCTACACATACACAAGAGGGAAAAATTGTTTTTCTTGGTGAATGGGGGTTTTCCTTGGTTAAACCTCATTTTGGTAATTAAAACTTGAATTGAAACAATGAAACATGAAAGGAATGATGAATGAACAATAATATGTTTTAACTCACTAAACCCTTGAATAAACCTTTAGAGGACTGAAATATTGATCTTGATCTTGCATGAAATGGATTTAATGGATGTGGATCTTGATACTTGAATATTATCTTTGAAACAGACATCACAATGTTAGCTCCAAAAATATGCATGATGCATAAGACCTTGAAATGATGCTTGAGATCTTGATTATTGCAATAAATCACTGATAAATTTTCTCTTGAATGCTCTTGATCATAATATTTTCTCTTGTGAAAGTTGCCTTCTTGTGAGATTATTTTTCTTAGACTTGAATTGATAAAATACCTTGTATTTATAGGTATCGAGTGATAAATTTAAGAAACCCCCCTAAAAAAAAGATATAAAATCCTAGTGAATCTTTCATTTTTTTGGGAAAAAATATTAATTTTATTGGTGATATTTTTACATCACTAAAATTTTGTATAAAATATTTGTGAATCTTGAAAAATAATAGGAAAATTCATTAATTATGATGGCAAAGCCTTCTGATAAAAAAAATCCTTATGGGTACATAAGGGCCTGAAGGTGGAAATTATCGATGGGTTTAAGGGTTAGACTATAATACTTACTTGCTAGCATTAATTTAAAATATAATCTAACAACCCTCATTATATTATGTGAGATAAAATGTACTTGTGATTTGTAATACTCATGGGCTTGAAATTGCTTTTGGATCATTTATCTAACAACCCTCATTTTATTCTATGAGGTAAAATGTACCCACAACCTGAAATTGCTTTTGGATCATTGGAGATCAGTGACCCAAAAGTAATTTTAGGCCCCATGAGCATTGCGAATTATGGCTACAGTTTATCTCATAGAATACAATGAGGGCCATTAGAATATATTGTAAATAAATGGTGGAAACTAAATATTTGAAATATGACCCTAAGGAAACTAATAATTATGACATACTATTGGAGAATTAATATATACTTTTACTATAACTTTTAAAAACTAGGTGAATCTGATCTAAACATGTATCAAATATTATAGCAAATTTTTGAGTTAATTTTTAATTAAATAAATTATTTGGCAATTTAGATAAGACTATAATAAAATTTTGTAAAAATGTGGTGATTCAAGTCATGTTACAACTCAAACTATTAGCTAATTGTGGATTCCCAAATTTCAACTATTAGCCAATTGGTGAATATTAGCCACTAAAAAAATCACTACAAGTATTAATTTCCTAAAAATTAAACATTGCAAGCCGACATTGAAATTTGAATTCGAGGACATTAAAATATTGCAAAAAATGTGTTTTAAAAATGGGTTCAAATGCGTAGGGATGACCCATTCACCCATGGAAAAATGGGTCCTAGGTCCCTATTCCTAGAACACACATTGCTCAAGGTAATGTATTATGTGTTGGCATTAATTTTTGTCAGGTTTCCCCTTTGGAAATTATAATTTATTAGGATTTTAGATGAAAAATAGGGCTTATTAAGACATAATTAAGTCCAATTTAATGGAGGGGACCCAAAAAAGTGTGAAAATGTAAAGGAGTACATTTTTCTACACTATATTTAGCCCCCACTTTAGTGAGAGGATGAGCAAAAGCACAAACTCACACTAAAGTAGAAAAATATGTGTCAAGAGGGGTCTAAGTGCACAAATATCGATGTGATAGGATGACAAGGATAAAGGAGGTTGTGCAATCCTTGGGATCTAAGATCCCATGGAAAACCAACATAAGCACAAAGGAACACATGCACGATGTATGATATGAAGTAGCGAGGCAAGATACATAAACATAAAATATTAAAGTTAATGCAAAGAGAAAAGAACGATGGAATAGAAAGTTGTGTTATGCCACATCCATCAAATACACTCACAAGTATGTAAAATTACTTATGAAATTCATGTCTCCATAAAAAAATAGGTTGTGTTATGCTTGTTGTCCATGAAAAATATGCTCACAAGGGCTAGTGAAATTTGTTGTCCACTAGGTGAGCCCCCCAAAAGTGGCTAATGGGAAGTTGTGCCTCTATCTAGACTCCCATTGTACTAACCATACCAAATTCATACCTCCTAATAACTTTGATAAGGTTCCACAACATGATCAATATGCTCTATTGATGCTACAATAAATTCAACTTCTATGAACAAATTGAAGAATTTTTTTTCAAAACATTAATGCAAAAATGAAAATGCCAATGCTAATAAAATAATGCTAATGTAATAGTCACACTTCCTAGGAGATTTATGATGTAATCACTGAGAATGGAACATGAAAACAATGAATGAGGGGAAATATGCCCCCTCTTAAAATGTCAACATACTTTCTATGTTGGTATTTTAAGTAGAAAGAGAGAAAGAGAGGATCCTTGAAAAGAATGCACACCTCAAAAATTATGTATCCTTGCACCCCAATCATAGAGACAAATAAAGCATCAAGAACTATTATTTTTCTGCCAAGAAATATATGGTTGCACCTAAAATTTTACCACCATGAATGGAAATGAGCAAGATACATAAAGCTACCAATGCCACATAGTGATGAGAAACATGATTGTTGCAAGTATGAATGTGTTTGGTGGTGTTGTCATTAATGTTATCATTGATGTCAACGCAGTTTAGGTTGTTGCAGAGAATGGAATCATTTTTTACAAGTGGTACATGCATAGTTGAGATACTATAGAGATGTTGAGATTACATGGAGCTATCTTTTTGGTGTTATAGGTGTGCTGATATGATGAATTGTCAAGTGATTTTGAGAAAAATAATAAACAGTGAAAATAAAGTTGTGTGTGTGTTCTGAATATGCTCCAGTAATGTTCTCTACATTTATTCTGTGTTGATCCTATGCTGGTGTGGATATGTATTGTTTCTTATGGTCTTCATTGGATAATATATCCCAAGTTATAACTTTTGGTTTGATGGAGAGTGAAAGTTGTGTTCACCGGTGTGTGAACTGGTCTAGCAGGGTGTTTATCTGTGGATTGGGAGAAATGTCTTTGCTCTATAGTCCTTTGGTGGTTCATCTTAGATATTTTGATCTGGTGGAAGACCTGTAATGGTGTTTTCTATGTTTTGGAAGAATTTTTCATGGGTTGGTGCTCTAAAAGGCTTGTTCTAGAGCTACTTTGTGTGTTTGCGCGATCCAATTGGACTGTTGGAAAGAGTTATGTGTATGGAAGTTGTTGCAGTTGTTGCAAATGTATTTGAAGGTTTCTAAGATGTGTTTTAGTGTCTGGTGAAGCATGTTGTGTGATCATCATTTTTTGGATGTGCATACTTTAAATTTCACTGTTCTTTTCATTAGGTTTGACCGACCTAGTGTCTACATGTTACACAAATGATAAGCATCAATTAAGGAAGTGTGTGATTGATCCAGGATGTTTTTGGATCCTAATTAAGTTTGTATTTGGTCCAATCTCATTCTTATCCATAGTGGGAATGTTGAATCACTGACCTAATTTTAATTTGTAAAATGAAGAATGTATAGCTGACCTTGGAGAATGTTTCTAAGGTTGAAGATGATATAAATACAAGTCAAGATGTTGTGAATTACAAGTGTGAAGTGTGACAAGTACAAAACAAGTGCAAAAAGAAGAGTGTGTGAAATTGAATCAAGGCATTAGTAATTTAATGTGTTAGACTCCTAAAATCAGTGACCTGATGGTGTCTGCAATTCCTTGATTAAGGCTACAAATGTGTGGAATCCATTGTGGTGGATTTTCTATTATCTTTCCCTTTTCTATAGGCAGTGAGCCTCCTTCTAGATAGTGAGTCCTATCTATAGGCAGTGAGCCTTTGTATCCAGATAGTGAGTCCTTTCTGGGAAGTGATCCCTCTAGTAGTGAGCCTTTGTATCTAGTTTTTCATTACTATTATATTGTGAGTTAATCCTCATCATGGTTTTTCCCTTGTAAATCTAGTGTCTCTGGTATTTTCTTTCTTTTTTTTTTCTTTTATGGTTATACTTTATAACATATTACAATGGATGTGGAATTGATTAAGGTTAGAAGTGAATGTGATTTGATACAACTGATTCACCCCCCCTCTCAGTTGTCTTGTGCATTTCAACAATATCATGAAATTCATTATCAATTAGAGGAACTAGATGCATCAACATAAGGAAGAGCACCAAAATCCTTAAGATGTTGAATTTTATTACTCAAATCCTTAGATTTATTAGTAGAATGACCATGAACTCTATGATAGGCACAAAATGAACTTTTGTTGTAAAATTTCTTTTGTGTTCTTGGAAGGAGAGATATCAAGCGAGCTTGGAGAAGGCTCAACAAGATAGTCGCTTGATCAATAATAGGGGGTATTTATTTCTTAGAACAAGATATCATACATATAGTAGATGATAAGGCATTAGATGAAGATGAAAATAAAGGTTGAAAACCTAGATATTTCTTGGAAAAGTATGGTATAGACTTCACTAGATTCTTATCATTTTGAGCCATGTTTTTATTATGTCCAAGTTTAGAAAGGAGTTTGTATCCAAGACCATAACATGCTTCCAACTTAGATGAAGATATTTTATGCCTCTGAGAAGGGTTGGCTTATTCACAAGAACATAAATATTTTTTATTTTTTGTAAAGTTATGTATCTTTCTCGCATGAAGGATGGGAGTTGAAAATCCCTCATCACCACCATGGGGTTATGTTGTTGATGTAGAACCAAGTTTAGAAAATGAAACACAAGGTTGATTTGGTTTAGATTGTTATATTTTGTACTCTCCCATAAAGGAGGGTGTAAAATATAATTAGCCCCAATCATCCCCAAAACATGTGTTTGAAGATGAATAGTTTGTATATGACTCTTTGGAATTTTTGGGTGATATTTTGGACTCTTCTTTGAAACAAGGTGTAAAATATAACGGACCTCAATTGTCACCTAAGATTTTTGTTGTAGATGAAATAAAATTAGGATTACAATAAACTTGTATATGTTCTACCTTTGAGGTTGGAATCAAAGTATTAGGGGAGTTGTAAGTTTTATTATCATGTTGAACTTGTGAATTATAACTTTTTTCATTTGCTTCAACCATGTATATCTTGTTGTTGTATGAAAATTATATTTCACAATGAAAAGTATATGGGAACCCTGTTATGGCATGAATCCATGGTCTCCCTGAGAAAGGCTGTATGAAAGAGGTCCTGCCATTATATGGATAGGGGTAGGAAAAACTATATGTCCGACCTCAATAGGTAATGTGATCATTCCTAATGGTTTCCTATTAACATCATTGAGTTGAATAAGATTCTTGTCCACACCAATTTTATCTAGGAGATCAATGATACAAACATTAAGACCTACTCTATTGTCTATGAGGGTGTGACTAACTATAGTTTCATTAATGATCACCTTTATCATTAAGGCCTCATATTTATTTTGGATCTCAAATGAGGGTAATTCTTGTTGAGTGAATGTGATATCTGAATTTGTCACTTGAATACAATCAAATGTGGTTGCTACATCATTCAATTTAATATAAATTTGGCTATTGTACTTTTGTAAAAATTCTTGGAGCATCCTATTGTATGTAGGTGATGTTTGAATCAAATCCCAAAGGGAGATGTTTAACATTGTTCGACAAAGTTGATCAACAAGATCAATCTCTTTATCACTACACTAAGGAATGTTATATGTGTGATCAATTGTGTGATAAGTTTGTTGTTTTGACATAGGTTTACGAGTGATTTGCCTTGTAAAATTTAAGATATCTCTTGGAGGTAATTTATGAGGTCCTATAATGGGAGGTGACTTAGGAGGCTCACTAATTAAAGGAGATCCGATTTGTGCATTCGTAACCTCAACTTAGTTACCTAGATGACCTTCTAGTGAGGGGGTATCTAATCTGAACTTAAAATCTTCATCTATGCCATACATCTTACTATTTGTTGAGAGAAATGTAGCATTGAAAGAGGGACAAACAAATTTCTCATGATGCTCAATAATTAGGTCTTTTAACACCAAGATACCTTAGCCACAAGAAGGAGAGGTATTGGGAGAATAAAAAATAGGATTATCATGATTGTTTATGATTGAATTTTATTGTGCCAAAGAATTTTTTGTATGATCTAGATGATATGAATTCCTTAAGGGATTCATCTAACATTTCAAAGTCATCACAACTAAAGGGTTTGAAGGATATGATTTCTCCAATGTTTACCATTTAGTTTTTTTATGTTTTTGGGGTAGTTTATGGTTTCCAATGATTGCAAAATGTAAACTAATCTATCTAATCTATGAAATGATTCTAAAAAATAAAGGAAAATTACACAAATATAATGCTATCTACAATTTAAAAATGCAAGAAATATTTCCAAAATGTTGCAAGATTTAATTAAAGAAGCAATTACTTGAATGCACAAAATAGATTGTTTTTGAAAATCAATGCTCAGATCTGAGAACATAAATATAAGGGAAAAATTGAAGCTAAAGATCACTCAAAATATTTTCTAAAAGTCACATATAGGGAATCATTCGCTCATGGGTGAATGGGTCCTTTCTCTAGGTTTTTAAAATTAAAATTTTCAAGTTATGAGTTACTATGTGTGATATTTTTTTTTTGGTTACATATTGAGAGTTTTGTAATAGGTTTTTCTAGATTAGCATGTCTAAATGAAATTTCAAATGAGTTCAAATGATAAAAAAATTTACTATTGATAGAATGCAATTAGAACCTAAATCTAAACTTTCATGATTGGATAATGATCTTGATGCAAGTACAATAAAAGATGAATGCAAACCTAATGCAATTTTTCTATTTCTTTTATAGATTTAATGATTCAAACATGAAAAATTAAACCCTAAATGCAATGTGAAAGTTTAAAGAACCCTAAATGTGATGCAAATAATGTAGAATTAGTACAAAACCTAGATCTAGGGCTGAAATAAACTCCAATTTTTAAAATTTTATTGTACAAAGTTGAGTTCAGCAAAATGAAATGTTGAAAAATAGGGGTGATGGATGGTGTGTGAAATATGGACCTATTTTCCTTTATTTCATTAGGAGATGAGATTCCCAAAAATAATTGACTTACAACCCTTAGGTGAGTCAACTCAAAGAGGGAATCTATTGATTTCCTTAAGATTGAGGATGAAGGTATTATACTAAACAACACTTTTGGGAGAAAAACTAAAACTAGTAATTCACCACAATTATACAAGCTAACACTTGGATCTTCAATTTAAAGCATAACACAAACATAAACAAAAAAAATTTGGCAAATCTGGGAAGGTTTGAATATTGTGTACCTATCATAAAAATCTTGTTTCAAAGGGATATCAAGGACTCATTCACCTATAGGTGAATGGGTACTTGTACAGAGATTTAAAATCTAATTTTATCGTCCTTGGGCCCTGTGTCTGCACTCCTAATTTCCCCATATCCCATTGTTAGAAATCCAGAAATAAATTCAAGATCTGAGTTTCTGTGGATTGAAAACAAAGGTGACAACAAATGTAACTTTGCAAAATTACTCTTTTGAGATCAAATTTTCTTCAACCTATGAACCTACACATACACAAGAGGAAAAAGTTGTTTTTTTTTGGTGAATAGGGGTTTATCTTGGTCAAACCCTATCTTGGTAATTAAACCTTTAATTGAAACAATGAAACATGAAAGGAATGATGAATGAACAATGTTATGTTGCAACTGACCAAGCCCTTGAATAAACCTTTGGAGGACTGAAATCTAGATCTTGAATTTGCATGAAATGGCTTCAATGGATGTGGATCTTGAATTGGATCTTTGAAACCTACATCACAATGTTAGCTCCAAAAACATGCATGATGCTTAAGACTTTGGCATGATACTTGAGATCTTGATTACTGTAATAAATTATTGATAAATATACTCTTGAATTCTCTTGATCATAATATTTTATCTTTTGAAAGTTTCCTTCTTGCTAGATTATTTTCCTTAGACTTGAATTGATAAAATACCTTGCATTTATAGGTATCTATTTTTGCACATCTAGAATACTGAGAGGGGGGGTGAATCAGTATTCCATATAACCATTCACATAAAATCCATATAAGAATTATCAAAAATATGTCTACATTACCAGAAGAAGACAAGGAATCAAGACAAAATATCAACACACATGAACACTAGAATTTTTATGCGAAAAGCCCAAAATGGGAAAAACCACGGTGAGGATTATCTCACAATATAATATATCTATATATAGAATATTGTTGGGCTCATTGCCAAGACTCATTATCCTTGAAAGGCTCATAGATTGAATACAAAAGGAAATTTCTAACCGCTAAGATACAAAAGGTATGGCTCCAAGCCAAAAGGATGAACTAATAATGAATGCACCTTCCTTGTGTTGGAGTTCAGTTTTAGTGAAGCCCAATGCTTAAGTAACTCACTTAGTTGCTCATTTATACCATTCACAAATATACATTTTCAACTTTTTTCTTCAAGTATCTTCACATGCGCACTTCCTTCTCTTCCCTTCTTCCACCACAGTCTCTCACTCTCTTTACACAAAAATAATGTCCTACATATATATACATGTGCATCCATGTTTCTCTAATTAGGTCGGCCTAATTAGAGAAACCTTGATTCAAAAAACTAACTTTATTGGCATGGACCTTGTTGGTGTTTTTTAAAACCCAAGTGGATTCCTCAAAGCTTTTATGAATTTTCCATATTTAATAATGAAATACTAGGAAATGATTGGACAACTTAATGAGAAGAAGCAACAGCGCTTATTCTCCTACACTTTGGGTTTTGTAAGACCTGAGAGGGTGATCCCACAATGTGCTTCTTACAAATAACTAAACCATTTCATATACACATTGTATAACAATAGATAAGTTCCCATTAGCACTGAATAGATGAAATCCTTCAAGAAATTGGAAATTCCTTCAAAGAACCAACTCCTATTAGTAGAGAACTTCAAGAATAACAAAGATAGGTCAATATGAAGATTATTATGATTAAATGTTCTAAAATCAAATGCCAAAGATGTGAGAAATACGATCACTACTTTAGTATAAGTGCCATATCCTAGAGCATGCAGTCAAATAAGAGAGAATTGAACTATAAGGAAAATTTCATCCTAAATAGTTGAGATCTATATGAATTGCATTAAAATTCATGTATTCATACCATAAATCTATTACTACTTACAAATACAGTTTCCAACCTACATGAACTTACATGATAACTAAAGCATTTAATTGGTCCTTTGGACTAGAGCCTCAATTAAAGTATAATTCATAGTAAAGAACAATGAAAATTAACAAAACTAGTCTTTGACCAATATTTCATTAATAATTCATGTAAGGTATGGAAATTGGAGAGAAAATAGACTCAAAAGGTCATCATATTCAACACAAACATGCTTAAGAACCCCATAATTGACAAAATTCTCCTATCTGACTCTAAAATTTAAAACATGGACTCAATTCTTACTCTCTCTGTATTACAACTCTGCACTCACAAATCTCGCATTCAACATAAGACCTTGTACATCAGCCCATAATTCCCTTTTATAGAATAAGGGAGAAAAACAAGCTTCAGGCTAGAATGTACACATGTCCACACTTGATTGGATCAATATTTCACACATTCCCTTTTACAATTATATTTTCATTTTACAATTGGAGGGAATGCATATAAGAAAAAATCCATCTTCAATTACAGCAAAGAAGGAAACCCACCTTCCAAAAGGAAACTTGTTAAAATCAAAATCATCTTTAACTGTTGCAATATCCTTTCCACCTCAGCAGTAATCCACATCAGCAATCAAAACTTTAAGCTAGGAGAAGTATGTGTATATTCAATTGTAACTCCTAAGGCTAGACCTGTATTATACTTGACCAAGTCATAATTCTCCACCCTGGTGCTCATATCCCAAAATCATTAGTGAATACCATCTTCCATAATTCAAATTCTACTATAGATGGCAACTTAAAGATGATAACCTCATCAATCTTTTCTCTATATGGTGCATATTTCACCATTACTAAAGTAGCTTCCTTGTCAAAATATTCTAAGAAACTAATAACAAAAGATAGTTTCAAAAGTGTATCATTCAACATACCAGTATAACCATTGTTGCATATTTCATCTGTCTAAGTTATCATGATGTTATTCATTTGGTCTTTCCAAACCTGTAAAGGCTTCACCTCATCATAATTATACTAGATATTTGGTAATTGTTTTAGGTCTACTTAATCATATTTGGCCTTCAATTATTTGATCTTCAATTCCACATGACCAACATATCCCTAGAACTTATGTTCCACAGTCTCCTTAAAAAAATAATAAGTTGGCATAACCATGAGATACTTATCCTTTTGATGCTTTTCTCCTACCACCATGAACTTTAACTGCCTAGCTCTAGGAATCCACATATCTAGCAATGGGGTGGCTAACTCTTTATCCCTTGGGAACATTTTGATTTCTTGCAACATTAAAACATAACTTGCATGGACACTATTTAATTTTCCTTGGACTTTTCTATTCAAGTGTCTCAATATAGTATCAAAAATGATGGAATTACTTTTCAATATTGATTCAAGGGACTGTTGCAACAATTCTTTATACACCTCAACTTGGTGGATTAATTTCTCCCTTGAGAGCCCTCCTCCTAGGCTATTCACCCTTTCAATTTTAATGGGCACCTATCCCATATTATATGGAACAACTACCAAGAATTGTTGCTATGAGGGAGGTTGAGGTTGTTCCACTAGTGGATCAGAAATAGTGTGACTAGAGCTAGCTTTCCCTTGAGACTTAAATGTTTCCATTTGCTGCTTCAATAATACTAACTCAATTTCTAACTCTGCAACCCTTTGTTGACTCTTATTATACTCATTAATAAGATCATGATATTGCCCCCTTAGAGTATCCCTATCCTTGGTCAAATCCTCAACAGTTTTGTTATGCCTTGCATAACCACCCCATATTTTCCCTTGGTCAAAATGGGTCCCCCTTTTGTGTTTTTTGTCCTTGGTTGTTTTCTCAACAAAGTTTGGAGTTTATTTTCTTTTTTCTCCCAACACTTTGTTTTTATTTTTGTTGTTCTGTCAGAACCGAAACCAGAATAGAATCAGGCTTGAAACTTGTTTTAAGGATTCCATTCTGATCCCAATTATGTTTTTCTTTTCATTAAGTCTTTTTGGTTTGTCTTTTTCAGAGTCGAAGCTAGAGTGGATGTTAAGTCTGAGGTTTATTCATAGTCTCAAATTTTTTCCCATTTCACCTCCACCTCCATCCTTTTGGTTTGTTCATTCGAACTTGGGATCGGTGATGAGTTTTTCTTGTTTTGGTCTTCTTGTTTTTTTAAACTTTCTTTCCTCTTTCTTCTTTGTTGGCAGAACTAGAACTAGAACCAAACTCAAAACTTGGACAAAGTTTTTGAATCAATTTCCATTCCATTTCCAGTCCCGCCATTTTTTTGTTGTTGTTTGACTTTGCTTTAATCGCACGACAGTAATGTGCCCATTCCCTCTGTGGTTCCGAATCTGATCTACTGCATTTATGGCATTAATTACAGTTACCATACATGTATGAAGCTACATTTTTAACCTTAATTAAGGATTAACTGGATGTTATCATCAATGTTTAAAGATTAAGGATGAACCAAAGCTGCAATGGTGAATTTGGGCATAATGAATTCACATCAAAGGGCTAGCCTATTGGATTGCATTTGGAGGTAGGGTTTTTCTTCTTCATTTCCTTTGTTTTGCATTTTTTATGTTTCATCGTTTGTGATTCACATGGATTCGTGACTCTTGCTCTTATTTCAAATCCCTATTTTTTGTTTTTCCTATCTTCTCTTTTGTTTTGTTTTATTTTTCTTGTTTTCCTTTTGTCTCTTATTTTGATTTTTGGCTTTTCTCGATGATTGTTTTTTTGCCATGGTTGTTCTCACATTTTAGTCATGACTGTAGCATGATTTCCTAGGTTTTCAGAGATATGAATCATTTTCTACATTATTTGTTCATTGATTTATAGTTTTTCTTAAGGGTTCTTTTGTGTATCGAATTGATTAGTTTTGAATAGAGTTAAGTTTTTGCCCTAATTATTTTAAGTCAAAGGGTTTATAAATTAGGGTTTTGCACGTCTCTATTTAAATTAGAAAATGATGCCCTAGTTGCTACGGTTTCCCCTCGATCATATGGGGATGGTCTCTTATGATTATTTTTAAGCCCCCCTCAGTTTGTCATGGTCTAGTCTTTAGGTTATGATGTCATCTGTTGTCTTGTTGAAGTTGCCAGTGACGTCATAATTGTTTTAAGTGGAATTAGAATCAAAATTGATTTCGATCTTTAACCTTGATTTGTAATAAGTATTGATTACCATTTTTTCAGTCCATTCCGGTCCCGCTCCCGATGAGTGTTATTTTTTCAAATAATTGTTCAACACAGTCGGAACCGAAGGTTGATTGGGATATAAGTTTGAAATGTTTCTATTTTACCAAATCAGTGTTCATTCCAATTCTGGTTTCGGTTGTCATGCCGAGTCCGACTCTGATCCCTCCATATGGTTTATTTGCAAGCTCAATGCCTATTCCGATCCCAACCCCAACAATATTTTTAAAGGAGACTTTTAAGGATGTCTTATGCCTGGTTCCACCTCTGGTATGTATGGAAGGGTAAGATCTCTAATCATGTTTTTGTTATACTTCTTATAGATCTAATCTAGGGTTTTTATTGCAAGAAACTAAAAGATATCAAGAGCATCAGGAGAGGCTTCTCAGAGGAGTCAACCTGTAGAAACTTCAAAGGTCACAACTAAGCCTAAAAAGGTTAAACCTGAATAGCTCCCTTATACCTTGAGGTATAATCATTGGGGTCCTACTATTACTGCTAGCAAGGTGGAGTCTGATTGGGCCAATATAACTAATACAAATTTGGGTCCATTCAATTATGAGGAGTTGTACTCTTTGACATTTGTTGAGGAGGTGACATGGAGAACTCAAAGGATAGTTGAGTTTGGCTTGGCTCATGTTACTGTTTTCCCTTTATCAATCCAATTGTTAGAACTGATAATGATAGTAGCTAGAGCTTATAATCTGGCTACTAGATAATATGTGGATTCACAAGGAAACGTTATTATAGATTTGACTCCCCAAATGTTTCAATTTATGTTCAGTATTCCTAATCCAAAGAATATTGGATAGCTTAATGAGGTAGAGGATTTAGAGATATATAGAAATCATAAGGAGACCAACAAGGCTCATTTAAATAAGAAATGGTTAAGAACTAAGAAGAAGTTTCTAACAAAGCTTTCAAATCAGCCAAAAAGGGTAGAGTTCTACAAAGAAGTTTGGGATATTATAATGATGTTATCTAGAGTCTTCAGAAAGAGAGATTATTTTCATTTTAAGGAATGGATGTTTCCATTCATTCAAACAATCTTGGATGGAAGGCAACAATTTGGTTGGCCTATGATTGTGTCAGAAAGCATACATAATCAAATGATGAGAGTGAGGGAAACTAAGATTTTCTTTATGACCTCTTATGTCATTTATGCAGTAGCAAGGAGAGGCATATTTCTAGGGTTAAATAGAGTGGGAGTGTTAGGAGAAGCTGATGGGAAAAGGAAAGTATGGAACCATTATGACCATCTATCCTTGCAAATCTCTGAATTGCATTATAGAAGATACAATGATGCCTTTTTGTATGTAGTTATTAACCAACTTAATGGAGATGTGAGATATAGACTAAGCCAGGAGGCTACGACGCTCATTATAGATTGAGGTTATTGGTTTATTCAATATCCCAAATTCACTTATTTCAGGCTAGCTGGGTTTGAGGGTCATCCTCACTTGCTCCCTAGGTGTTGCAGCAATAGAATTGTCTTAATGGAGTTTGTTTACCAAGCTTTGGGGGTTAATGCAAAGTTTGGAATAAAGAATAAAATAGGTTGTCACAAGTTCCCCATGCAATTGGGTGAGTACAGCTGCCCACACCTTGTGGGAGCTAAGGTTGTTTGTAATGATTTGATGCATTTGAAATTAGGCATATATATTGCTAGGAAGCATTTTGATCTGAAGAAAAAGATGAATTCCTTGCTTGCTTCAATCTTTGATAAAAATTTCAACCTATTGGAGTACGTTTGGAGTGATCTTCAGGATGAATATGATTTGAGGAAGAGGAACTATGAAACATTGCCTATTCTACTCATGGTGGAATATGGAGTTAAGGTAGACATTCCTAAAACACTGTCAAATGATGATGTTGTTTTGGATCCTGTACACAAAGCACAAAATATAGGTACCAAGAACTTAGACCTTGTATATTGGGATGTGGAGGAAAAAATTGACATTAAGAAAATAGCAAGCCCAGTATTGGATAGGAGTATCCAATGGGTCATGCTAAGAACCAAGGAGCCTAGGGGTCAAACCTCCAAAAAAAGAAAAGGTGCAAATACCACACAAGGGTACAGGAGGACGAAGAGGAGGATACCTCCAAAGGAGCCCTTGGAATTCTTCCCTCTGGACGTAGAATAATTTGAACTTGAAGCTTTGGCTCAAGAAGTGCTTGAAACACATGAAGAGGAGATCCTAGCAGGACTTGTGGCTTCAACATCAGTTGTGGGAGAGTTACCATATCAACTCCCTTCTACAAAACAACAAAGTGGAGAAAAGCCTAAGGGGACTCTCCATGATGAAGCTGAGACTTTAAAGGAAAAGGAAGTAGAGATGGAAATTCATGACATAGAAATAGACTTCAATGATACATTATCAGATAAGGAGACATGAGAGGAGATTCCTCTAGAGGAAACTAAGCATGTGTTGATAGAAGAGGATCAGTTGGAATTATTTGAAGAGGCTAAGAAAGCCTCAAATGCAAAGGAACATGCTGAAGCTATGGAAAAGAAAAAAGAAATAGATGTAAAGGCACAAGCTGATGTAGTAATCCAACAACAATAGTTGGAGGAAAAGAAAAGAGTTGATGAAGTGATCAAGGAGCAAAAACAAAAGGAGCATGAGCTCAGAACAAAGGAGGAAAATGACAGATTGTAAATGGTGCAAAAGATACATGAGATGGAAGAAGAAAAGGCCAGGCAAAGAAGAGAAAGAGAGGCCCTTGAGGCCAAGTTTAAAATGATTGAAGAGGCCTATAAGAAAAGAGAAGAAGAATAACACCTGTAGGAGAGTAAGGATGCTGAGGAACTGGTTAAGCAACAACAAAAGGAGAAAGAAGCGTGGGATAAACTCAAAAACTTGGAAAGTGAAAGAGACAAACTAGTTAAGGAGAAGAAGTTGGAAGAAGAGCGATTGAAAAAGGAGCAAGAAGATAAAAGGTTACAAGAGAAAAAAGATAGGGAAGAGGCTGAGAAGCTTGCAAAAGAGAATGCACAGAAAGAACAAAAAATGTACAGGAGGTTGATTCTCAACCTAAGGTTAATTTATTACAGCCACTATCTTCTACAACTGTTGCCTCTTCTTCTACAGCAATGTCTACCACTCCTCGTGCTCCTACTTGGTTGAAGCTTGATCTTGAAAAGAAACAAATAGCTCCCCCACAGCCTCTTAACTGGGGAGATATGATGAAAGTAATAGAAAAGGAGAGACCCAAGAAGAAGGCTATAATTCTTCATTCCACAAGACTAACTGAGGTAGGGGAAATTATTGTAGAATGTGCAGTTCCAGTAGTGGATAAGGATATGGGAGACATGTAGGTCACTGATTACCAACTGGGCACTGTCAATTTAGGAAGGCCTACAAGAAATCAGCAGATGAACCTGATTGATGTTGTAGTTTCATCCACCAAGTCCAGGATAATGAAAGACAAACAAACAAAGGATGAGCTCAAAGCTCAGCTGGATCAATTGCACACCTTTATAAAGGATGTTTCCACTCCTAGGTCACAACAGGTTGCTACCTTAGAAACACTAATTTTTCTCAGAAAAAGAGAGGTCGATGATCTAGTGCATATGAAGAATAAGTCAGGGATGATGGACAGGTGGACAGATAAACTTAACCAGGTGGTGGGTGAGGTATTAGTAAATAGTTTTGAGATTCATAAGACAGTGTTGGAATTGATAGAAAGAATGGGCCATCACACTGAAGCCTTGGAGAAACAAGAGGAAGAATATAGGGGATATGTCCAGAAGATAAAAGATATAAATAAATTTCCAAAGTCAACTCTTCTTGAGCAGTCAATCCTTGAGGAGGACAATGCAGATTTCCTAGAGAAAACCTCTAACATAATATGGTTCAGGTCTGATTTTATATACAACCAGCATAGGAATGAAATCCAAGATGCTAGTAAGGATTTGAATGAGAAACTTGATGAACTAGAAGCTGTTGTATCCATTCTAGTTAAGGTGGATATACCGGTTAAGGAGGGCATGCCTCTGCAGCAATTAAAAGAGAAATGGGACAATAGGTTCCAAGAGGTTATGTAGAAAGAGGCTCATGGAGAGGATCTATTGTTAGATAGATTGATGGATGTTAAGGAAGAAATGAAAGCTGTGAGAAAGGAGTTGACTAAACTAAAGGACATGAAGGGTTTTTCTTCTATAGAATTAAAGAGAATTAAATTTGAGGACAATTGGATTGATGGACTAGATGTAGATATTCTTCAACAAATCTTCTCCAATTATGGTGAATACATTCTGCAGAAAACTACACAAGAATGAGTTCGCAGTCTATTTTGGGTGCATAAATTTCCCCCATTTGTTCTCTCCTATTTCACAGGGTAATCAACGTTGGAACTAGATGTTAGCCAGTCTAAGTTTCTAAGGAGATTTTAATTCCTTGATTGGTGGATCTCAGTTTTTGATTGAGAGGAATTTATGCTTTGCACGCCTATATGTATTTTTGGGTGCCATATTGTAAAGGTCGGCTGATGAGAGTATAATTAGCCACCTAATAGTAGAAGATAGAAATTTCATAGCTTTGAAAGGATACTTTGTTTTTTTAGTTACAGTTGAATATAAAATACACTTTTTATACAATGTTATGTTGAAATTGAGTTTACTGGATGAGGTTAATGAATCACAATCTGTCTATATGCCAGTGAGTTTTCTAGAGCATAAATGTTTCTTATTTGATGAGAATCAGTAGAAGGAACTAGATTTCAAAGATTCTTTCATTAAATTGTCCATGGATGGAATTATTACATGTCTATTGATCTATGTTATTAGCAAAAAATGCAGAGTTTTGTTCTTTTTATATCTTAAAAGTATTGTGATGAGTGATTGTGATGCTTAAACTAAGCACTTTAAATGTATGCAATAGTATGGATTGTTCTGTAAATTGCATCATGTTATGGTTTTCTTGATCTGTTAAAAGAGAATTCATTGTTGGAAACATATGTCTGGATATTAGAGAATTTTATTTGTGTTTTATTGAGTTATGCCTTGACGTATCATTTTTTGTTTATTTAAACCCTCGTTCATTAAGTATAGATTGATGAATTAGTTGTTTCTTACATTCCTTATCACCAACAAAGGCCCCTTGAATATTATAGTTGCATGGACCAATTGAGTGACATCATACAGTTGAGAACCAACTGCCAGGACCTTGGGAGTTAGGCTACTATATCTTGTCTTTCTTTTTTAGGAGAATTAGAGTAGAAATATTTTTTTTAACGTTGTTTGTGTCTTTTTCACCATCAAAAAGTTTCCCTGGTAAACTTGGCAACATTCCCTACCATATTTGTTGCCTCCAATGTTGGAGTATCAACAACTCTTCTCAAAACCAAGTGACCACTAAAATTAGCTGGCTCTGCAACTATTGGCTTTCTGGATCCAGTAGATAATGACCAAATTTCCAAGGCATCCCACTCTTCATTGAAATTTGATCCTTTAAGTGCCAATGTAGCTTCTTCAGTTTGGAGAAGTGGCCTATTGGCCCTTCTTATTGTATCAAATACCACAAAATCTCCAGTATCTCATTCTGGGAGCAATAATACTCCACTTTGTTGCACCAATGCCCTACCTTGCTCAGGTGTCATCTCCTTGAAGGTTCCCCTCATTCATTGCATGAAATTGGCTTGAATAAACTTCTCTAGAAGCTCTAGATGTAGAATCCTTTCTTGAGCTACCTTCTCAGCATACACTGGAACATGGGCCCTCCATACAAAATATTTAAATGCATTTGTTTTAATAAAACAATCATCTCTCATGAATTCCCTACAAGCCTCTATTCTCATGTCATCAGTATTAGTTATTCCCCTTATTTCATCTTTCCCAAGCCTTAAAGGAACTACTTTAGAGCTTGATGCAACACATTATGGAAAATATGGCATTCCTTGTTGCATATCATCAAGGATTGCCATGATCTCATCATCATCTATTTCAGGATAATCAACCACTTTTTCCTCTTCAATCCTCTATCTCTTGGTGATGGTGGTTGTGTTGGAGAGGAAGGCCTCCGGGGAGAGTCAAGATTAAAAAAAATCGGTAAAAATTGCCATGAAGATGATGGCATAGATTGCTTATGAGACCTCCCTCCAAATTTTTCTAAAGTAACAGGAAGGGGCCAAGTTTCTTTTTAAGTTTTTATTCCCTTCTTTCTAGAATAAACCTGACCTTTTGTGGGGGCTGATAAGTAGGTCTTTCCTCCAGTCTCACCTCAGGATATTCTTCAACAACTTGTGAATTTCCTTTGTCCTCCACTATCCATTCTACTTTCTAGACTCCTACCATGCTCTCAAAGTTGTCAATAGAATATGTGACCCTATTCAATTCACCACTGATATTTGGAATGGGATTTTATGTAGGGTTCTTTTCTTTCTTCTTCTCCATCATCTTAGTAAAAGCTATATATTTTTCTTTTCTTTCCTCCTACACCTGCAATTCAAGGATGTTTCTTATGATATCCTTAGGGAAATAGAAGTTGTGAACAAAGATGTCGGTCCTATGATTTTCCTTCATTTAAGAAATGAATCCCTTTGTATCATGGTTCCTCAGGCATACAGTGCTCAACCCATAAGGCTTAAGTAATGTCCCCAAATCTGTCCACCCTCCTTTTTCCATGACAAAATCTGCAAATGTTGTATATTCAGGAAGGAAATATCCTTTCTTATGATCTATTGGCAAGTGTGCATTTTGAGCACATCCCAACTTTCTCATGATTTCTAAAAACCTAATCCTTAGAGGCACATCCCTAAGAAAAGCATATGGGTTGAAATTAGTTGCACATACCTTGAAAATGGTTGTATTATAGTAAGGGATGATGTATCCCCAATTATGTGTCAATTTCAACTCAGGCCTCCTCTCCATTGGCCTCAAGAAATAATGAATTTACTTTGGAATTCTAGGTGGATCATAGACAAGGGATCTTCTCAATCTGGACCCAGAAAAATTATGAAACACTAAATAACCAAATTCACGATCATGCCTATCAAGAATTTTGGTCCAATATTGGAAAGGTATGTCAATTCCATCCTCTTTATTTTTTAATTCCATATTATACCCGAAAAATTCCCCTCCCTTGTACATAAACATGTGCATCAATAAAGAGTTCCATCTAAAGCTAACCAATGTTTTTCCTTCTTTGAGAGCCAACAAACCCTCATGGATTTTATCTACCAGATAGGTAGAAAAATCATACACCACATTGAAAGTTGGATACTGGAGATGTACAACCATATACATGAGGTCAGTAGACAAGGTATTCTTTACATTGATACCAAGAACTTGGCACAAAGAGCAAGCTATCTTTCTAAAATAATTGCAAAAGTAGTTTTTTGGTAAAAGTTTTAGCTCATTCTTTCCAATCATTATCTTCCTTTTATTTTTTCCCACTCCTATAGTGGAAAGATGAGGAATTAACAGGGAGGTCCTAAAAAAACCCTTGGTATTCCTATACTCTTCTATAAGGGCTTGTAGGTCAATAGGCACCATATCCTTATTCCATTCGTGCAGGTCAAAAAATTATGCAATCTGCTCTTTGGCTATCTTAACCATTTCCTTAGCATCATATGTCCTAACAACTCTAGTTAAAGGGTCATACCTTGCTGCAATATCCTTTAAGAAGTCAACATCCAGATATACATTCGACACTACTAGCTTGCCAAGGTCTAACCTCTAGGGGTTTCATAGAGGGGCACCTAAATTCCTATTTCCAAACCAATTAGAGAATAGTTGACAACTTGTGTATGGTACTTCAACATCTTGAATTGCACATTGTTTATCAGTCAACCCTTAGAAAACCTGTGGTCTGTAATACAAATCCTTTCCCTCAATTTTCTTGTTAGTGGAGCGTTTCAATATATCTATGGCATCCTGAGAAAAGGACCTAGATGGATTTTTAGAGTGAGAAATTTGGGCTTTGGGTTCCATTTGCACAAGATAGATTATAGTTCGAGCTAGGGTTTTGAACTACAAGAAATTTTATGTGGTGTAGCCTCTAGATTATAGCCTTAAACACAATAGTTTCACAATTTAAAAGGTCTTGGAAATTATTTACAGAAGCTTTAAAACAATTTTAAATCAAACAGATCAGTGTGAGGTTTAAAGCACATCAAAACACAATTTACACTTGTCTTCAAGAAATCAACAATATTTTTGAAAGATAGAGAATGTGGTGTATACATTACTTACAGTTTTGCTTGAAGAGAAATTTAATGGAAATTATGCTAGACTTACAAGAAATTTCCTATGTTGCCTAGTACCTAGAAATTCTTCTTCAGTGCAGAATTGTGCACGAAAAGAGACATTCAGGGAACTTTTAGCATTAATTTTGGTGGCGCAGCTTGAACTCCACCATTACTATTAACTCACATGAGAAACAATGACTATCATACAACACTAACTCATTTTTAATACCAACCGTGATTTGAATCCACATAGGGAAGAAAGAGCGACTCAGATCAAGTCAATGTGGTTTTAAAATTCCACGTTCATCCACTAAATCCTAGGCAAATAAAAATTCACATATAAGACACCACCTCAGCATGCGCGCATCTCGTCATGATCACATCATGCTTGGCATCGACATACACGCATCACCTATTCTCACACCTCGCAACATTATTAAAATTGTTGTTTTAATTGCACGAGGTCAATGAGGAATGGCCATGATACATCATTATATGACAATCGTTGATTCAGTAGTCTTCATTAATCAGTAGGTGAACAAGGATTGGGCTCCATGACCACAGGAAACATGTAGAAGCATTTCACAAACCTCGAAGTACATTTGTGACATCATCAAAATACTTGCGAGGCCAGAGGGGAATGGTCAAGATTCAGCCCATCCATTTGATGGTTAGAAAAAATATACACATGCAACAATTGTTATTCATTAAAAAGGGGGCCAACTAGGTATATGGGGCACAACCCTTAAGGTCGGAAACTTACATGTAAGTTTAAAGTTAGGAAAATTATTTGACCCGATAATTAATTTGAAGATTATAACCCAGTCCCAATGTGGAAAAAATTGACAGGATAGGTAAAGGGGGCCAATACACAAATGAATAAAAGGGCTTAAATCATGACTTATACAACTGGTAACCTAGAACAATAGGTCAATGCAAGATTAGAATGTCCAAACATAAACAAATAAATAGACCAAAAGTAAAGTTTTTAAGGCTAAAACCTGAAACCCCAAGGTAGACCAGTGGTGCCAAACACCCAAGAAATAAGGAATGCACCAAGTTATGGAAATTTTTAAGAACTCTACTAGTGTCTCCAACTATGGATGTATGCCCCCTATGGGCATTGCAAGAAACTAGAACTTTGAAGAGTAGACCAAACATAGAGAGAACCAAAACTAGGAGCTTGTCTGGACAAGAAAAAAAGATGTAGCAAAAAAAAAAAACCTATATACACTAATTGCAAGACTGTACATTGTACATGCAAAAGAACTATTTAGGAGAAATAGGACTTCAAGAACTATCCATGTATTGGAAATTCCAGAATCTAACTAATAAGGGATTGCAAGAAATATGAGTTCTCCCCATGCATGTCAGCGATTATATATGGGCCTAACCATAAGGGATAAAAATTCCCATGTTTTCCTTTATCTTCCATCCTTGTGTTCCACAACAAAACCATTTCTCCTATTTCAAACTTTCTCTCAACTGTCTTCTTGTCATAAAGATGCTTCACTTGAAGCTATAGTTTTTCATTCCTTTTATGAGCCTCTATTTGAGTCTTATCCAACTAATTTAACTCTTCCATCCTATGTTGCATCTCATCACACACATCATCATCATATTCTTGGAAAAAATTGTACATCTTCAGTAGGTTATTTTGTGGTATGTGTGCTTCTACCCATAGACTAAGTTAAATGGTGAATATCCAATTTCTTTCTTAATAGTTGTCTTGTCAGGCCACAATGCTAATTGCAGCTTTGTTTCTAGACTCATCTTTTCCATTTCCTTGGGGTTGATAAGGAGAAGAATATGAGATAGTTATGCCATACTGATTACAAAAACCAACAAATTCTTTAGACCTAAAACACATTACGTCATCAAAGACAACTCTCTCAGGTACCCCAAATCTACTCAAGATGTTATTCATCAAAAATTCAGTGACCACCTTACTTGTAGCCTTTCTAGTTGGGATTTCCTCAACCCATTTGGTAAAGTAGTCAGTCACTACCAGTATCCATGCATGTCCACCACTAGATTTTTTAGATATTTACCCTATGAAATCAATGCCCCATTGCTAGAAAGGAGATTAAGCAGATACTGGCCTTGATGGAAAATCGTGAGAGAACTTCAGCTTCCCAACAAACCTTTGACATGCATCACATTTCTTGACATACCTATGGGCATATTTGAACATAGTAGGCCACCAAAAACCAGCCCTCGGGATCTTATGAGCAGTTTTCTTGGCCATGTAGTGACCTCCACATGCTCCTTTATGCATTTCCACTAGTAAATCTTTAGCCTAATCACCATCCACACATCTAAGTATAACACCCTCAAGACTCCTCCACTAAATCTTGTCATCAATGATGACATACTTAATTTATTTTAATTTGATAGTCCTTTTCTCATTGAGTGGCATGCCTTTGGGAACTGCATTGTTTGTAAATACTCAACAATTCTCATGTACCAACCACAGGTCTACATATCATAGATGAGTGCAACACTCTTGTGCTCTACTTGATTTATTTGATTGACTTATAAATTGGTCTTGGCCATTATCTTAGCCAGACCTTGACCTCTCATGAGCTTTGTAATTTGTATGTCAATATTGAATTCTTGGATCATATTGATCCATCTGCACTATCTCCCTGTAGTCTCCTGCTGAGTAAAGATATCTTTAACAACAACTATTAGAACATTAGCAAAAATGGTTGCTCCAATCAAATAAGGCCTGAAATTTTTGATAGCCTTTACCAAGTAATATTCCTATTTCTCTGTCTCATCATATTTCAACTCAAAAGATTGCAATGATTTACTAAAAAATGCAATTGGCTACTCAAAACCATCATCATTCTTCTGCAACATAACCCCTGCTATGGTGTGGAAAGAATCGAATGTGAATAGTTGGAAAGGTTTCAAATAATCAGGGGATTTGAGAACAGGAGCCTCCTTGATAGCATCTTTAATAGCTTGAAAATCTTTGGAGGGCTCCTCTGTCCATGTCACCTTTTCTCCTTTCCTTAGCATCTTGGAAATAGGGTGAACAATTTCAGAAAAATTTGTAACAAATCTCCTTACAAAATTAATCTGTCCAAAGAAGGATTGAATACCCTTCACATTCCTTGTTTGTGCAATCTTGTCAATAGCTTCTACTCTTTTTGGATCAATTCACACTCCTTATTTAAAAATAATGTGTCCAAGTAGCTTCTCCTCTTTGACTCCAAAATCACATTTCTTGAGGTTCTAAGATATCCTATATTCTATAGCCCTAACAAATATTTTCTCCAAATGAGAACAATGGTCCTCTTCCTTTTGGTTGTGAGAAGTGAGATCATCCTGATATATTTCAAGAAAAAGATCAATAAAATCTACAAAGGCTACATCCATAGCCCTTTGGAAAGTTGCACCAGCATTCATTAGACTAAATGGAATTCTCACATAGATATATGTTCCCCAGGGTGTTGTAAATGTAGTCTTGTACTACTCAGATTCCTTGACCATCACTTGGTTGTAACCAAAGAAACCATCCATCATGGAAAGCAATTCACACCCTATAACCATTTACAACATAGCTTCCATGTTGGGTAATGGATAATTGTCTTTTAAGGAAGAAACATTTAAGTTTCTAAAGTCAACACACAGCCGGATGTCGCCATTCTTCTTCCTTATAGGCACAAGATTTGAAACCCAAGATGAGTTCCTAATGGGATTAATTATTCCAACATCTCTTAATTTGGCAAGATCCTCTTGCATCTTAGGCTGGAGGGTTGGGTTAATCGGCCTCTGTTTTTGCCTAAATGGCTTCAATAGAATTTCATGTTGGAATAAATCCTCCCTATATGCCTTGAGGTCATCATATGACTAGGAAAAAGCATGTTGATACTTCCTAGGTAGGGAAATTAGCAAATTTATAACATGAGGCTTCATCCTTTTACCAATATAAACTTTCTTAGGATAATTTTCAGTTCCTAAGTTTATCTCCTCTAAATCCTCTTTGTGGGAAGGTGCCTACTTAGCACTTGACCTATCAGGGCCATCAAAAACCCTCTCAAGTGCAGCTAAACCTTTGGGAATAGTGTTTGTTTTCAACTAGATTACATCATTCCCAAAAGAGTCTCCTTCCCATAAACTTCCACCACAAACAAGCCAAAGTCAATCTCCTAGCTCTCATATTGATCAATGCAATGCATAAACCTTAAAATATCAATATCATCGTCAAACATTTGCCAATTATAAATATTGTCCGACATTGTAGGCCTGGTTTGTACCTCTATTTCTAAAATTCCATTAAATGTAACATCATCAAGTTTAGTAACAATATTGGCTAACAATTCAGCCCTAGCATTTTTCCCCCTCTCAAACCAATCTATGCCAAAAGCATCAAAGGTCTCAATAGTGTCCCAAGCTGCATTTCTATACTATCTAAGCCTTTTATCCTTGGCTCCAAAACAGGATCTAATATGGGAGAAAACCAATTTAAAGTCCCCTAACACCCTTAGTGACTTGATACCATGTTTTGAAGCCAATTTTAAACCAAGTAAAAGGGCCTCATACTCAGCAACATTGTTAGTACAAGTGAAATATAGTAGAAAATAATACTTGAGTGTTTTACCTTGAGGGGAAGTAAAAATGATCCCTAAACTTGAGGCTTCTTTGGAGCATGCTCCATAAAAGTACAATATCCACAGTTCCTCATTTGATGATACATCTATCACTTCCTTGTCAATGGGTGCAAGCTAGAATTCTTCTTTTGCTATGTCCTCTTCAACACGGAAGTTCTCCAAAACAGTCTCAACAAAATTCATTCTGATAGGTTCTTATGGCTCATCCATATTCTCAATCATGTGTGAAGATCTCTTTTCCCTGATAATTTTAACATCTTTCTGATCAATGGAAAAGGTAGAAAAGGATAAATCATAATGTATTCTTCCACCCATAGAAGCATTCCAATTCCTTGATAGAATCATCCCATAGTTGGGTGGGATATCCATCACTGTATCACTCATATGCAACTCCTTTTCTGGAAATGTTTCCAGCGTGTATGGAATACTATTTATAAATCCTATGATTGGTACTTCTTTGGATTCCATTGCATAGCACTTACCGTAAGTACTATAAACTTTCAAACCCATTGCATGCATTATCTTCACTGGCATTACATTGTTGGAAGCCCTAGATTCAATCATACAATTTCTTAGCTTTTTTCTGTTAATGACTAAACTCAAGAAGAAAGGATTCACATGATTGGGATTAGCTATGATAGTAGTTCCCAAATATATTTGAGGGTTGTTAGTGATTGCCTCCTCGATATCACCTTTCTTTTCTTGATCCTTGCTTGACTCATTTTGATTAATCATTACTTTATCCTTTTTATTTATGGGGATGCTATTGATAAGTGCAGTAGTTTTATCCTTATGTTCATCTATCCGCATCATTTCTAGAAAGGGGACCATAATTCTAACTTGGGAGAGTACTTGAAACATATCAACTGGAGTATATTTTAGTAATTCAGGGAAAATTATGGCCTTTGATGTTACCTTCTCATCCCCTTTTGGAGTCTTATCTAAATTAGACTAGTGATCCTTGACCTTAATGTCTTGGGAGGAAACCTCACAACTTGTCTTATCTTTATCCACTTTCTTTGCCCAAATTCTAGCTTCCTTGACCTCCTTCAGCTTTGGAGATACCTTCTTTGCATCTATTTTAATGGCTACACCCTCTGCATCCCTATTCTTGATGAACAAACTATAGGGTTTGCCAAACTCCCCTGGGAAAATTCTATTTCTTAACTATATATTTTTTCTTTCCTAAGAAACCAGAGCAACTATGTATTTCGCGATCTCTTCATTAGAGGGTCTCCTTAGAATAGTGTTATCTATTTCAAGCTCATTCACAAAACAATCACCATCATCTTCTTCATTTAAGAACACTTTTTAATGATGCACATCACTTTATTTCCTTTGCATGTTAGAATCTCCCCCACATGGCTTGTCATCCAAAGAATAGTCATCACAAGCAAAATCAGATGGAACTATCAATACATTAGTCATTACATCTTGATCATGGGGAGATTTATATTCCCCTTGGTCATTTGGGGGCTCTTCTACTGATTGTGCCACCACACATTGTTGTGATGAATGAGGCATCTAGCATGCCCCACACCATGGTAAATATTTTGTCATAATTTTTGGAATTATTCTATAGGGGATCTAGTGGAACTTGAGAATTTTGCTGATTTCCTTGTACTAGTTTACCATTGTTCCAGTTAGTATGATAAGGAAAATCCTATAGCCTAGGTGGCCTCTCATTCCTTTAGAAGTGGGGCCTCTCATTTTTAGCTTGCTTTTGTAGCAGGCTAAGAACCTAATCTATCTTGTCATCAAAATCCATAGCTTTGCTAGCCTTCTCAGTCTCATTTCTTATATTTTTGGAAGCTTTAGGGTCTTCCCTTCTTCCCACCTTGCCAGAAGCTCTTCTATTGTTCTCAAAGTTAAATTCCATCTTATAGGATTCTCTTAAAAACTGAGGGTTCTTGTCCCTAAGAAGATAACACATTTTGGAATCATAAGAATTACAATGCACTACTAATCAAGCATTTTCATTTGGCCTCAGGTAAGTAGGGACCCTAAGCATGGCCTTCTAAAACCTCACATTGAAATCAATGGCCATTTTATTACGCCCTTTGGTGATGTTGTTGAAACCATTCAACTTGAATCTAGGATCATTTTGATCCCCATAATACTCTCTAAACAATCTATAGAAGGCTTCTTTAGAGTCAATACTTGAATCAAGCAACCCTCTATACCAATCCATAGCATCTTTTGTTAAGGATTGCATAAAATACTTCATTTCCACATCATCATTCCATAATTCAAAGTCCTCAACAAAACTCTAAAAATATTTTAGGTGGTTTTCACGACTAAAATCATTGCTACCAGTAAACTTGGGAAGATGCTTTCGTGCTTCATCACAGACTGGATTTGGATACCCCCTAATATTAATAAAACATAGTTGTCAATATCTATCTACCTAGGGTGGCCCCTAGCATGTCTATCTCTATGGGAATCCCTTTTGTCATCATCCTTCTTATCATCCGACTGATGTCCCTTTTTTTCCTTTCCATTACCACCATTATTTCCCTTCTTCTTACCACTTCCTTCCTCATCCTCTGAGTAGGAACTACCACTCTTATGACCACCTCCACCTCTGCCACCCCCTTTGGGAGTCTATTTTTTAGTATTCTTATTTTGTGACCCACTTTCATTTTTTCCTAAACTAGATGCCTCACCAGTGGGCATAGACATCTTAAGGAAAGTGATTTTTCTTACCACCTCGGCATTTGCAACTTCTATCTTTGTATTCCTCAATTCTTCCTACAATTGATAATTTATCAATTGTAACCACAATATTTTAGGATTTGGGGGTGCATCCACTGGTTTGGGATCAGAATTAAATCCCTTATCAATAGAAGTGTTTGTTTCAGCATTGACATTGGTGTTGGTTCTAGGGTTAAAAGAATTGTAAGAAGTTTTATTAGACTATTCCATGGGGGCTTTCCCATAATCAACAAAGGATTTCTTCTTAGCTACAAAATGTGGATCAAAGGTCTTAGTGGTTTGGATAGATGAGGTGTATATGGTTGTAGCAGAGGTCCCCATGGAAATTGTTACTTTAGGGATCTCACGATCCCTCTTAACAACTACCTTAGCTACATTTTCTTCAAAGGCCTTTTTCTTAGTAACATATTCTCTCATCCTCTCTAACTTTTTCTTCTGAGTGTTTCGCTCGAGCTGCTTGGCTTGGACTCTATCTAGAGTCTCTTTTCTTTTCTTTTCCCTATTATCCTCCACCTCCTGCAACCTCTTCTCCTCCTCAATCTAAGCTTGCATATCCTTATCTATATCAACTTTATTCTCAGGGATATCTCCTACCTCACTTGGGGTAGGAGTGTAATAAGGTGGATTTTCCTAATCTTTATCCTGAGTAAGACGTGCCTCCTCACTAGGAGATGATCCTCTTGGTTTGAAGTTTTATCTATTAAAAATGGACATAGAACTAGTTGTCATAGCCTTTGGAAAATCTTTATCCTATTCCTAGAAACCCCACCTATCTTCTCTAGATATATTATATTCAGTACCAAGAACTTTCTCAATAGATAAACTTCCATGATCCACATTTGAAACAACCATTTCTGATTAATCTTCACTGATAGCAGCACTATTTACTTCAGCATTCAAAGTAGGATATGAAAGAGCAGGGAATGTAATTGTCTTACCCAAATTTTTTTCTTTCTTCACCCATAGAGGCTACTTATCTTTCCCAAGTTCGAGTTCTAGCAGTGGTTCTGGGTTCTTCTTTGAATATATCCTAGTCTTCTTCATGGTTCTTGGTGCACAGGGATCCTTCTTTGCATGTTGCATTTGAGAATTTATATGAATACCAATGTTTGAGATATCAGAGTCGCTACCCAAAATATTGGGAACTATGAAGTGATTGCACTTCACTTTTGCACTTGTGACTTTTGAAAAGAACCTACATTACCCAAAAAATTGACAAAGAATGGACTAGGAAATTACTCATGTGCTAGACATGACAAACATAACAAAAATTTCAACCAATTATTCTTCCATAATGAAGAATACCATAGTAATTGACTTTGACTATACTAGATCTGCATTAGAGACTTTGAATTTGATTTCTCCCTAGTAGAGTTGCCAATCTATTGGTGTTTTTTAAAACCCAAGTATATTCCTCAAAGCTTTTATAAAATTTCCATATTCAATAATGAAATCCTAGGAAATGATTGTCCAACTTAAAAAGAAGAAGGAACAATTCTTATTATCTTACACTTTGGGCTCTACAAGACCCAAGAGGGTAATCCCACAATGTGCTTCTTACAAATAACTAAACCATTTCATGTACAAATTGTATAATAATAGATGAGTTCCCCATTAGCACTGAATAGATGAAATCCTTCAAGAAATTTGAAATTCCTTCAAAGACCCAACTCCTATCAGTAGAGAACTTCAAGCATAAAAAAGATAGGTCAATATGAAGATTATTATGAATAAATGTTCTAAAATCAAATGCCAAAGATGCGAGAAATACAATCACTACTTTCGTATCAGTGCCATATCCTAGAGCATAGAGTCAAATAAGAAAGAATTGAACTATAAGGAAAATTTCATCCTAAAAAGTTGATATCTATATGAATTGCATTATAATTCACGTATCCATACTATAAATCTAGTTCTACTTACGAATCTAGTTGCCAACCTGCATGAACTTACATGATAACTAAAGCATTTGACTGGTCCTTTGGACTAGAGCCACAATTAAAGTATAATTCATAGTAAAGAACAATTAAAATCAATGAAACTAGTCTTTGACCAATATTTCATTAATAATTCATGCAAGGAGAGAAAATAGACTCAAAAGGTCATCATATTCGACACAAACATGCTTAAGAACCCCATAATTGACAAATTTCTCCTATCTGAATCTAAACTTTAAAACTTGGACTTAATGTTTACTCTCTTTGTATTACAACTCTACACTCACAAATCTCACATTCAATAAAAGACCCTGTACATCGGCCCAAAATTTTGTTTTATAGAATAAGGGAGCAAAACAAGCTTCAGGCCATAATGTACACATGTCCACACTTGATTGGACCGATATTTCACACATTCCCTTTTACAATTATATGTGCATTTTACAATTGGAGGGAATGCATATAAGAAAAAATCCATCTTCAATTACCGTGGAGAAGGAAACCCGTTAAAAGGAAAAGCATCTTTAACCATTGCAATATCTTTTCCACATCAGCAATCTTCACTTTTAGCTGGGAGAAGTATGTGTATATTCAATTGTAACTCCTAAGGCCAAACCTATATTATACTTGACCAAGTCATAATTCTCCACCCTAGTGCTCATATCCCAAAATCATTAGTGAATACCATCTTCTCCATAAATTCAAATTCTGCTTTAGATGGCCACTTAAAGGTGATAACCTCATCAATATTTTCTCTATATGGTGCATATTTCACCATTACTAAATAGATTCCTTGTCAAAATATTCTAAGAAACTAATTACAAAATATAGTTTCTCAATTGTATCATTCAAAATACCAATATCAACATTCTTGTATATTTCATCTATTTGAGTTATCATGATGTTATTCATTTGGTCTTTCCAAACATGCAAAGGCTTCACCTCATTATAATTATACTGGATTTTTGGTAATGGTGTTAGGTATACTTCATCATATTTGGCCTTTAATTATTTGATCTTCAATTCCATACTAGCAACATATCCCTGGAAATTTTGTTCCACAATCTCCTTAACAAATTGATAAGTTAGCATAACCCTGGGATACTTATCCTTTTGATTCTTTGCTCCTATCACCATGAAATTTAATTGCTCAGCTCTGGGACTCCACTTATCTAGCAATGGGGTGGCAAAATCTTTATCCCTTGGAAACATTTTGATTATTTGCAACATTAAAACATAGCTTGCATGGACACTATTTAATTTTTCTTGGAATTTTCTATTCAATTGTCTCAATACAGTATCAACAATGACTGGATTACTTTTCAACATTGATTCATGGGACTATTGCAACAATTATTTATACTCCTCAACCTGGTGGATTAATTTCTCCCTTGACAACCCTCCTCCTGGGCTATTTTCCCTTTCAATTGTAATGGAAACTTGTCCCATATTATATCGCACAACTACCAAGGACTGTTCCTATGAGGGAGGTTGAGGTTGTTCCACTGGTAGATCAAAAATAATGTGGCTAGAGCTAGCTTTCCCTTGAGACTTAAATGTCTCCATTTGCTACTTCAATAATACTAACTCAGTTTCTAGCTCTGCAACCCTTTTTTGACTCTTATTATACTCATTAATAGTATCATGATATTGGTCCCTCAGAGTATCCTTGTCCTTGGTCAAATCCTCAACAATTGCCCTACTAAACTTTGAAACATTCACTGCCATATCTGCTGCCTCCAATGCTGGAGTATCAACAACTTTTCTCACAACCAAGTGACCATTAAAATCAGTTGGCTTTGCAAATATTGACTTTTTGGATCTAGTAGACAATGAACAAATTTCCAAGGCATCTCACTCTTCATTGAAAGTTGATTCTTTAAGTGCCAGTGTAGCTTCTTCTTTAGTTTGGAGAAGTGGCCTATTGGCCCTTCTTATTTATCAAATACCACAACATCTACAATATCCCATTCTGGGAGCAATAATACTCCACTCTTTTGCACCAATTCCCTACCTTGCTCTGGTATCATCTCCTTGAAGTTTTCCCTCATTTGTTGAATGAAATTGGCTTGAATAACCTTCTCTAGAAGCTCCAGATGCAGACTCCTTTCTTGAGCTACCTTCTTAGCATACAATGGAACATGGGCCCTCCGCATAAACTCTTTAAATGCATTTTTTTTAATAAAATAATCATCTCTCATGAATTCACTGCAGGCCTCTATTCTCATGTCATCGGTATTAGTTATTCCCCTTATTTCATCTTTCCCAAGCCTTAGAGCAACTACTCTAGAAATTGATGCAACACTTTGTGGAAAAGATGGCAGTTCTTGTTGCATATCATCAGGGTTCACCATGATCTCATCATCATTTGTTTTAGGATAATCAACCACTTTTGCTTCTTCAATCCTTTGTCTCTTGGGTGAAAATGGCTATGTTGGAGAGGAAGGCCTTGGGGGAGAGTCTAGATCAATAACATTCAGTAAAATTTCCCTGAAGATGATGGCACAGATTTCTTATGAGACCTCACTCCAAATTTTTCTGAAGTAATAGGAGTGGGATTGGTTTCTTTTTCAGTTGTTATTCCCTTCTTTCTAGAATATACCCTAACCTTTTATGGGGGCTGATAAGTAGGTCTTTCCTCTAGTCTCACCTCAGGATATTCTTCAGTAGCTTGTGAATTTCCTTTGTCCTCTACTGTCCATTCTGCTTTCAAGACTTCTACCATGCTCTCAAATTTTTCAATAGCATGTGTGGCCCTATTCAATTCACCACTAATATTTGGCATGGGATTGTATGCAAGGTTATTTTCTTTCTTCTTCTCCATCATCTTAGTAAAAGCTATATATTTTTATTTTCTTTCCTCCTACACCTATAAGTTGAGGATATTTCTAATGATATCCTTAGGGAAATAGAAGTTTTGAACAAAGATGTTGGTCCTATGATTTGCCTTCATTTGAGAAATGAAGCCCTCAGGATCATGATTCATCGGGCATAAAATGCTCAACCCATAAGGCTTAAGTAATGTCCCCAAATATTTCCACCCTCCTTTTTTCATGACAAAATCTACAAATATTGTATATTCAAGAAGGAAAGATCCTTTCTTATGCTCTATTGGAAAGTGTGCATTTTTATCACATCCCAACTGTCTCATGATTTCCAAAAACCCAATCCTTAGAGGCACATCCCAAGGAAAAGAATATGGGTTGACATTAGTGCCATAGACCCTAAAAATGGTTTTATTATAGTAAGGGATAATATCTCCCCAATTATATGCCAGTTCCAACTCAGGCCTCCTCTCCATTGGCCTCAAGAAATCATGAATTTCATTTGGAATTTTAGGTGGATCATAGACTAGGGATCTGCTCAATCTGGACCCAAAAACATTATGAAACACTACATAACCAAATTCACAGTCATGCCTATCAAGAATTCTAGTCCAATATTGGACAAGCATGTCAATGTCGTCCTCTTTCTTTTTTAATTCCATATTTCACCCAAAAATTTCCTTTCCCTTGTATAGAAAAATGTGCATCAATAAAGAGTTCCATCTAAAGCTAACCAATGTTTTTCCTTTTTTGAGAGCCACCAAACTCTCATGCATTTTATTTTCTAGATAGGTAGCAAAATCATACACCACACTGAAATTTGGATGCTAGAGATGTACAACCATACACATGAGGTCAATAGACAAGGTAGTCTTTATACTGATACTAAGAACTTGGCACAAAGAGCAAACCTTCTTTATAAAATAATTGCAAAAGTAGTTTAGGGGAAAAGGTTATGGTTGATTCTTGCCAATCACTATCTTCCTTTTATTTTTCCCACTCCTGTAGTGGCTAGATGAGGAATTAACATGGAGGTCCTAAACAAACCCTTGGTATTCCTATACTCTTCTCTAAAGGCTTGAAGGTCAATAGGCACCATATCCTTATTCTAGTTGTGCAAGTGAAAAATTTCTGCAATCTCCTCTTTGGTTATCTTAACCATTTCCTTACCATCATATGTCCTAACAACTCTTGTTACAAGGTTGTACCTTGCTGCAATAACCTTTAAGAAGTCAACACCCAGATACACATTCAGCACTACCAGCTTGCCAAGGTCTAATCTCAAGGGGTTACATAGAGGGGCACCTAAATTCCTATTTCCAAACCAATTAGAGAATAGCTGCCAACCTATGTATGGTACTTCAACATCTCGAATTGCACATTGTTTATTAGTCAACCCTTCCGAAACCTGGGATCCATAATACAAATCCTTTCTCTCAATTTTCCTGTTAGTGGAGGGTTTCAATATTTCTATGACATCCTTAGAAAACAAATGAGATGGATTTTCAGAGCGAGAACTTCGGGCTTTGGGTGTCATTTGGACAAGACAAATTACGGTTTGAGCTAGGGTTTTGAAATACAATAAATTTTATGGGGTGTAGCCTCTAGATTATAGCCTTAAACACAATAGTTTCACAATTTAAAAGGTGTTGGAAATTATTTACGCAAACTTTAAAACAATTTTAAAGCAAAAAAATTAGTACGAGCTTTAAAGCACAACAAAACACAATTTACACTTTCCTTCAAGAAATCAACAAGATTTTTGAAAGATAAAGAATGTGGTGTATATGTTACATACGGTTTTTCTTGTACAAAAATTTATTGGAAGTTATGCTAGACTTATAGGAAATTTCCTATGTCGCTTGGTACCTGGAAATTCTTCTTTAGTGTGGAATTGTGCATGAAAAGAGCAATTCAGGGAAATTTTAGCATTAAATTTGGTGGTGCAGTCTGAACTCCACCATTACTATTCACTCACATGAGAAAGAAACAACTATCATACATCACTAACTCATTTTGAATAACATCTGTTGATCTGAATCTTCGTAGGTAAGAAAGAGTGACTCAGATTGAGTCAATGTGGTTTGAAAATGCCATGTTCATCCACCAAATCCTAGTTGAATGAAAATTCACATATAAGACACCACCTCAGCATGCATGGGTCTCATCCTAATCACATCATTCCTGGCATTAGCGTCCATGTGTCACCTACTTGCACAGCTTGCAACATTATTAAAACTATTGTTTTAATTGCATGAGGTCAGTAAGGAATGACCACGATACATCATTATATGACAACTGTTGAGTCAATAGTCTTCATTAATCCACAGGAAAACAAGGATTGGGCCCTACGACCATAGGTGACATGTGAAAGCATCTCACGGACCTTGCAACACAGTTGTGATGTCATTGAAAATCCTTGTGAGGCCAGCGGGGAATGGTTAGGATTCATCCCATCCATCTAACGATCATAAAAAATATGCACATACAACAATTGTTATTCATAAAGAAGGGGACCAACTAGGTATATGGGACACAACCCTTAAGGTAGGAAACTTAGACGTAATTCTAAAGTTAGGAAAATTATTTCACCCAAAAATTAATGCGAATATTAAAACCTAGTCCCAATGTGGAAAAGACCGATGGGCTAGGTAAAGGGGGCCAGTAGATGAATGACTAAAAGGGATCAAATCATGACTTATGCAACCGATAAACTAGAACAATAGGTCAATGCAGGATTAGAATGTCTAGGGAGAAACAAAGCAATAGACCAAAAGTAAAGTTTTTAAGGCTAAAACCCAAAACCCTAAGGTAGACCACTAGTGCCAAACACCCAAGAAATAAGAAACACACCAACTTATGGAAAATTTTAAGAACTCCACCATACCAAAGATAGATCCCTTTAATATTAATATATAATTGGGTTGGTGAGAGTTAAACCAAAACTCCAAACATATGCACACTACATCAAATGTACAACACATAGATTGTTAATGCATTGAATTCTCCCTTGGACAACATCAAAATACTTATCTTCAACATTTCATAGTATGATAATCAATCATAAGAAAATGCGAAATCTCCCACAACAACGTGCATGAGGAAAACTCACTGAGGTCTATAGAATAGAATACTATCATTCGTGTGTTCTAAATTCCTTCACATATCATCATGAAACTCTAAGGTAGAATACATCATGTAGGCTCAAACTTTTATATAAATTCTTGTAATGATATCTCTTACTAAGATGGAATCCGGACCAAATAACCGATGTACGAAGCTAGTGTATAAGCATTGCATAGTCTTCAATCAACTGGTAGCAGTACCTCACAACCCATACACCCTATTTAGTTGAAACCATGCTAGATGATGCAACTAATGTCATGTAAAATCATGTTATTAGCTTCTAACAAGATCATACAAAAATAGGATAGTCTAGATCAAAATATCGGATCAATAGTCATTCATAACCAGAGCAGAAAAATACTATAAATCAACAAAATTCCATTATTTGTTGACATCAATGACAACCTATCAATTTATAACAATCTCCCCCTTTTTCATTTATGGAAAAATATGATGTGAAAAACCATCAAAATTACCACACCCCAACTTATACATAAAACATTTCCTTTCTATTTTCACATGATGCTTCTCTCTCTCCCCCTTTGACATCAATGGAAAAGGAAAAAAATACTACATTACTAGTCCCTTTGTATACCTAAATACTCCTCTTGAGGAGTACACTCAAAAAATGATGACGATGAGTGACTAACTAGAGGTAGTGGATTATTGAAGCTAACTAAGAATCCCTATCCTTGAGGATATCCCTTCATTACAAAGAATTGTTGCCTCTGTTAGAGCACTACATAGATAATTGAGATCAATTAAAGTATCTTTTCCTTCAACCATAGTTTTAGGATAAGTATAAGAGTTCAAAATTTTGTTAGCAACCAAAAGAACATAGTGGAAAAGAGAACACTCAATCTTGATTAGATCTCTGAGATTCCCATACAACTCAATCAATTCTCCTTTTTCTTTGTGTGATGTAAGGTATTCCTCATGAAATCTTGTTAAATCATACCAATTTTGATCATCAGAACTAAGAGCAGGACCAAGTGTGCTAGATGAAAAAATAATTTTAGTTTCAATTATGCACTCAAAATTCTTGCATCTTTGAATTGCATCAGGCCAAGACTAGTAGAATACAAACAAAATCTTAATCTCTTCCTCTTGAGAACTAGATATCACAATAGGAGATACTTGAAGGTGTGTCCTACTTCTGGACAATTGATTGAGTCTCCCAGGAGCATGGTCAACCTGAGCAACCAAGGCATGAACCACAACTTCTTTCCACTTTTCTTTGGAGATAGGCTTTGATTTATTAGAGACAAACTTAGACTCCTCAAGAGTTTTAGTCACTTTAGTGTAGGTTCCAAACCTAGGTCTGTTGGGATCCCAAGGGCTGTTAAGAAATAATTCAATGCAACCAGCAACATAATCCTTCTCAATTTCATATCCAAACCTAGGTAGCCACGAATCCCTTGGTTCAACTACCTTGATGATGTAGCTATAAGTGTTTACCAAAAATATTATATCATTCTTATAATTTGAAACTAATTCTCTTGGAATTCTCCTTCTTCTATTCATTTTCCTTTGAAACTTTCTAAAGAATGCACCAAGACAATCCTCTTGAGCATCTAAATCCCCAATGTTTCTCATGATCACCTAAATCTGATGAGAAATTGGTCTAGCATTCTCCCAAGTAACTTCTCCTAATCCAAGAATTTCATTCATAAATTAGAAAATCAAGCATAAAACCAATGTACTGTATCTGAATGTACCTTTCTGCTTCTTGAAATCTCTTAGATTCTTCAATAGTTGTTGTTAGAGAAGCTCACAAAGATCATAATTAGTTCTGTTCTCAACCATATCTAATGCAAGATCAATTGTGGTAGTTGAGACATTATTGTTTCCAAGAATCATCTATGAAATAAATAGGCTTACATACTAAACTTCCAGGTTGGAGATTCCAGAATGTGTGTTCCTTATTAAACCCTTTTCTCTATCAGTGTTACAAATAGGAGTTGGTCCAGAGGATGATATTTTAGTAGCTTCCATAATTATATTCTCTGGATATTGTATATGTCTCATTAAGCCACACAAATCACTATGAAATCTGCTAAGAGCCATTCTGATACACCTTCCTTCACTACTAATGTATGAAAAAATGTTCCATATGTTGGATGTAACATACCACTACACAACCCTGAAGATTAAGAGCCAAAGGAGGACAAGAATTTTTTTTTCTAAACATAAAGAATAACATACACATAGAGTTAATTATCGATTTGATAAAATGATAACAAACATGGCCAAAAATGACCTAAAGGACATCCCAAAGGAGAGGACTAATCCACCCTCCAGAGAAAATCCAAATAGGAGCAAAAAGGATAGCTCTAGAGATTTGCTCTGGAACTTGCTGCTCTGCTTCGGAACCTACAGTTCTGGAGCCCGATACTATAGAACCTACAGTTCTGGAGCCCGATACTATGAAACTTGCAGTTCCTGACAGTTCTGGAGCCCAATGCTTTGAAACTACTGTTCCTAGAGCCCGATGCTCTGGAACTACTGTTCTTGGAGCCCGATGCTTTGGAACCTATTGTTATGGAGCCCAATGCTCTAGAACCTACTGTTTTGGTGCCTGATGCTTTGAAACATGTTGTTGCAACATACAAGATAGCAACAGAAGGCTTCGGTGCTCTAGAACCTTAGTAGACAAAAGCATGAAGGAAGACACATTTATAATTCAAGTATTTACATGAAAATTAAGGGAGGAAAAACCAATAAAAATCTTCATAATACGAAGGATTTCGATACCAACACCAGAACCCATAAACCAAATTAAAACATCGCATTCCTTCTCATTTAATTTATGATTACATCTCAAGAGAGTACAATATGCATAAGGAAAATGTACAAATACAAAAGTATTTTAATGAACAAGATACAACATCAAATAAGATAAATACACAAAGGCATGTACATGAGTGCGATATGATAAATCAAATACACAAGAGTACAATGA
>CM021101.1:338461359-338555901 GCA_007115665.2 Sequoiadendron giganteum | reverse complement strand
TACAAGCATTCAAGGCCATGCATGAGGACTAATTTTCTTACATTGTTTTTCTCCATCTCATTGAACCAACGAAGGACCCAAATCAAATATGAAACAATGATAAATCCATTAAAACCATCATTGAAAACCATTTAAACATGCAAGATAATATTGTTGTAAAAGAAGCCACCGAATAGCTAAAAGCCAAAAGGAAATGGAGGCACAAAATTTTCATGAAAAATAAAAAGTTTTCAGATTAAAATTCCAACTTTGACCTAGATCAGATTTCGGTGTTTCAAGTTGGAGTGCACCTTTAATTTTTGAATTTAGATCAGAAATGAGGTGTTGTTCTGGAAAATGCTATTTGGCCAAGTTGGGCATGAATTGACATGAAAATTGAAAGTGCCCCAAATTTAAATCTATGAAAACCCAGTTGAGATGTGGGCATGTGGACATGAAATCCACCTTCATTTTACATTTTTAATAGGTATATTATGAGCAGAAAAGAAAAACGTCATTCTACACGTAGGCAAAAATTTGGGCAAAAATGAAAGTGCCCAGAATTAAAATTTGTCAAAGACCCAATTGATATTTGGTCATTTCTACAAAGATTTCACCTATAATTCTCATTTTTAACAAGAGAGTAATGAGCAACAAAGAAAAAAACATGTTTTCACGAATTGGGCAAAAAGGAAAGAATAAGAAAGAGCCCATGAAGTAGATTTTTTCAACAACCCAATTCAAATTTGTTGGAAAAGTACAATACTCTACCAAACAAAATACTAAAAAGCACCAAATATAATTTAAATCAGCCATTAACCAAACCCCATGCAATACAAAGGTAAAAATAGAGGAGTTCCTCCAATTTTTCACAAAATAAAAATAACCCAGATCTAAGAAGAGATTCAAGGCATAAATGAAACATGAATGAATGCCCAATTTTAGCAGCCATACAAGATTGAAGAATACCAAAGAAAAATACCTCAATTTGCCCCAAAACAGAAATGGAGAAATGCTCGGTGAAGAAGACATGATCAAGTTCCAAAACTGAATAGCAAGCAAGAAGTGGTCGATTAATTTCAACAGTGTACCACCCGCAAATTTCTTCTTAGAAGAACCTCCACCATCTCCCCAACTCAATCACCCAAATCATGGGGTTTTTTCTCCTCCTCTTCCAAACAACAATTTTCTTCTCCCCAAAAGATAGATCTCCCAAAAAGGTTCAAAATAAAGTATATAAATCAAAGACCAATCTACCCTATCCTTTTTCCTTTTCTTTTTTTAATTTTTTTTTTCTTTTTTAACTAACTCTTCAACACAATAAAATGAAATAAATCATTTTATTAAACAAATTATTAATTCTCTTCAAAGAAATTAATTAAAATCTCTATTATACAAAATTCTCCAATTCCACATAAAAATAATAATAATAATAATTTAAATCCAATGTTGAAAAACATGAACTCCCCCAAATAGGATTTAAATAAGACTATAAAAGTTCACCAAAATAAATTGATAAAATCATTTAAAATTAAAAAATAAAAATAAATCTTTCTCTTGAATAATTAATAAAAATCACTTAAAAACAACATATTTAAAACCCCATGGATATAACCATTCAAATATCGAATCAATAAAAAATCATAAAATACTATAACAAAACACCTCAATAAGGCATACTGGTAAACCGCATTTAACTGAAGGGTGCTCCAGACATTACCGTTAGGTAACCAGATGGTGAGACAACACAAGAACACTACACTAATGAGGTACAATGGGCTAGGGTAGGGGACATTTGGCCTGTATGACTACCTCCAGTTACCACCATCGGGGAATAAGAGTATGCTCAGGCCTGTGAGTCCAAGCGGAGTCGATATTTGGTATCTGCATCACTCTAATTACACGTCAAGGTACATGTGCATATATCATATATCATATATCATGTAGCTGAAACAACATCAATTATTAGGAAAAGGATCATGATATCGTAAGCCTCTCGGATATGAGTGTTACGACATCATCCCTTTTTATCCATAATCATACAAAAGCAATGATTTATAAGCATGTAATCTAGCATATTAACTGATCATGATAATCATCAATGTCTAATCTCAATATGATAACATTTTTAGTTCTAAATCAAAATTAAAATACCATCTTACCCAGGCTAAGGTTGGAGAGGTGTTACATTGGAAGAATGGAGATCAGTCTATATGTTTTCATTGATTTCACCATGTTGTTTATGGTATTAGATTGGTTTGGTACCCTGAACCAATGTGCAGAACAGGTTTACTTTCTCCGGTGTTTGGTCTGGTATTTTGTTCCGCATATTTCCTCTAGTAATCATCATTGTTCAAGGTTTTGAGAAAAGGATTATGATCACTAGAAGTGTGTATGTGTGTATTTATGTATGTTCATATGATTGGATGGTGAGTTGGAATTATCTTTGGTGATTACATTTCATTATTGGGTTAACCATGGTCGACCTAATAATTAGTTAATAGTTTAACATATATTGTGGATATATGTGTGACCTAGATTTGGTCCCAACTTACATAATATTGCATGAACAGAAGTTGAATTACTTTTGAAGAAGCTTTGTATGAAGTTGACCGTTATCTTTTGTAAATATGTATTGCATCGAATTAGGCCAACCTAATTGATGTGTGTGGATATATCAGATATATACAAGATGGTTTATAGATGAATAAGGGAGGAGAGCGAGTGGTGCATAAGTTGATATACAAAGTGTGTGAATAGAAGAGTGAAGATTAGTCTACTATCATGTGAGAAAATACTCCAAGCATCAAAGGAACTGAATCTGCACTTGTGTAATTCCATCAATTCATATTCTAGTTGTAAGCCATTTTGTTTCTATAATTTTTTTAGGTAGTGAGCCTCCATTTTTGGATAGTGATTCCTTGTAACCAATGAGCTTTTGTATCTGGTATTGAGCATCTTTTGTAACCGGTATTGAAACTACTATATATAGTGAGCTAATCCTCACCGTGGTTTTTCCCTCATTGGGTTTTCCATGTAAAAATCTGGTGTTTATGTGTTATGTGATTTCATTCTTTGTTCTTTCTCGTCATTGTTATATGCATTAAAGTAAGTGATGATGTTTGTTCAATAAGTTTTAGAAGATATTGATTCACCCCCCCCCCCTCTCTATATCTTGGTTATTCAACACCATACATCCAATTTCATTTCCAAAAGCACATTGTATTATGGTTTTAGATTAAAACCATTTTCATTTAATTCTTCACTCCATAATATGTGAGAATTTCCATGACCAAATTCTTCCAATTCTCCATGAATGTATACTGCAACATCTTCAATTGGTATGACATTGAGAGGAATATCCAAAAAATCACCCAAAAGGTAAAGTTCCAAGGATTTAAAAGGATGCATTTTGTACACTGGTTCTAGTTTCTCTAAATTGTTTATAAGCCAAGGCATATCCATTACATAAGTAATTTAGAAGAAGTAGTGGTATCAACTTACCTTTTCCTTTTCTACCAAAGTTGAATTTAGAGTTTCCGTAGGATAAAATTTCTCTGGTTTCTTCAAGCTTCCTCTTCACACTTCTTCTTGCACAATTTTTTTTCATCAACTACATTTTCTTAAACATAACTGAATTTATTTATTTCATCCCAATTTCTTCTGCAATAAATTCTTCATATCACAAGTAGATCACCTTGAAATTCATGTAAGCTTTCATCCTTACAAAATTTTGTGAGATACATTCTTCACACATGTGTGATTGCAAATTCCTTTCGCATGAATTCTCAAGTTCACAACATTAATAAATGAGCTTATGTTGTGATATGGCATCTTACATCAAAAGAGGGGTTGATGAATTTTATGATTATTGCTCCCACTTAGCCAAGTTCTGAATTAATTTTTAAGTGACGTATCTGCATCAAAGGATGACATAGAAACAAATTCTTCTAGTTCTACTTGCTTTTCAAATTCTCCTTCTTTTCTCCAAATTCTCTCCATCTCTTTCTTAACTTCTACTAGGTTAGCCTTGATGACTGGTTCATATCCTTTTGTTGGGTTGTTACCTCTCAATTTTTTGCTTCTAACATGTTCAAAATTACTGCAATTAAACCAAAAAACATTCTTCCATCCAAAATTTCTCTTATCCAATTCATATTTGCACTGGTTAGCCTTATGCCCAAACGAATAAAGAATATTATCTGAATTCTAGTTTTTCTTGATTTTTAAATATTGATCGGAGAGAAATAAGGAAATTTTATTCATTCCATCATTTTGCTTCACTTTATTTTTGCAATATTTTTCCCTATGTCCAAAATTATTTCAAGAATAATAGACACCATTAAAAGATAAATACCTTTGAGCATTAGGTTTTCTGATGGGATTCTTTCTGATATATCCATCACTTCTTTGAGGCTTCATACCAATAGATTGATTCGTCTTCGAAGATTTAGCTTGCTCAAATCCCAGGCCTCTTTTATCCAGAGAGGATCTTTGTCCTACAATCAATTTGTCTAGCTTTATAGAGCTTGTTACAAATTTACGTGCATAACTTTTTTCTTTCTCCATATCTAATTTCAGCACAACACTTCTTGCTCAAGCCTTGCACATTCATCCATTTTCCTTGGTATTTCAATTCTCTGACAATCTTTAATTCTCTCATTTTCTTCCAGTTGATCTTTTAGTCCGAAAAATACCTCATCTAATTTCTTTAGCTAATTACTGAATTCTTCATATCTATCCTTTAAATTCTTAATACACTCATTTGCTTCCTTTAGTCTATCCATTAGATCTTCATTTTCCTCTATATGACTAGTAGAGATTATTTTCAGAGGAAAAATATTTTTTTTGTCTTCCATAAAGTTGAATTTTAGGACCTTCCCCAAGTTGTTTGGATTCTTTAGAGGAACCAAGCTCTCATACCAATTGTTGAACATCTAAAATACTATGAGGGGGGTGAATCAACATTCCATAAAACCATTCACATAAAATCCATCTAAGAATTTTCACAAATATGACTGCATTGCCAGAAGAAGACATGAAATCAAGGTAAAAAATCAACACACATTAACACCAATTTTTTCATGTGGAAAACCCAAAATGGGAAAAAACATGGTGAGGATTAGCTCACAATATAATATATCCAGATATAGAATATTACAGGGCTCACTACAAATACTCAGTGTCCTTGAAAGGCTCACAACATGAATACAAAAAGACATGACTAATCATCAAGATACAAAATGTATGGATCACTGCCAAAAGGGTGAACTGATAAAGAATGCACCTTCCTTGTGTTGGAGTTCAATTATGATGGAGCACAATTCTTGAGTAACTCACTCGGCTACTCATCTATACCATTCATAAATATACATTTTCAAACTTTTGTATTCAAGTATCTTTCACATGTGCACTTCCTTCTCCTTCCTTCTTCCACCACAGTCTCTCACTCTCTTTAAACAAAAATAATTTCTTACATATATATACATGTGAATCCATGTTTCTTAATTAGGCTGGCCTAATTAGAGAAACCTTGATTCAAAAAACTAACTTTTTCGGCATGGATCTAAGATAGATCCCTTTAATATTAATATATAATTGGGTTGGCTAGAGTTAAACCAAAAATCCAAGCATATGCACACTCCATAAAACATGCAACACATAGATTGTTAATAGATTGAATTCTCCCTTGGATGACATCAAACTACTTATCTTCGAAACTGCATGGTATGATAATCAATCATAAGAAAATGAAAAATCTCCCACAATAGCATGTAGGAGGAACACTCACTAAGGTTTGTAGAATAGAATACTATCATTCATATCTTCCAAATTCCTTCACATATCATCATGAAAATCCAAGGTAGAATACATCTTGTAGGCTCAAACCTGTATACAAAGTCTTGTAATGATATCTTTTACTAAGATGGAATCCAGACTAAAGAACCATCGTACAAAGCCAATGTATAAGCATAACACAATCTTCAATCAACTGGTAGAAGTACCTCACAATCCATACACCCTAGTCAGTTGAAACCATGTTAGATGATGTAACTGATGTTAGGGTAAATCATGTTATCAACTTCTGAGTAGATCATACAAAAATAGGATAGTCCAAATCAAAATATTGGATCAACAGTCATTCATAACTTGAGCAGAAAAATATTGGCAATCAACATAATTCCATTATCTATTGACATCAATGGAAACCTACCAATTTCGAACATCTATCCTTAATTTCCTAAAAAATAAATTTTACAACACAACATTGAAATTTGAATTTGGGGACATTAAAATACTACCAAAAACATGTTTTAAAAATGGGTTTATAGGATTAGGGAGGACCCATTCACCTAGGGAGGACCCATTTACCCATGGGTGAATGGGTCCCAGGTGCCTATTCTTGGAACACACATTGATCAAGGTAATGTATTATGTGTTGGCATTAATTGTTGTTGGGTTTCCCCTTCAAAAACTATAATTTATTAGACTTGTAGATGCAAAATAGGGCTTATTAAGGCATAATTAAGTCTAATTTAATAGAGGGGACCCAAAGAAAGTTCGAAATTGTAAAGGAATACATTTTTCTACACTACACTTTGAAATCAAAATCTCCATTAACTTGTAATATATTTTGTACACCTAAGGTGTGACTATCTACATATTCTCTCCCCTCATGACTCTTAAGAATGATCTTGGGGATTAAAAATATTTTCATTACAATTTATTTCAAGTAGGAAGCTTTATTAGGGATTAATACATCAAGTTTGACCTCAACTAAATTTTTGGGTAAAGTATACAAAGGGGAGAGAATAAAATTTGTACTCTAAGGTGTGGCCCACATCCTTCAAGCCAAGCCTCATGACCCTTGATGTGTTGAGACATGTATAGGTGATGAGAAGAGAGGAGACCCCTCTCAACTCAGGCCTCGATTTGGGCATATTAGAAGGGATTTGTTTTCATCAATCCCCCACTATGAACCTTATTATCTAGTAGCATTGAAGACATTTTATCCATTATCTTAGAATGATGCAACATACATTATCATGCATGAACCTACTCACCATGTACTTCCCCTTATTGAGTTGACTGATATCCCTTGATTAGGACCTTGTCCTTTTTAAGGTGAGAGGTACAAAGGTGGTACATGACATTCATATACTCTAGTTTCCCATTCATTGTGGGGGTATTTTCTTCGATAAGTGAGATTATTCCACCTGATCTAACTATAGACATGGAAAATATACCGACACACTTGATCCTAATTACTAACGTCGTTTCTTCTTGAATCATCTTCTTAACTTCTCATCACTTTTCATCTCTTAATTAAACAAATCACTATTTATTTAATTAAGTCACTCTCCTATGTTGATTAAATTAATTAATTACTTTAATTAACCCTATATCTCTATTCATTTAAATAATTCATTTTATTTAAATCAAATCTCTAAAGTCTTCTTATTAAATTGAATAAATTAAACCTTATTTGATTTAATCTAACATTATCCCCTTTAGTTAAATAAATCAAAATATTTATTTAATTAAACCCTTCATTTCAATTTGATTGAAATCAATACATAAATTTAAGTCTAAGTTTTCACATCTCCTAATTCCTCATTACATTAATTAATATTTAATTAAATTAATCTTAAATCATGTCCCATCCTCTAGCTTTTACCACTTGCACATGAAAATAGATTTAATTCATTTATTAAATCTCTATTTTCCCTCACATGGCATAAAAGGAGAATATTCCCTCAAAGTTGAATTCAAATCCAAGTGGATTTGGTCCTTCCAACGAGGCATTTATTTCACCTTACAAGTCCTTTTTCCTTGGGCCAAGTGGTCATAACTCCATTTTTTTCCCTCTCCAAAGGATCATTTCACTAATTTCAAATTCCACCTAATGTCATTTATTGGCACTTTCATCAAAATATGCACAACCTTCTTCCATTCACATCTTGACAAGTGGCATTTGTCCACTGGATGTTGAATGATCCAAAATTGCTCAAATATTGCTCATTATTCCAATTTGAAATCTATAAATGAGAGACTCTTCCTCTCATTATCCATCCACAATTTGAATGCAAAGTTATTATCTTCACATTAGAGCAATTTCATATCATTTCTTGAACATTTTCCATCACCATAGCTAGGTTATTGCAAGTTCTTTCAAGGAGTTCATCATTGTTCTTCACCATCAAGTGAATCAAATCATCAAAGATTACAAAGGACTTGGGAAAGGGCCAATTTCTATACATAATTGGCACCAATTCCCCCATGGGATTGATAGTTTGTTCATTAAAATAGGATTCATTTACTTTCATTTGTATTGTTCTTCATTTTCTTACTATGTTAATGTTTCAATCTAATTTCATGGGGAATCCTTGCCTTAACTTGCATTTCAATCTAATAATGTGCTTGTTTTCCATGTTTGTGCAATTATAGGATTGGGGTTCACATTTTGGAGCTAGAAGGAGGGAAAATCTCAAGATTCAATCACGTTTTTCCAAGAAATTCTATGTTTTTTTGTGTTTTTTTGCAGCTCATAGTAAATTGCACCGCTATCAATCAAGCGACTTTATATTGAACTATTATCAAACTCCAAACTCTTCCACCGGAGTCTTCCTACACAAAAATTCAAAATTTCAAACTCGGCTGCTAGTTTCTAAATTCTAAACTACATCGTTGGGCTAAATAGTGCCGCAATTGTGCTCTTTGTCCTACTATAGAGCACCACTCTCAGTCATCAACGGTGCTATATTTCACTATTGAAGTTTCAATACTCTTCCACATTTGTTAACTATGCCACTAGGTGACAATAAAAAGTTGAAATTTGATTTTGTTTTTGACATGTGCCTTTTTGTTTTCAGCTTTTTGAGCTTCTAACCTATCTGTTGTATCTATATCTTTTGGTTTTAATCACTTTTTAAGTTAGGGCAAGGAGGAAAATGAAGAGGAAGGTTACATTATGACATCATTCTCACCTTATACCAACATTTTTTAAACACTTTAGTGTTGTTTAAACACTCTTAGAGAATTATCAATCTCTTTTAAAGAGTTTGTTATCTTTCATGCTTTAGGGAATACCATATTTCTTTTGGGCTCTAAAAAGAACAATACAAATTTTCTTTCAAATTTTGCAAACAAACGTCTTAAAAAGAAATTTAGAAAAACTTACTAGATTTGGTTGAAGGATTAACAATTGAATAAGGAAAATCCCACATTTGATTTGGTGCTATAAAAATAATTCACTTTTGCTTTGTGAACTTAAAATGAACAAGTGTTATTTTTGTTTTGTAATTGCTTACTCAAAGTAATACCATTGAAAATATGTATGCACTTCTCTCACATCTCATGGTGATCTTGAGAAACAAAAGTCCTTTTGGTGATCTTAAGTTGAGTAAAGTAATTACCTCCACATTTCATTTTGGGGATTAAAATTGAACAAAACATCTTTTGAGTGTGAGCATGGCATATTGCGAGTTTTGTCCCTCTGTTTTTCAATGAAGGTTGATTGAACTATGGGATATGCTTACTCACTTTTTTTTATCTTAGCGGGCTTACCTTGTGGGAAAAATTAATCAACCAAGGGAATGACCCAATTGGGAACACGCTAAAGCCAAGCGACTTCCACCCGGGATATAAGTGTGGATATTGGAACAAAGGCCAATATCACAAGGATTATTCTGACGAGAAGGGCAGCAATGGTCTCTTGTCATACTAGATAGTCCCCCATGAATAGAATGCCTTCATTAAAACCATTGTTTAGAAAAGGCCAAAATCCTTAACTATTTTTTTGGTGCAAAAGGTCATGTCCTTTGAAGTCACCCTACATATACATGCGGTTCTATTGTAGAGATGAAAAGTATACCATTGGATTTTCATGGGTACTAATGCTTGGCTCACTTGAGAAGTGTGTATTAGGGAGGGGAGCCTGTGTGGTCAAGCATCTAATCATCCACACTGAATATGCATCGCTAGATTTATCCAAGTGGGAACCCATCAAAATATTGTCTCTTCATCTTAGGATTGTACATGTTCTTGGAATAAAAAAATACATTGCTTGGGTCTCAAAACATTTGAAAACAAACATTCACAAAAAGCTTCAAAATTTCAAACCCTTTGGAGGAAATAAATATCCTTTGACAAACCTAAGTGCTCTTGCTTTCCCTAGCTATTCTATCTTTAGAGGTTTCTATGTACTTGGGTTTAATCGTCATTTATTTTCACTAAAGTCAACCTAGGAAACTGTGCTTTTGAAACCTTGATTTTCACATAATAGACCTTGTGGAATGAAAAGGAATTGAGGCATAGAAATTTAGTTTGAAATCACAATCAACAAATTGTTTTTGATAAAAAGAACTCTTTAAGAAAAGATAAGGACAATTAGACCTCACACATGTGTTCTCTCAAATTATTTCCCACAAAATCAAAATCCAAAAACCAAGGTTCAAAAATATTAACCCAAAATCTTGTGAGGAGTGTCTTGAAAGGATTTTTGAAGTTAGAGAAATATTGGTTTACAACTTCTACAAGAAATCTTCAGATAACAACCCTAACTTGTAATATTTTTATTGTTAACAAAATCCCAATATATTTCAAAGGTTTTTTTTTCTCACTTAGGAAGTATGGCATGTTCTTCAAAACCAAGGTCTTGTAAGAAAAAGTCTTATCTAGGTCAAGTCTAGGATCAAAATCACCACTCTCACCCATCTCTCAACCATCAAAATCAAATCCCATTTCACCAACAAACTCTTAAAAACTATGAAAAAATCTTTCATGCTAAACTTATAGGAAAAATCAACATCACCTTGTTTGACTTAATACACTTAGTCAAATTATCAATCCTCTTGAGAAAATTTACCTCTAGGATAACACAACTTCCTAAGGTTTAAAAGTTCAAAATCACTTTTATTGAATTAACACACAGTCAAATCATTCTCTTGTATGAGTTTTCTCTAGGATAACACAACTCCCTAGGGTTTACAAGTTCATTATCATCTGGTTTGACTTAACACACTTACTCAAACTATCCTTAAGTCAAAATAAAATCAATTGAAGCCCTAAAATTTTTAGCATCTCCCCCAAGGTTCTTCAAGAGTTTCATTCATCCACATCATCCATATTTCATTTATCTCATCCCCATCATCACTTTTGATCCTTAGAATTTCCTAGTTCTTCTCCTTTTTATGCCTAGGATTAAGATCAAATGATCTCTATTTCATGGTTCAAACAAGATCACAACACAAGAGGAACATGGAAATCACTAAGGAAAAATCAACTTCAAATGACCTAAGTCAAAAAACTCATGAAATAAACCTTGCAGGATTAAACAACCCTCCAAACAACTCCTCTCTACCATCACAAAAACCTCAAGAGGAGGGTCATGTAGAGGACATGACTGACAATGACTTGGGAATGACGCAAGAGGAAATACATGAAATGGTTCAGAATCCCGAGAATCATAGAATCGTCAATTCCATGTTGAAACTTAATCCCTCTCTATATATACGTGTGTTAACGAAAGAAGGGGAGAAACTCCCTTCTAACTTTGGCATGAGTACCAATATGGAAAGGCCTCTTGTGAGAATACCCCCAATATCACTCCCAAACATCACTCAGGATATTCCCCAAATCATATCAACAATCACTTCAACCCCGCCAGTTGTTAACAAGGGAAGCACCATGCTTCATGAAATCCAAAATCATTGCCTTGTAAACAAAAAATAAATAAATATCAACACCACACTAGATAACTCCATCCTGATAAATTCATTACACCCGTATGTTCCACTTACTTTCCATAATCATACAGACTCATCCTCATTTCATGCAATGCCAATCTATCCGCTAAATATAAAAACTTCTCTCCCCATGATTTCCCAAGGAGAGGGTGGGTTATGCAGGATAGGGGAGTCATTGATCCTTCCTCATCATCAATTTTCCAAGGGAACACACCACCATTCCCTCCATTACCTCTGACATCCATATCACCTTTTGGGTTGGGCCTTCCCCCCCAACCCGCCACCAATCTTCCAAACCAAAGAAATCTAAGCATCATATCAAAACCCCTCATTTTGACATCAATATCGCAACAATAGATGGCAACCACTCAAACAACCGTAATGGTAAATACATAGACCATTCCCAAAATCTCTCAAAGAATGGTTTCCCAAGGACCAAGCATCTCGATCACCCCATCCACAACCCAAACCCCAATCACCAACATGACCCTTCTGCTCATCATAATGGTCAGCACCATTCCCAATCTGTCATCGATTCCACCAAAAGCTAACATGACAAATTCATTCATCACCATGATTCAGGCAGTTCAAAAAGCCACCCACCAAAGGGTACTTCAACAAAAACAACAAGCTGCACAACTGGCTACTTATCAAGTGCAAGTATAATTAGCCACCCAAAAATCCACAAAATTTGTGCAAGTGGCATAAGTAGCCCAACAAGCACAAGCTCAAACTCAAGCCCAGCACCAAGCTCAAGAGGCACAAACACAGTACCACACACAACTACAAGCAATCCATCAATAGGCATACCAACAAGCCATGCAATATTTTTATGCACAACAACAAGTTAAACAACAAGCTTTTTTGGCACAACAAGAGCTAGACCAACAACACGCTTTGTTGGCATAACAACAGCTAGACCAATAACAAGATTTTTTGGCACAAAAACAACTAGACCAACAACAAGCTTTATGGGAACAACAACAAGATTTGTTGGAACAAAAAAAAAAACAACAACAAGAAGCATTTTTGGTACAAATGCAAGCATATCAACAAGCCCTAAATGCATGGAAAAGCTTGCAACAAACCCCCACCAATACCCCACTCATCAATCAAACACCACAAACATCTCAAAACACATTTATCCCACCTCCTGATCCATAAAACAATGTAGCAACACAAATCAAACTACTCTCGTAGCAAGTGTTGGAACTTCAATAAGGAAAACCAACCAGAATGCCAGGTAATTTTTACCCCTATCATTTTGATAGGAGTCTTACAATGGTACCATTCCCAAAGGGATTTGAAATCCCCAAATTCAATAAATATAATGGGATGGGAAACCCTAAAAATTATGTTAGGGAGTTTCAAGTGCATTGCATGGAAGTTGCATATGATGACATATACCTAATGCAACTATTCCCTCATAGACTAATTGGTCCTGCCATGGAATGGTTCTCTCATCTACCCATAGGCATCAGAAGATTCTAAGAAATTATGGACGCATTCCTCAAAAACTATGCATTCAACAAGGGTATGGATGTTAGTTTGGAGGACCTTTCAGTACTCAAATAGGGGAAAGGAGAGCTATTCACCTCCTTCTTGTAAAGATGGAAATCCAAGGCCAAATAGAGCAAGTGGGCCATGCCAGAAGAGCAACAATTTTGCACTATCATAGCCAATTTGGACGAAAACTTGGCATTTTATCTAAAAATGAAATGCATTACAACATATGATCAATTGATCCCAAAGGCGCTCAACATTGAAATAGCCCTCAGTATGTGAGGGGGCACATCTATGATTCCTGCACAATAGGATAACTACCCATCCACTAGTTATAACGATAAACCTCACACATGGTCAAGGAACAAAAGTGTCACAAATGATGGAGTGGTTGATGCTAAGGTTGTCATCAATGCTCCCAAGAAAAATATTCAAACCCATCATCAACCACAAAATAAAAAATCGTAACAATGAGCAAACCAATATGGTAGAACAACAACAACCGCCTCCAAACAATCAAATCAATAACCTGAACAATCAAGGAGTACCACCTCCCCGAAACAAGTATCCTCCCAAGTGGAAGTTCATGGCCCTTGGGGAGTCAATCGAATCTATAATGAAGAAGTTGGTTAAAGAAAACCTCATCAAAATATCCACTTCTGAGCAGTATGTAGAACCCATAACAAAACCACCTTGGTACAATAAAACTATCCTTTGCAATTTTCATAAAATCAAAGGGCATACGACCGCTACATGAGATTGAAAAAAATCATCCAAGATCTCAATGAGGATAAAATCATAAATGTCGAGCAACCTACTAGAAATCAAGATCTCAAAATATACACGAATCTGATGCCCAATCAAAATCGGGGAAATAATCAAGGAAAAAACCAAGGAAATAACCGAGGGAACAATAAAGGGAAACAAAATTATGCCAATGCAAACCATATTTATGATAATATTGTTGTATCCTTAAATGAATGGGTCACTGTTGTTAATATCAAAGGAGACAACATTGATTGTGGAGTCACCACATGTGGCGACAAGTTCACTATAGTTGGGGCATCACAACCATCTAAGACCTCCACCTCAAAATCCATTCCTAGTGGTTATAACATCCTTGACTAGTTAAAGAGAACCCCTACTCAGATCTCCATCATGGAGTTACTGAAAATCTCAGTTGCCCATAGGGAAATACTTGAGAAAGAATTAGATTCATCTACTATCTCTCCCAACCTAGATATGGAGAAGTTTCAATCTATGGTCAAAAATATCATCACTCTGAATATCCTCACCTTCTCCGATCAAGATTTCCCAGCCCAACCATCTCAAAATCGTGCATTACACCTTGAGGTCCTGGTTGACAAGAAAAAGGTAAAAAGGGTCTTGGTGGATGGAGGTGCATGCCTCAATATCTGTTCACTAAAACTCATAAAGAATCTATGAATCTATAAAGATTCCATTGACAAAGACAAAGGTATTACCATCAAAGCATATGATGACCGAGAAAGATTGTCTCAGGGCACTATCAAACTCCCCATCCAAGTAGGGCTAGCTACTATAGAAACCACATGTCAGGTCCTCGACCTTGATTTACCCAACAATATCCTCCTGGGATGCCCATGGATCCATGGGATGAAGGTAGTCACCTCAACATTTCACCAATGTGTAAAATTCTCATACCAAAATGAAGAGATTATAATTCAAGGTGATCCTGAACCTTTCGCCTATTGCAAGAATTTGGAGGCCAAGTTCTACAAAGTTCCCCAAGTACCAAAAAATGATGAAGGACCCTCCACTCCCTATGTGGATCCATCTAGCCCTATCTCCACTTTTGTGATAAAGACACCCTCCATCCCCGATATATCCGAAATCAAGCTCATGATCCAAGAAAATGGGTGTGGAGATTACAAAATGAAGAAAAATTCTTTTGTTGTAGGAGAGCTACCACAATATCCTAGGTCACATGGGCAATCCCAACTAGTTGAAACACCTATCCACACTTTCAAAGCAGGCCCCTCTAGATTCCAATGTTGGGGAGATCTAAGTCAGGAGACTGTGGATGAAAGAAACACTTCAAGCTCACTATACCAAGATGAAAGGACCACACCCAACCTTCCTATGGATGAGAGAAGGAAAGGACTACAAATGATTCTTGGGATGGGGTATAATAGAAATGGAAGTCTTGAAAAGAACAACGATGACTGATTTGAACCAATTATTCCTAAAAGATGAATTAGAAATCTTGTCCTTGGATGTACCCCTCTGAGTATAGCCATATATGGCTGAGGTCCCCCAGTTAATGCAATTAGGACTCCCCCTCAGTTATTGATAGCTGCCCTATGATTACCAGTATCCACAGGTCTATCCCTAGATGATTTCACCTTTGATATAACTGATGTCTATAGTAGCAGTGATGATGAGGATACCATAACCAGCTTACCCACACTATTTGAAGACTCATCCTTACTCATGATTAGTACCTCATTCATTGAGTCAGACCACCAAACTCATAAAATAAACCTAGTTTACCCCCAACTCATTGACTATGACCAACGAGGACCACCGGTTCTAGACAATTTCGAAAATGATGAGGAACTCTTAGAATTCATGGGACTAAGGGATATAGTACCATGCAAAGATCATAAAGATGGATTTGAAATCACACTGGACACTTAGGCCTATTACGAGGAGATGATTGCGTCCTTTAGTTGTAAAAGAAAAAGAATGAGAATAAGCTCAGGGTCACTAAGTGAAAACCACATTGTGGCACTCTAACCATAGAATAGTAAAACCAAAGGACACATCCAATGGTGAAAACCTCTCTGAGGCACTAAAGGTTGAAGGATTCAATGTCCCCCCTACTGCACTTCATCAAGAGAAATCAACAGTCCTAGTAGAACAGTGAAATCTTGTCAACCTAGGCATGAAAGAGCTACCACACATCACTTTCTATGTTGAATCACTTCTCACAGAAGAACAAGAAATCTTAACAACATTCCTAAGAGAAAGAAAGGTGAGCTTCACCTGGAATTATCCTGGCATGTTGGGTCTTGATCCAGAAGTTGTGGTTCATCATTTAGTTATCTACCAAGGGGAGAAGCCAGTAAGACAAGTTGAGAAATATGCACACTCAAATTGCCTTGCTAGTCAAGGTGGAATTGCAGAAGCTCCTGGATGCCAACTTTATACACCCAATTGATTATTTGGAATGGGTGTCAAATCTTGTGCCAGTTTCAAAATCAAATGGGGTATCTGCGCTGATTTTAGAGACCTAAAAAAAGCATGTTCTAAGGATGACTTTCCACTACCCAACATCGATATGATAGTGGACATGATGACCAGAAATGAGATGCTATCACTGATGGATGGCTTCTCAAGGTACAACCAGATTATGATAGCAAAGGAAGACCAACATAAGACAATATTTACATGTCCATGGGGCACCTACTATTGGAACATGATGACATTTGGGCTAAAGAATGTAGGAGAAACATATCAAAGGGCCATGCCACTAATTTTTCATGACATGATTCAAAAAAATTTGAAAGATTATGTGGATGATATATTGTCCAAGTCAAGGAAAATATAGGATCACATAGCAGCTCTAAGTGCCATCTTTGATAGATTGGAGAAATACAAGGTTAGACTTAACCCCAAGAAATGCGTCTTTGGGATGCAATTAAGAAAACTCTTGGGATATATAGTATCAATGAGAGGAATAGAAGTGGATCTCACCAAAGTCAAGGAGATCCTCAACATGGAGGCACCCAGGACACTAAAATAGCCAAGAGGTCTACAAGACAGGCTCCAATCCATCCACAAATTCATAGCATAGTTGGTAGATAAAGAGATCCCATACTCTCGTCTACTCAACAAGGGAGTAACATACAAGTGGGATGACAAGTGTGATCAGGCGTTTAGTAAAATAAAATAATATCTACTTACACCACCAATGTTAATGCCACCTACTCTAGGAAAATTACCGATTTTGTACATTTCAACAACCATGGCAACTCTTTGTGCTATATTAGATCAATACAATGAAAATGGAAGAGAGAGAGCAATATATTATATTAGAAGAACTATGGTGGGACATGAATTGAACTATACTCCCATTGAAAAGGTTTGTCTAGTAGTTGTATTTGCAACACAAAAATTCAAACACTACATGCTCGCTCGTCAAATCAAGCTGATTGCAAAGATAGATCCTCTCTAATACCTACTTTCTAAAGCCACTCTCATGAGAAAAACAACCAAGTGAATCATGATATTGATAGAATACGACATTGAATATATGGAGCGCAAGGCCATCAAGGGAAGAGAAATTGCAGATCAGCTAGAAGAGGCTCCTATATGCAGAAAACCCACTCATTTTAGAATTCCCCGATGAATAAATTTTTAGCCTAAGTGTTGCAGACCACTAGAAGATGTATTTCGATGGATCTTACATGCAATACGAATCAGGGGTAGGAATTTTCTTCATAACTCCCCAAGGAGACTGCATACCCAAATCTTACAAACTATCATTTCCATGCATGAATAACATGGTAGAGTATGAGGCTCTTATCATAGGCTTAAGGATCAAGTAGTACAATGGTAGATCATGGATTTAAAAGTATATGGGGACTCTCAAATCGTAATCAATCAGGTAAATGATGAATATCAGAAAAAGTATGATAAGCTAACTCCATACAATAATTTGGTCAAGAGCCTCAAAGATTCATTCATTGATATCACATTTGAATAGTTACCTAGAGAAAAAAACATAGTAGTGGATGCAATGGAAACAATTGGATCACTCTTGGAAATCCTGCACAACATCCCAAAGCAAGAATTATTGATAGAGAAGCTTCTTGTACCAACATCCAAGGTAACAGAGTCTGAATTCATGTGTGAACTCATTGGTCTCGATGATCCTTGGTATCATGATGTTTACACCTACTTAAAAATAGGAGTCTTGCCCACCGATATAACCCCAAACCTTAAATGAGCCTTCATCAAAAATTCCACCCACTTTGTCATCCTAGGAGAAAGCATTTATCGTAGGAGCATTGAAGGAACCCTGTTGCATTGCTTGAACACTGAGGAAGCCCTAAATTCTTTAACTAAGGTACACAATGGCATTTTTGGATTGCACTCAAGTGGTATGACCTTGGATAAGAAGTTGCTGAGAACTGGATAATACTGGCCAACAATGGAGTGGGACACACATGATTTCATAAAAATATGTTTACAATGTTAGTAGCATTGGGACCTCATCCATGCACCAGCTCAAGAGCTTCATCCTATTGTTACACCTAGGCCCTTTTCACAATGGGGGCTTGGTATCATCAGAAAAATCACCCCCACCTCATCCAATGACCACAAATTCATCATCACCACCACAAAGTACTTTACAAAGTGGGTCAAAGCCATTCCCATCACCTACATAATGGGAAAACAGATATCCAATTTCATCCTGAACTACCTCATTTTCTAGTACAGTGTCTCCCAAGCTATTATCTTAGATAATGGGACACCTTTCAAAAACCATGATGTTCTTGACTTATGTGAAAAATTTAATATCCAACATTGCTTTTCCACTCCGTACTATCCCCAAGGCAACGGCCAAGCAAAAGCTACCAACAAAACCATCTTGAAAATCCTTAAGAAAAAAGTCAATGATGCAAGTTGTGACTGGCATCTAAAACTAAATCCTTCCTTATGGGCCTATTGCACCAACATTCACACACCAATAGTTGCCACCCCATTCTCCCTGGTCTATGGATCAAAATCCATCTTACCCATTGACATTGAGCTCCCATCCTTGAGAATAGCACTACAAAACCTCATCATAGATGAAGAATATAAGGTCTCACGACTGAATGAGCTAGAGTTATTGGATGAAAAATGTATGGATTCCCTAAATCATCTACAAGTGTATAAAAACTGACTCAAGCGGAGTTATAACAAGAAGATCAGGAGGCAGACCTTCCAAATTGGAAAACTTTTGCTGAAAGAGAGCCAGAAGAACATGCCAAGCCTAGAAAGCAAAGGTAAATTTGAGACCAACTAGTTGGGACCTTTCATCATCATGGTGAGCTATAAATCAGGGGCATATCAGATGTCAACACTCAAAGGGAGCCTTTGCAAGATCCCATGAACAACTCCCATCTAAAAAAGTTTTATGCCTAAAATCTTGTGAGGTATAGAACCAAAAATCCAAAAAATCAGAAAATCTCTTGAAAAAATGGTCACCCTGATGAAAACCTAGAAAATAGGCATCTTGGTGAAAAAAATAAAAAATAAATAAATCAATCAAAATAAAAAAAAAAGAAAAAGGATTGAAAACAGTAAAGAGAAAAAAATCGTCCTCTAGTGAAAACCACTTCAGTGGCGCTTTGGACAAGTACCTTGGTGAAAATGTGGCAAACAGGTGCCAAGCATAAATAAAACACCCTTCATCCACCAAGATCTTCCATGCACTCACTTATCCATTTCATTTCATTTATCCTTCCATCATCCGTTCTCATCCGTACCATAGCTTAATCGTATGCTCGTATCATGTTCCACCATAATACTACTTGGCATATTCCTAAGGTCAGTTTGTCCTACCTGTATCGAAGTATTCTATCACATTACATTGGTGGAATGTTCCTATACCTGCATTGGATTGGATTCATGTGTATTCTTGTGATCTTCCTTAAAATCTATCAAAAATCCAAAAACATTCATAAAATCCATCAAAAATCCAAAAACATTCAAAAAATTAGTCAAAATCTAAAACATGTCAAAAATTAGAAAAATCAAAAGTGGCATCATCTTGTTGAACTACATCATCTCTAAGCTTGAATGTAGGCAAGGTTGATCTTTGATCATCCCCCGATATATTTTAGGTCAGTCCTTTAGGCGTTTGTAGCAATATGGCAATCCATTTGCCCATCTTTCTCATCATTGAGTCAAGTATGTCATCTTGTCAATCTACATCATCTCTAAGATTTAACATAGGCAAGGTTGATCTATGATCATCCCATGAGACACCCTAGGTCTATCCTTTGGTTTTCCGTCATAGCAATCTAGCAAGTCGTTTTCCCATCTATCTCATCATTAAGTCAAGTATGTGTTTAGTCGAACTACGTGGTCTCTGCGTGTATAAAAACGTAGGCAAGGCTAATCTATGGATTAGTTCTCGAGACCCCTAGGATAGGTATTTAAGTTAGTCTCTTGGTCAAAATCTCAAAAATACCAAAAACATTGAAAAAGCTCAAAATCCCAAAAAATAGCCTCAAAACATCCAAAAAACCCAAAATGGTGCACCTGTTTCATCTCACTTTCACCCACAATAATCACCATTCATAATAAATCAATCATCACTTTCATCCTTTGGTGAGTCAGTCATAAGCTAGTTTATCAAGTTCAAAAGAGAACACCTAATCATCGAAGTCTCAAGTCTAGGTCAGTAAGTAAGAAAGTTGATCAACTCAGAGTATCAATAGCTTATGATCCAATCAATCTTGTCAAAACTCTAATCACAACATTTCCTAGGATGCATCCTTCCCATGATGGAAATCAACATCATGTATCCTACTATAGTTTAGTCTTGGCTAGTGGTATGAAGAACATTAGCTTGTTTGTTTACTTTATCCTTTCTTTGGATTTATCTTATTGCGCTCATTCCAAGGACCTTTCGATAATGAAAACAGGTCTAGAGAGAAAGGAATGGGGCAATGACCATTATCTTTTTTATTTGCTATGCTTGTTGGACACTCTTGTAAAATAACTTATTCATGCATACTTTGTTTGGTTTGTAGGGAGGGTGTTTTAGGTGTCTTGTTGACCACATAGGAAGGCTTTCTTTTCTATGTTTTGGTCTGAGATGTTTAGAAGATCTAAACTACATTCTAAATAAGGTTTTGTATGCTAAGTGTGAATAGGAATACTCCTATCTAATTGTTGAGTCAAATTCCATCACACTAGGTACAACACCATCTTGGTCCTTTATACCTTGATGCATTGTACCTATGTGTGTTATGAAACATAAAGTAATTGGTTGTTTGAAAATCCCAACTCCTAGTAAGAAAATCATCGGCATTTAATGATTTGGTTCTCTTTTCTTCTATCTTCTTTACATACTAACATGGTACCATGATAGTTAAATAGAAAATCCCTAATTCATCTGCCCTGCATCCACAAAATTATCAGCATAAATGCATATCATATCATATATATCATACCATAACATATCATCTTGCATTATCATTCTAAGTATCTTAAGAAATCATTGCATCACAGACATTGCACGAATCATTAAGAGAATAATAGAAATCATTAACATCCATTTTATCATTACATAATAAATCACATATAATTTGTATCCATAATCATTTGCATATCATTACATAATAATTTGCATACACTACATCCATACGATTCTCATCAAAATGCATAGAAAAATACAAAAAGAAATGTATCCATAATCATCATTACATCATGTAGAAACATGCATCATATTGCATGAGCATAAAATAAAAGCATTTCATAACATCTCATAGCATATAGGGAATTGAAATGCATTCATACATCATACATCATAGGACATCTCATAAATAGGACCATCTCATATATATATCATCAAAATATACAACTATCATGATACAAAAATCAGATCAAGTGTGTATACATCAAGATACATGATACAATTAGGGCAATAAGTATTAAAGGCCATGAATCAAAAAATGGATAACTTCCTATGATCAAGGGATAGCCCTGTTGGTTGCTTCCCTCTCTGACCTACCTCCCACCATGGTCCTCAAGAGGTCTCATCCCTATCTGTTGTGAGAAGTCCAACACCCAACCAGTGGGTGGAACTGCCTACCTGTAATGCTTTTGATAGTACTCGACCTCTCTAACCACCTCTTGATATGCCCTCAAAGATAGTATCTGACCCTAGGAGGATGAGGTTGTACTCTCTAGCTATCTCCTGTGGAAAATCTCTTGATCCCTCTTAGACCGAGCCTAGTCTCTCTCAGCAGTAACTACCAAAACCTGCTAATGAGCCTAATCTTGCTCAGCTGTCAAAATTTGTATCTACCCCTAAAGCTGCTAAATGAAGGCATCCCTATGGTCTAGTTGTGCAGGTAGCTATTTCTACAATACTTGATCTTAGTGGGGGCTTGGTTGTGCCTAGTACCATGGTGGTGTCGGTACCCGTGGTGGTTTTAGTGCCCATAGGGGGTTCCTGGTCCCATGGTGTCATCTGATTATTGAGGAGAGCCACCTCCTCACCTATCCCCATTACCATCTCTATCACCGTCGCCTCTGCCTCCCTGTCCCTTGCCCTACTAACGGACCTACCTCTCAGCCTCCATCACGGAAGAACTGTACCTAGAATTATCAATCTGAGAGGAGGCCTAAACCAAGCTTTGTATGCCTAGGTAACCTTTGCATCTTTTGGCCCTTGATCATATGGCCATGGCCTAGCCACTAGTTTCCTAAATGAGGCTACTACCTTCGGTGCTAGAATCAATAGACCTCATGTTATCTCTCATGTTGAATGGGTGAAGATCACCATGTACTGATTGTATGGCCTATCTTGAACCTTGTCAAAATATTGGGCTACCCTATCAAGGAGGTAGCGCTCTATCATGGTGTGCTCTCTACCCTGCATCCATCTATCCTACCAAGCAAAGAATAGCTACTCGTGATCATCATACCATGGGCCTATACCCATCCAGGGCCTCCAACAAAACTCTCTCATCTCATCAAGAACCTTTAGCTAGTGGGAAATGTCTCCTATACCTGTATGAGTAAAATGAATCTATGCCCTACCATACCACTAGACAATAGGATCATCAATATCTAAATCAATCTGTGTGACATTCGAACGGAGCACTGGAATCCACTCCCATGCCCAGATGTGCAACAAAGTAACCCTGACCCTACTGTCAAGATATGCAAACTCATGGAAGTCCCTGTATAGTGAGGCCAACATCATTGGTCCCCAAGAAAAGAACTCCCTATAGATTACCATCCACTCCCAAGCTAGCCCCCGACACAGATTGAAGTATCAGTCCTACCAATCTGGTGCCACTAAATCTGAAATGATGGCCGCAACAATCAATTTGTAGGTGGGCACGATGCTCCAGTACCTCTCCAAGTCTATCTATCCCTCAGAAAAGTAAATCTCATCAAGACCAATCACATCATAACAGGCATACCTACCAGCATTTGGATCATAAATAACTCTCGCTCCATGGATAGGTAGTCGTAAGATGTGTCAAAAATCCTCCAGTGTAATAGTAGCCTCGCCGATGGGAAGATGGAAGGAGGAGGTCTCACTATGCCATCACTCCACCAAAGTTGTCATCATCACCAAGTGGGTCCAAACAGAACAAACATACGTAATGAACCAAAGGTCGAGAATACCAAGTTTCTCATGAAGGAATACATGCATACCCTATAGTCTCCACAACACTAGGCATTTGTGCTCCCTCAAATGAAGTATGTTGAGGTCCTCCTGCACCAGGGAAACCATCATGTCAAGGTCTCATAAAAAATATGCCTCCCGCGTCAATTTTTCACATTTGAACCAAACAAATGTGGTGATGTTTGTAAATACGGCATTATTTGTAAAGTTCTAAACTATTCCACCATGGTGAAGTTTGACAAATCCTAAATTCTTAAATGTGTCGTGCGTTTCGATTTGCAAGTGCGGCTAACTTTGTACTCATACCCTAATTCTAAAATACATTGTGTGGTTCGATTTGCAAATGCCATTGAGTTTGGCTGAAACCCTAATTTTCCTAACTGGATAGCGGTAGTGCTACTCTCATATGTAGTACAGTTTGAGGCCGTGCGACGTTGATTAAGCATTTGCAGTAGCGCTATATAGCATTGCTTGACCTAAAGTTGACTTGGACCCTATTAAATGCACGTAAAATGAAAAAATTAAAAGTTGAGATATGGGTACATACCACATGTCATGCGTTGGTTGGCCACTTCTGCACTTGTACCCTCCCTAACACGTTCCTAGGAAGTTATCATTGTGCCATCTCGATTAGAACTTAGAGCTCAAAGTGTAAAAATTTCTAAAGGCTAAGTGTGCAAATGAATTAAAAGTGACCCCTTATGGTTTATTTAAGCATCCAAATTAGGGTTTTTTTGACTTAATTTGACCATCAAGCTAGGGTTTTGGTCCCCCGATCCTATTTTCACCCAACCAAGGGCCATGTTGCATCTTTTTTGGTGTTTTAACGCATTTTTTGGCATCCTGGGGCACTTTTCGACCTATTGGGCACCTTGTCCTCTTTTTTTGCGAGATCATCCAAAAATCAAAATTTTCGTCTAATTTATCAAGGGGGGAAACATATCAGTATAATCCTTCCACTAGGATAGTAGTGTGGCATTCAAAAAAATTGAGAAATTTTGAACTTTGATCACAATAGTTTATTATTTGAACCAATACAACGAGTGCATTGCTTCAAAGAGGGGCAAAATGTAGACATGGAAAATATACCAACACACTTGATCCTGATTACTAATGTCATTTCTTCCTGAATCATCTTCTTAACTTCTCATCACTTTTCATCTCTTAATTAAATAAATCATTATTTATTTAATTAAGTCATTCTCCTATGTTGATTAAATTAATCAATTTAATTTAATTAACCATATATCTTTGTTCATTTAAATAATTCACTTTATTTAAATCAAATCTCTAAAGTCTTCTTATTAAATTGAATAAATTAAACCTTATTTGATTTAATCTAACATTATCCCCTTTAGTTAAATAAATCAAAACATTTATGTAATTAAACCCTTCCTCTCAATTATATTTAAATCAATACAAAATTTAAGTTTAAATTATCACATCTCCTAATTCCTCATTACATTAATCAATCTTTAATTACATTAATCTTAAATCATGTCACATCCTCTAGCTTTTACCACTTGCACATGAAAATAGATTTAATTCATTTATTAAATCTCTATTTTCCCTCACATGGCATAAAAGGAGAATATTCCCTCAAATTTTAATTCAAATCCAAGTGGACTTGGTCCTTAAAACTAGGCATTTATTTCACCTTACAAGTCCTTTTTCCTTGAGCCAAGTGGCCATAACTCCATTTTTTTCCCTCTCCAAAGGATCATTTCACTAATTTCAAATTCCACCTAATGTCATTTATTGGTACTTTCATCAAATGTGCACAACATTCATCCATTCACATCTTGACAAGTGGCACTTGACCATTGGATGTTGAATGATCTCACATTGCTCAAATATTGCACATTCTTCCAATTTGAAATCTATAAATGAGAGACTCTTCCTCTCATTATCCATCCACAATTTGAATGAAAATTTATTATCTTCACATTAGAGAAATTTCATATCATTTCTTGAACATTTTCCATCACCATAGCTAGGTTATTGCAGGTTTTTTCAAGGAGTTCATCATTTTTCTTCACCATGAAGTGGACAAATCATCAAATCTTACAAAGGATTTGGGAAAGGACCAATTTCTACACATAGTTGGCACCAATTCCCTCATGCGATTGATAGTTTGTTCATTAAAATAGGATTCATTTACTTTCATTTGTATTGTTCTTCATTTTCTTCCTATGTTAATGTTTCAATCTAATTTCATGGGGAATCCTTGTCTTAACTTTCATTTCAATCTAATAATGTGCTTGTTTGCCATGTTTGTGTAGGTGTAGGATTGGGGTTCACACTAACTACTAGCTAGGTTGTGTATATATGGTGTTTCTTTATTATTTAAATATCTATAACACCAATTAGCAAGATATTGTTAAAGAAGACACATGAAATATACCTGCAAATACTTGGATTTAGTTCTATATGAAATTCTTTATTGTTTTTATCTCTTACTAGATCAAACAAACAAAAATTAATCCTTAAAAATTTCAAAACCCTAGACATACTTCGGATCAAATTTTAAAACCGTGTCTCTAAGTCAAATCAATGCATTTGATTGTCACCTTATATCTATTTTATATGCATCTTTATGCATTTGAATTTTTTGAATTAGTGCTTTTATATACCTATCGATGCATTTATACAACCTGACATGTTTGTATCAGAGCAATCCTCTATCAAAATCCTATAGTGTTGGGTTTGATTATCACACAATGCCTCTTTTATCTAGAAACCCGTTCTTTTGAAAAATCATGCCACATCTCTCATGGGTAGTGCACCGAGTTTAATTTTCATTTGACACATTTAAAAAATAATGTGTTTGATTGTTGTTTCAAAATAGATGAACCTTAAAATTATCAAAATTCTAGATTTTCACTAGTAGTCTATATTAGACCAAAGACCTATGCAAAAAAGATCTGTAGTCATCCTAATCACCCAAAAAAAATATATATAACTTTTCATCTTCATCCCATATCACTAATTCAGTTTGGACTTGTCTAAACACCTAATAGTTATCTTGGATGAAACCATCCCCATCAACAAAATAATCCATTCAAAATAACAACCTAAATTTGGTATTGCTCATTTTGATTTAGATCTCCATCTCATCCCCTAGTTTAGCTCTTTTCTTGAAAAAGTGTCTCCTTTCAAGTATTTAGTTAAATTAGTGTCATCCTTGTGAGTTAAATTTCTTTGGATTAATTCATCTACCCCCAAAAAATATAACCTCATTATTATCTTCCTTAGCTTGGACTTATTTATGTAGGACAAGCAATGATTATCCTCAAAAAAACTTTAACAAGAGATCTAGTCAAAACAAACTTTATCTAAATTGAAGGTTCCACATCTTCCATTCATCCAAAAACCATTCAAAATTGGTCTAAAATCACTTAGGCTTTCACTACTATCTCAATTTGAAGTAACTCAAACATTTAAAAAAAACCATCTTCATCCAACTTCACAATCCACATCTCCTAGTACAACTACAAGTTTTATGCCTACAAAAAGATCTCAAAATAATAAAAACATGCAATCAAATCCTAGTGGTTCTAGTACACGCATCACCATGAGTTCTAGTGATCAACCCCTCAAAATACCTGGTTCCAATCTTAAAGGGTATATTACTCCAAGACAAAATAAAAAAAATTAAGTTGAAATGGTATACATAGAAGACATCACCAACAAGCCTCACAAATTTACTCCTGAAGAGCTATTAGAAATGTGACAAGATCCATATCTTGCTAGAGCAATGGATGCTATGTTATGTCTTGATCCAAATCAATACATGTTGAAACTCACACAAGGTGGTGCTAAAATCCCACATACTTTGATGTTGATACACTTAGAGAACAAACCATTTCACATAGAATAGCAAGAAACCATCCATAATAAAATAAAACCTTGATACATCACATTATACAGCAAATAATGGATCCTCCTTTAAATGTATCAGGTCATCCTACGATCACTCTATTAGGAATGAATCAAACAAAATTTTCACACCAATATGTAAATTCATTATTCAACAATCAAGGTCTAGGGACTCAAACAACCCTAGGATTTCTAAACACAAACAATCCACCCACATTCACAAATCAACCAAATCCCTATATTCCAAATCCCAATATAATGGACTATGGGATAAATCCATTTACAACACCACCTTCACCAAGCATACACTCAAATTTTCCTCAACAACAACCTCTACATAAATCTCAACAACAACATCAAAATTAACCTAAAAAACAACCTCAACAAAAACACCAACAAACTCCAACACCTCAATAAAAATTCACTCAACAAAAACCCCAATAACAACACCAGAAAAATCCAACACCTCAACAATAATTAACTCAACAAAACCATCAAAAACCTCCTCAACAAAAAAATATTGCACAACATCAATATGTCCCTAAACCATAAAAAAAATCCATCATAAATACATCACTCCACAATATTAAACTCCTACACCACAACAACAAAAACACATTGCTTATCAACAACAATTACTTGCACAAAAACAACTCCTCATACAACAACATAAAACCTCTCAACAAAACCCCAAACACCAACAATACATTCAATACCAACCACAAAAACCTAACAAAACATCATTCCCCAAAATTAATATGGATCATACAACATGCCTCCTCCACAAATCAATCCAAAATTCCAAATGAATCCTCAACCACAAAAAACTCCATACAATACATATAAAACAAAATCAAACATCCATCCTTATCAAGACTTGGCATTCAACTCATTCACCATCCCTCAATACAATACTTAAAATTAACCAATGAACAATCCTACTATGGATCTATCATCACAAATTCAAAGCTTAACACAAAAGATATAGGATATATACAAATGGGAAAAACTAAGAAATGTCACACTCTCAATGACTTATATCCATATCCATTTGACATAAGCATAAAAATGTTACCATTTCCGACAAACTTCAAAATTCCAAAGTTTGACAAATATAGAGGTTGTGGTAATCCCAAAGAGAATATACAAGATTTCTATGTAGATTGCATGGAGGTATCCTATAATTAAACATATATTATGTTACTTTTTCCATGTAGCTTAGGTGGAAAAGCTATTGAATGGTTCTCACACTTGCAACCTAGAATCAAAACATTTCAAGAAATCATAGATCAATTTTTTGCACACTTCACCTACAACACTGATGCAAAAGTCGCATTAAATGAACTATATATTTTAAAACAAAATAAAGGAGAAAAATTTTCTTGCTTCCTATAAAGTGGATACATAAGGTAACCAAATGAAAATTGTCTATTTTTTTTAAAACAACAAGTAGAAATCATCACAAATAATATAAATACAAAATTTTCCTTTCAACTATGTATGAAATGTGTCACCACCTTTGAAGATCTCATATCAAAAGGTCTTAGCATTGAAAGAGCACTTATTGCTAAGGGCTTATTAAAGATCTATAAAGACAACAACCAACCATCTACTTCAAGTGACAAACCCTATATATGGGATAAAATAAATAATGTAACTAATGATGGTGTGGTGTGAGCAAAATTTGTACAAAACACACAAATTCAATAGAAAAAAAAAAGAAAAATGTACAAAATACCAATCCTCTAAGAGGGATACTACCTAGATAGAATAGCTATCTAACAAGATGAAAATAAACTCCCTTAAGGGATCCAATTGAAATGGTTTTACAAAATCTAATCCAAATGAATTGAATAAAACTTCCTAATTTTTGGGTATTATGAGGAACCTCAATTAAAACCGTCATGGTACAACGATATAATGACTATTTTTACTATCATTGAACCAATTGAAATGGTTTTGAAAAATATAATCCAAATAAATTTAATAAAAATTCTTTATTTTTTGGTATTATGACGAACCTCAATTAAAACCTTCAATTTACAATGATATAATGACTATTGTGACTATCATCGAATGAAAGGTCACAAAACATTAAATTGTCTGAAGTTTAAGAACATCATACAAGATCTTATAGATCATGGTGAAGTAAATGTTGATCAACACTTAGGGACCTCAAGAAATAATGAATTAGTTATGTACAAGAATCCTATGCCGGATCAAGGTAAAGGAAATGATGTAGTAAAGTCAAAAAACTATAATCAAGTGAACCACACGTATGACAATGTCATAGGATGTATACAAGACAATAGACACCATATCTCCATTATCACTATATATGGACAAAATCCTAAGTGTGGAGTCACCACATGAAGAGGGAAATCATCATCCAAGGATATCCTCCATTACCAAAAGGTCAATCAAAATAAAATCCCATGGACTATAGCCTAATACATCATCAAGAAGACTCCAACAAAAATATCAATCCTAGAACTCTTGAGAATCTCTACCTCACATAATTAAGTCTTAGATAAGGCCATTTTACATCATCTATCCATACTGGAATAGATATTGAACAATTCTAAGATATAGTAGGACATATTTCATCCACTCACTATGTCGTATTCATAGAGAAAGACCTCCCATCTCAAACATTCCATAGTCACAAATTACATATTGAAGTATATGTCCATAAACATAAGGTGAAGATAGTGCTGATAGATGGAGGTATGGGCTTAAATATATATACTCTTCAACTGGTCAAAAACTTGGGATACTCTGAGGAAGTTATTGAAAGAGCCAAAGGAATAACTATCAGAGCATATGAATATTATGAAAGGGACTCCAACGGGACCATAAAGTTTCCCATAAAGGTTGGCCCCGCAATAGCTGAAAAAACTTGCTAAGTGTTAGACCTTGACCTATCTTATAAAATAATTTTGGGCCACCCATAGACCCATGCCATGTGGGATATTACTTCTACCTATTTCCAGTGTCTAAATTTTCCATACAATGACAAAGAGGTTACTATCTATATTGACCTAGAACCTTTCTACTACTGAAAGAGCATGGAAGAGAAGTATTATAGATTTCTCCAAGTACCGGATAATGATGATGTTCCACCCTCATCTTCTTATGTCTATCCAACAACACTTACATTCACATCAAAATCCCAACACAATCTCTCCAAAGTAAAGGGAAAAATACAAGAAAATGGTTGTGGTGACTACAACATAAAAGATTCAATTTATGTGGTACAACTACCACTTTCTCCTAAAACATATGGTAAACCATATCATATCAATAAAGTGTCAAAAAAATTGAGTTCAAGCCAACTACATTTGTAAAATGGGGAGAACTAAATGTCAGAGTTATAAATGAAGATCTCTCAAAATGGATATATCATGAAGAATAAGAAGAAGCTCCTCTTCCTATTGATCTGAGTAGCAAAGGATTCTAGTTGATGAAAAAAAGGGGCTATATAGGTAATGGTGGACTCGATTTGCAACAACAAGGTATTCATGAACCCATCATATTATAAAATTTACCAAGGGATAAAGGACTTGGGTATGGATTACACAAAAATGTGAACCCTCTTGTTGAGGATGTCTTTATCAAGGAAGTTGAAGCTTCTCCCTAGTTAAATATATTTGATAATGAGAAAATTGAAGACTTACCCATGTGTATAATGGACTTATTCAAGAATTTTTCAATATAAAATATCACTTCTACCACAATCATTCACCTCCCCTATCTAAAAAATTGGACTTAAACTTGTTTGTCCCCAAATTATTGATTGGGACCAACAACAAGCATCGATTCTTGATCTCTTTGAAAATGATGAAGCTATTGTCGAATTCACGGAGCTCTGAGATGATATACATTTGGGATATCACAAAGTAGGTTTCCTCATTGAACTTGATATCCAAGCATACTATGGTGATAAGATTGAATATTTTAGTCACAAAATGATAAATCTAAAAATTAAAACAAGACCCCCCTAGAGAAAACCACAAAGTGGTTTTCTCAAATCAAGAAAAAGTAAAAATAAAGGACACATCCAAAGGTGAAAGCCTCTTTGAGGTACCTAAGGTTGAATAATTCAATCTCCCTAGTATTATTATGGATTGATAAATGTCAATAGTTCTTATAGAAGATGTGAAACTAGTGAATATCAAAACAATTGATCAACCTTAGGTGGCATACTTTGCTACATCCTTGGATGATGAAGAATAAAATAATCTAGAACAATACTTGAGAGAAAAGAATTGAATTTTCTTGGTCATATTTAGATATGCCAAGACTTGATACTTAATTTTTAGTACATAATTTGATAGTACATATAGATTCAAAAGATAAGGAAAATACAACCCCCAATAGCACTATTGGTCAATGTAGAACTACAAAAATTTATAGAAATGGGTTTCATAAGAAATAGAGATTATCTTGAGTGGATTTTGAACCTCATACTAGTATCAAAACCCACTAGGGGAATCTGAATATGCACAAACTTCAAAGACTTTACCAAAGAATGTCCCAAAGATGATTTTACACCTCCTAACATTGATATCATAGTGGATCTTGTAGCTAGAAATGAGATGCTATCTCTCATGGATGGATTTTTAGGATACAATCAGATAAGGATAGAATCAAAGGATCAAAATATGATGAAACTTCCATGCCCATGGCATACCTTATACTAGAATGTCATGCCTTTTAGTCTCAAAAATGTCAAAGAAACATATCAGAGAAAAATGATCGTAATATTCCATGACATGTTTCATAAGATTCTAGAAGATTATGTAGATGATATAACATCTACATCCATCATAAGAAAAGGTCATCTAGAAGTCAGCTCATATCTTCAACATATTGGAGTAGTGTCAGGTGAGACTAAATCTAAAGAAATGTATGTTTGAGGTCACTTTGGGTAAAATTTTGGGATACATAGTATCACGTAGGGGAACCAAAGTGGACCCTACCAAATTAAAAGAGGCATGGGTGACTTTGGGCGTCACTCTGTAGAAGCAGAGAGCGCAAAAGCGACACGACACAGGCCCGCAGTGCAGTCTGGAAGCAGCCTAGTTTGAGAATTTGAAATTTTTAGGTGGGAAAGGTGACACAGTGGAGTTTGGAGAAGGTGCAGTGCAATATAGCACCGTGGTGATGAAAGCGGTGGAGTTAGGACCTGCGCGGTGGACTTAGGATTTTTTTTTTTTTAAATGACAAGTGGGAATCCGCGGTGGTGTTTGGAGGATTCAACCGTGGATGAATATGGTACTGCGGTGCTGGAAGCGGCAAAGTATTGTGTCGCGGACCTAAAAGTGGCGAGATATAGCGCTGCATAGGCTAGTTTTCCTGTATCTACAAGAAAATGTTAGAAACCACAAAATTTTAAAAACGTGATTGAATTTTTTGATTCAAGCCCTCCTTCTAGAGCCAAAATGCGAACCCCTAAATCTGTAAATGCACAAGAACAATAAACATGGTTAATGTTAGATCAAAATGCATGCAAATATGAAGGATTCCCCATAAAATCCACCTATTTAAATTAATATTAGGAAATGAAGAACAAACTCAAATAACATACAAGTAAATCCTAATCTAGCCAATAGATTGATGATCCCATGGGGGAATTGGTGCCAATGGAGTGTTGCAATTGGCCCTTTCCCAATTCCTATGTTGCAATGTAGATTGATGAAGAAATGGTCAATTCTCCAAAGAGATTTGAGCATAACCTTGGTGCAAATATGAAAATGTGGTGAATGCTTGGGTGAAATGAGCAAAATTAGTTCTCAATTGGAGAGAGTAACTTTGCATGTGAATTGTGGATGAAGATTGAGGAGAAGAGTCTCCAATTTATAGACTTATATTTGGAAGAAGTGAGCAAGATTAAGCAATGTGGGACAAAAGATAATCCAATGGCATTTTTCCACTTGTCCACATGTGATTGGATGAGGAATGAGCACATTTTGGCCAATTTGCATGATAAATGCTATGAGATTCAAATTTGAATTTTGAATGTGACATGTGAGAGGGAAAGAGATATGGAGTTAATGTCACTTGGCTCAATGCACAAGGACATGTAAGAGGCATTGAATGCCTTCTTGGAAGGACCAAGCCCACTTGGCCTTTTTGAATTCAAATGAAGGAATATTCCCTTTTGATGCTTTGTGAGGGAAAATAGAGAATTAAATAAATCAAAGTAATTGATTTATTGTGCAAGTTGCATTCTCTAGAGGATTTTAGTGAGAGAGATTAGCTTAATCAAGGCTTTGATTAATTTAATGAAGAATTAGGTGATTTGACAATTTAGACTTAAATAGATGAATTAATTTAAATTAGATTTGAGAGGAAATGATTTAATTAAATAAATGATTTGATTTATTTAACTAAAGGGAATAATGTTAGATTAAATTAAATAAGGTTTAATTTATTCAATTTAATAAGAGGACTTTAAAGACTTAATTAAATAAAATAAATTATTTAATTAAAGAGGGATTGAGGATTAATTAAATTAAATTGATTAATTTAACCAACAGAGGAGAAAGACCTAATTAAATAAATAATGATTTATTTAATCAAGGGATGAAAGGTGTTGAGAAGTTGAGAGTTTGATTCAAGATGAAACAATGTTAATATGGTCAAAATCAGGTGCATGTATATTTTACGTGTCTACATTTTTCCCCTCTTTGAAGCAATGTACTTGTTGCATTGATTCAAAGAATAAACTGCAGTAATCAAAAGCTCAAAATTTCTCAATTTTTTAGATGCCCCACTGTTGCCCTAGGCGAGAAGAATTACACTGGTATACTGCCCCCTCGAGAGATCAAGCGGAAATCTTGAATTTTCCGATCGAGATCGCGATAAAATGCGAGAGGTGTGGTTCTATTGATCAGAGGACAAAAGATAATTATTTGATGTAGACAATTCTGATGATGTATAGACAGTCATCGGCCATGGGTAGCCTCGTGTATATTTTGATACAACACACCGATTTTAGATAGAAATGTTAGTAAAGATAGAGGAATAAGAAGAATAAGATGGATGGAAGGAGGATCCATAAAAATTCACATTATTATCGATGATGATGATTATGATGATTTGCATTGCTAGGAGTTGGGATTTTCAAAGGGCCAATTAATTTATGTTTAATAACACACATAGGTACGATGCATCAAGGTATAAAGGACTAGGATGGCGTGGTACCTAGTGTGATGGAATTTGACTTGAAAATCAGATAGGAGTATTCTTGTTCATACTTATTATACATACTTCATTCAAGATGTAGCTCAGACATTCTAAAAATCTCAAACCAAAACACAAAAAAGCAAGCTTTCCTATGTGGTCAACAAGATATCTAAAACATCCTTCCTACAAACCAAACAAAATATATGACTAAGTTATTTTACAAGTGTATCCCACAAACGCAGTAGCCTAAAAAAGATAATGATCAATTCCCCATTCCTTTCTCTCTAAACCTGTTTTGTTTATGCGTCATTGAGAGGTCCTTCGAATGAGCGCAAAATAAGATAAGTCAAATAAAAGACCAAATAAAGAAAACCAAAAAAGCTAATGTTCTTCATACTGCTAGCCAAGACTAACTGTTGTGAGGGGTACGTGATGCTTATGTCCATCGCAGGAAAGCTTCATCCTAGGACATGTTGTGATCAAGGTTTGGTGGGACTAATTTGGGTGAAAGCTATTGATACTCTGAGTTGACCAACTTGCTTTCATACTGACTTAGACCTTCAAGACTTTGATGATTATAGTGTTCACTTTGGAACTTCTAGACTTCCTTCTAACTGAATCTCCAAAGGGTGAAGGCGATGATTAATTTTATTATGAGTGAGACGATCACGGGTGAAAGCGAGATGAAATGGATGCACCATTTCGAGTTTTCAGATATTTTGAGGCTGTTTTTTGGTATTTTCAAGATTTATGATGAAGAGACTAACTTAACGACCTATCCTAGGGGTCTCAAGAGCTGATCCATAGATTACCCTTGCCTACGTTATACACGTAGGGACCACGTAGTTTGACGGATGATAGACTCGATGATGATAAGATGGACAAATGGATTTCCATTTTATTGTTTGAAGGACTGACGTAAGATGCAGACTAGATGAGTAAATGGATTGCCAATGCGATGGCACCTAAAGGACTGACCTAAATGTGAAATAGATGGGCAAATGGATTGCCAATGTGACGAACGCCTAAAGGACTGACCTAAACTATGAAATAGATAGGCAAACGGAGTGCCAATGCGACTGACGCCTAAAAGACTGACCTAAACTATCTTGGGGGATGATCAAAGATCAACCTTGCCTACGTTCAAGCTCAAAGATGATGTAGTTCGACAAGGTGAAAACTGACAAGACTCAATGATGAAATTTTTGAGGATTTTTTGATATTTTGACATGTTTTTTTTATTTTTTGATGATTTGGATGTTTTTGATTTTTGATTTTTCTGATGTTTTTGGATTTTTCGCATGATTTTGACAATTTGGATACAGATATGTGATGATATCAGTGCTCTATTTTGATATTTTGTTGAAAACCAAGCTTAATGTTGATCGATCAAATCAATGGATTGATGGATTGATAGTTTGACTAAATGTGTTAAGTCAAACAAAAGTGATAATGCACTCATAAACTCTAGGAAGTTGTGTTATCCTAGGGTAAACTCATACAAGAATGGGTAGTTTGACTAAGCGTGTCAAGTCAAACAAGGCGATTATGGATTTGATAATTTGGCTAAGTGTGTTAAGCCAAACAAAGATGATAATGCACCTATAAACTCAAGGAAGTTGTATTATCCTAGAGTAAACTCATGCACAAGATGATTTGATTGATCAATATTGATGAAGCTTGATTTGGAACAAAATAGCTTTGATGATTTTGATTGTGACGCTGAAGTACACATTAGATGCAACTGATATGGATTGCTTGGATTGATGTTCGACAAAAGATAAAGCTTGATAAGGAACGTCTTCCTGTCAAAATATGCCATAGGCTAGTGATTTGGATTTGGTGCATAAATTCTTTGACCAATTTGATTTCATGTTTTCCAATGTTTGGATCGCCACATAAGTACAAGGATATATATCAAGATTTATTCTCGAAGCAAGATGTAAATATCTACCCCCAATGTCTAGCAATGTTTGAAAGGCCACAAGTAGATGCTTGGATAGGTGGATGGATGGATGGGTATGGTAAGCATGAAAAGGATTCCAAGGGTTATCTTGTGATAAGATAAGGGGTTCAAAAAAAGGAATGCTCATTTGGATAATGTGTCAAGGCTCAGATAACGTTGGGTAGGATGGGATCAATGAAAATGACCCATGTCAAGATGTTTACCATAAGAAAGTGTAAAGTGTGCACCAAAATTTGCCAAGATCAAGATAACTTGGGGCATGGATGCATAAGGATAAAAATGTATTGGATAAATGGTTCATGAATGAATGGATTTATATGGGTAAGATGGAGGGAATGTTGGATTTATTATGGATGTGATAAGATGCTTTCTCTTGAAATGGCACACGTGGATGCTCGATTCTACACATGATGCCTGTTTGCCAGGTTTTCATCATCGTACTTACCCAAAGCACCACCGTAGTGGTTTTCACTAGAGGACAATTTTTTTCTTGACTATTTTTCAATCCTTTTTTTTTTGGATTTTTATATTTTTTGATTTTTTTGTATTTTCTGCAAAATATTTTAAGCTCATGTTGAACCACCTGGTGGTGCTGATGTAGATTCTTTTTTCATAATGTTCCATCGATATCTTGTTTGAAGAAGTTGCTTTGCCAAGATATGTGCACTTGAATGCAACTTTTGAGATCCTTGATCTGCTTTGCTGATATCGGCATTAACTCTGTCTTTGTGTGCACATCGTGATAGAGTGCCTTCTGAATCCTTATGATAAAGGGTCACTTCCAATACATGGTCAATGTGAGACTTGGATATCATGCATAGAGGTGTGGATGGAGTGTGTTTAGCAGTAAAATATGGATTGGTTGATAGTTTGGAACCTTTGACTCTCCAAACTTGGGAAGATGAGCAATGATGGGTGGATACAAAAGTGTATGTGGAATTAGGACCAACTACTTGATACACTTTGTATGTCACTTGAGAAGCTTGTTTTTTGCTTTGTGGACATCTTGGATGGATACTTGCCCCATTTTTATTTTGCCCCATAGTTTCTTTGACTAGTGGAGTTTGATAGGGATAATCTTTCTTTGTATTCTTTGGTATCCACTTGTATTTGATTTTTTCGATATGCTTCTTAGCTTCTTTTTCTTTGATAAGGTTCTTCATGCTTCGATTCAAGTCTTTCTTTTGACGTTGGTCCCAATTTGTGGATGGGGTGATGGGTGGGTGAATATTCATAACATGGCGGGTTGTAGTATTGGCATTGGTTTCATCATAAGGATCCTTCGTGCCCCCTATGTTGAAGTTTGCTCGAGACGAAGTTGCCCTAAGTTTTGTGGAAGTATTATTGATATGTTGAGATCCCTTGATTGTTGAATAACCAAGGCCTTGACGCTTAGGATTTCCAACAATCTACACTGGTTCTAGGATACCCTGTTCATGTAGGCCTAATCCTTTACCTTGATAATTCATCTATTGAAAAACTTTATTTGCCATAGGATATGATTTACCTTGAAAACAAGTTGTTGCTCCTTCTCTTCTTTGTGATGGATCTTCAAAGGTGACAACTCTTTCATTGATAAGATAGTTTTCCCTTACAAAGGTGAGTGATCCAAGTTTATAAGTGATAGGATCTTTCATAAGTGGGATGAATTCCTGATTGATATCTTTAGCTTGATCTTGTGAGATATCAGATTGTAGTTCTTCTTCAAGAAGTGTTGATGCTTCACTATCCACATAGGATGTTTCTGATTCACTTCTTATGTAGAAGCCTTCTTCATGATTTGTTTTTGATATTTCTCTAGATTTCTCTATATCTTGATCATGTGTACAAATGTTAAGAGTAGGAGACTCTTGTTCCTTGGTAATGATGTCAAGAGTATGAGAATCTTGTTTTGAATGAAGATCATCTGCATGTCCATCCAAATAAAGCATCTTATGGGTAGATGGAGGGGTATGTGTTATATGGATATGATCATTATTTGTGGCATCTTGTAGGAGAGTGGCCATCACCTCATTGTAGTATCTTTCATATAAAAATTCTTGATCTTGATTAATGTTGAAATTTATTTCAACATGCTTTGGATCAAGTTCTTGACATGGGTCAATTTCAAAGGATGGATTGCTCATAGTGGGTTCTTAGGTATCATCCTTAGGCATGGGAGGTGGCTTAATATCCACTTGTTCTTTGAGTGAATTTGGATCAAATTTTGAGCTAGGGATTCCTTCAATATCTATAACCATGAGGTCAAAGGATGTCAATATGTCTTGGGAAGGAACATTGCTAGACCTCGGTGATAGATTTTGATAATGCTTTGGAATAAGTTCTTGAGATATGTCCTCTAACTCATTAGGTGGTGGGACATTGTCAACATGATCATTGGTAGATGGATCTTGGTTTATATCGATAGGATCAAACAACATAAACACTCCTTGGAATAGATCTTTATAGGAGGGGTCTTGATCATGACTAAAAAATGGCTCTTGACATACGTTGATTTGATCATTGGATGAGGTGGAAACATCATCAAGGTGTTCATAGATGGATAGGTATTGATCATTGTTTTCAACAATTTTGGTGGGAACTTGTTCCAAGCTTTGTTGAGTGAGTAATGATTGCATTTTCTGCTGAGCCAACAATGCTTGTTGTTGGTCGTGTTGTTGTGCCAACAATTCTTTTTGTTTGGCTTGTTGTTGAGCTTCTTGTTGATGGATTGCTTCCAATAATTCCCTGAATTATGTTTGCTCATGTTGAGCCTGGTGCTGGGCTTGACCTTGAGCCTATGCTTGTTGGGCTACTTGAGCCACTTGCGCAACTTGTGCAGGTTGTTGGGCTTGGCGTGCCTTTTGGCGGGCAGCTTGTTGTGTAGCTTCCAACATGATGGAGAACGAATTTGTCATGTTGTGTTTTGGCGGTGGTGGCGATGGATTGGGAATGGTGTTGATTGTTGGGGTGAGCAGAAGAGTCTCATTGATTGCCAAGGTTTGAGTGGTGAATGGTGTGATTGAGATTCTTGGTCTTTGAGACATTTGAGGAATGGTAGATGTGTTAACCGTTGGGGTTGCTTGGATGGTTGCCATTTGTTGTTGCGATATTGTTGGAAAAATGAGAGGATTTGGTATGATGTTTTGATTTGGAATTATAGGTAGACTTTGAACATTTTGTTGGTTGAGAATCATATTACCTTGATTTAGGTAGCTTTTATTTTGCATGGTGCTACCTTGACTTGAATGAACATGTGGATTTGTCAACATATTGCCTGGATTTTGAACAACATTGGTTTGATTTGCAATTGTATCTATCCCAAAATTCACCAAGTATGGATTTGAAATGGTCATGTTTGGTAAAGTTTCACTTGGCATGTATGGATTTGGTGTGATAATGTTGTTTGGAAAACTCATGCATTGAGCGTTTGGTTGATAGATTTGCAAATTTGGACTTGGATTTAAATCTACCATTGGGAAAGGTGTTTCAAACTTTGGATTGGGCATACTCACATTCATATCGTTGAAGTTTGGAGGAGATAACGATGCGATGCATAAATGTGAGTTTCGATAATCCATAGGCATTGTGAGACTTGGATAGTTTGGTTGACTTGGATTACTCATGATGTATGAGTCAAGTTTTAATTCCATGTTTTCTTGTGTTTTGACCTTGTTTCGAGAGTGAACCTCTAAGGTGTTTAGGACCAATGATGAGATGAGGGATGAAAGGGGTGAATGATATGGGTGTTTAAACTTTTAAGAACTTTGGATCAATGCTAGACTTTAGGACTTGGTTTGATTTGATAGTTTGGCTAGGTGTGTTAAGCCAAACAAGATGATGGTAAACTTGTAAACCCTAGGAAGTTGTGTTATCCTAGGGAAAACTCGCATAAAGAATGAATTGGATAAGTGTGTTAAGCCAATCAGAGTGATCATGAACTAGTAGACCTCAGGAAGTTGCATTATCCTAGAGGAAAATTTGTTCAAGAAGATTGATAATTTGACTAGGTGCATTAAGTCAAACAAGGTGATTTTGATTTTCCAAAAGTCTAGCATAAGTGATGTTGCAAAGTTCCAAAAGTTGTTGGTGAGATGGAAATTTGATTGATGTTTGGATGGATGAAGTGATGATTTTGATCCTAGATGACCCTATGAGGACTTACTTACAAGACCAAGGTGATGAAGAACATGATTTTCCCTACAAGTAATTCAAACGAAAAGACCAATGTTTGCATGAAAACCATATGTCCCAAAAGAGAACAAGCACATGTGTGGTTTGATTTGTCTTTTATCTTGGCTTAATGAATTCTTTGTTACCAAAGGCACTTGTTTGCTTATGTTTCAAACTATGTGTCTAATGTCCAACTTTCATTCTCAACCCACAAGGTCCATTGTGTGGAAATTGAGGAAAATAGGGAAAAAGTTCCTTATGTTTAACCTTGTTGAAAACAAATGATGGTAGAATTTGTGCACTTAGAAACCTCTAAGGATAGAATCCCTAGGGAAAGAAAGATTGCTTAAATTCTTCAAGAGTATTTGTTTCCTCAAAGGGGTTTGAAATTTGAAGGTTTTGTGAATGTTTGTTTTCAAGTGTTTTTAGGACCAAGCAATGTATTCTTTTCTTCAAGCACTTTTACACTCCTAGGATGATGAGGCAATATCTTGTTGGGTTCCCACTTGGATAAATCTAGCTATGCATATCTTGTGTGAATGGCTAAATGCTTGACCACACTAGCTCCCCTCCATGGCACTCACTTATTTGGGTTAGCCAATCATTAGTACCCATGAATCTCCCATGGCATACTTTTCATTTCCACAACAAGACCGCATGTATAACGTGGGGTGGCTTCAAAGGACATGACCTTTTGCACCAACAAGATAGACAAGGTTTTGGCCTTTTTCTAAACAAAGGGTTCTAATTCAGGCATTCCGTTCGTGGGGGATTATCCAACATCGGCGAGAGTCCATTGTTGTCCATCTCATTGGAATAATCCTTGTGATTCTTGAACTTTCCTCAAGAATCCACACTTATATATCGGTTGGAAGTCGCTTGGCTTTAGCATGTTCCTAGTTGGGTCGTTCCCTTGGATGATTAATTTTTCCCACAAGGCAGGCCCTCTAAGATAATCAAAAGTGAGCTAACATATCCCGTCGTTCACACAACCTTTGTTGAAAAACAAAGGGGAAAACCTCTGCAATATGTCGTGCTCACACTCACATGTTTTGTTCAATTTTAAGTACCCAAATTGAAATGTGGAGGCAATATTTTTAACAACCTAATATCACTAAAATGTTTTTGATTCTCAAGATCACAATGAAGTGTGAGAGAAGCGCATACACATTTTGAATGATATTAACTTGTTAAAAAGATTGCAAAACATGGAAAACATTTGTTCATTTTAAACCTCAAAGAAATGATGACTTCTTTTTAAACACCAAATGAACTGTGAGTTTGCCTTATTCAATTGTTACATTTTAAACAAAATCTAGTGTGTTTGCCTAAAGTTCTTTTTAGCCCCTTGGCAACTTTTGAAAAGAAATTTAATTGTTCTTTTTAGAGCCCAATGGAAATTTAGTGTCCTAAGATCAAAGTTTTAAAAAAATTTCTTAAAGAGTGTTGAAGAACACTTTAGTGTTTAAAAACACTTTGTACAAAATAAGCATAGTGTCATGAAAAATTTGATTGTTCTTTTTAAAACCCAAAGTAAAGTTAGTGTTCCTAAGGTCAAAGATTTCTAACAAATTTCTTAAAAAATGTCAAAGAACACTTTTAGTGTTTAAAAACACTTTGGTTTGGTGCACATGATATCATGATGACTTGTTCCTTTGCTCCAACCTGCAAAATGATAGAAAAACAAAGAGCCAAAAAAATAGGAAATCAGATTAAAGGTTAAAAAAAATCCCAAATTTAAAAAGCACATGTCAATTTAAAACTTTACTATCTTCATGCGGAGGAGTTTGAAAAAGAAATGGATTTTGGAAGAAAGGCGACGCTATATAGTGTCATGCGGGTGACTTTGGGCAGTGCTCTACAGAGGCAGAGAGTGCAAAAGCAGTGTGACAGAGGCCCGCGGTGCAGTTTGGAAGCGGCCTAGTTTGAGAATTTGAAATTTTTAGGTGGGAAAGGTGACACGGTGGAGTTTGGAGAAGGTGCGGTGCAATATAGTGCCGTGGTGATGAAAGCAACGGAGTTAGGACCTGCACGGTGGACTTAGGAATTTTTTTTTTCAAAATGACAGGTGGGAATCCGGGCGGTGTTTGGAGGATTCAACCATGGGTGAATATGGCACCATGGTGCTGGAGGCAGCAAAGTATTGCGCCGTGGAGCTAAAAGTTGTCTGATATAGTGCCACATGAGCTAGTTTGCCTGTATCTACAAGAAAATGTTAGAAACCGCAAAATTTTAAAAATGTGATTGAATTTTTTGATTCAAGCCCTCCTTCTAGCACCAAAATGTGAACCCCTAAACTTGCAAATGCACAAGAACAACAAACATGGTTAATGTTAGATCAAAATGGATGCAAATATGAAGGATTCCCCATAAAATCCACCTATTTAAACTAATATTAGGAAATGAAGAACAAACTCAAATAACATGAAAGTAAATCCTAATCTAGCCAATAGATTGATGACCCATGGGGGAATTGGTGCCAATGGAGTGTTGCAATTGGCCCTTTCCCAATTCCTATGTTGCAATGTAGATTGATGAAGAAATGGTCAAATCTCCAAAGAGATTTGAGCATAACCTTTGTGCAAATATGAAAATATGGTGAATGCTTGCGTGAAATGAGCAAAATTAGTTCTCAATTGGAGAGAGTAACTTTGCATGTGAATTGTGGATGAAGATTGAGGAGAAGAGTCTCCAATTTATAGACCTATATTTGGAAGAAGTGAGCAAGATTAAGCAATGTGGGACAAAAGATAATCCAATGGCATTGTGCCACTTGTCCACATGTGATTGGATGAGGAATGAGCACATTTTGGCCAATGTGCATGATAAATGCTATGAGATTCAAATTTGAATTTTGAATGTGACATGTGAGAGGGAAAGAGAGATGGAGTTAATGTCACTTGGCTCAATGCACAAGGACATGTAAGAGGCATTGAATGCCTTGTTGGAAGGACCAAGCCCACTTGGCCTTTTTGAATTCAAATGAGGGGATATTCCCTTTTGATGCTTTGTGAGGGAAAATAGAGAGTTAAATAAATCAAAGTAATTGATTTATTATGCAAGTTGCATTCTCTAGAGGATTTTAGTGAGAGAGATTAGCTTAATCAAGGTTTTGATTAATTTAATGAAGAATTAGGTGATTTGACAATTTAGACTTAAAAAGATGAATTAATTTAAATCAGATTTGAGAGGAAATGATTTAATTAAATAAATGATTTGATTTATTTAACTAAAGGGAATAATGTTAGATTAAATTAAATAAGGTTTAATTTATTCAATTTAATAAGAGGACTTTAGAGACTTAATTAAATAAAATAAATTATTTAATTAAAGAGGGATTGAGGATTAATTAAATTAAATCGATTAATTTAATCAACAAAGGAGAAAGACCTAATTAAATAAATAATAATTTATTTAATTAAGGGATGAAAGGTGTTGATAACCTGAGAGTTTGATTCAAGATGAAACAATGTTAATATGATCAAAATTAGGTGCATGTATATTTTACGTGTCTACAGCTGCATTCACAGATATAGTGGTTTCTTCAATTGCAGGGGTGTCTGACACTCTCTTGATAATTAACCCTCCCTTGTAATCTACAACTAGCTCTACAACTAGAGGCTTCTTTGTATTTGGGGCTAGGTACCAAATTGCAAGTGTATCCTATTGCTCACTGAAATTATATCCTTGTAAAGAAATTTTATCTTCTTCTTCTTCTTTAGTAGTGTAAAGGGGCTTATCATATCTCCTTGTTGTATCAAAAGGGATAGCAGAAGCAAGATCCCACTCTGGTAGCAGAAGAAGGAAAATACTCCTTACCAATTCTCTTCCCTCTTGAGTTGTGATACCCTGAAAAGTTTCCCTTATTTCTTGTCTAACTTGGGATTCAATGACTTTATCTAGAAATTGAGGGTTTGAGCTCCTTTTCTTGGCAATTTTGTCAATATATTCTCCCCTCTTTTCACTCCATGCAAACTCCATGAAATGAAGTGACTTAAAAAATGAGTCATCATGTATAAATTGTTTACATGCCTCTTCTATAACATCATTTGTATTGTTCAGACCAGTCAAGTCCATCTTGCTCAATCTGAGGCCCATATGTTGTGGAACCATCTCCCTAGGGGAGAAGGCATACCTTGCTACATTTCCTCCTCAATAAAAAATATATCATCCTCAAAATATTTTGGATAATCCATCAAACCACTTGATTCTATCCTTTGCTTCTTTTGAGGTGACTGGCTTGGTGGTGATGATAATCTTGGTGGTGAATCAAGTTCAAAAACTTGTGGAGCAGCAGACCTTGGAGGAGATAAATGTGGCAGTTCATGTGTAGGTGAAGGAACTCTTGACCACTCCGATTGAGTAGGGATGGGTACTATTTTTTTCTCCCTTGCCTTGTCCTTCCTCCTTATAAACACTTCTATTTTCTTTGGAAGTTGGTAGGTAGGTCTTTCCTCTATCTCAGGGGCCTTCCCCTTGTCTTTTTTTTCACCTACGACAACTTTTCTTTTTTCTTGGATTAACCTTTCCTCCTTCAACTTCCCTACAACCTGCTCAAAGTTATACATCACATATTCAATTTTTTGAATTTCATTATTGATATCCTTTAGTGATAAATAATTTAGATCCTTCCTCTACATTTTATTCTCCAATTTAGTGAATGCAACCCACTTCATTTTCCTATCATCTTGTTTCTAGAAGTCAAAAACATTTTTAATCACATCTTCAAGAAAATTAAAGATGTGGGTTAACCTCGAACTCCTGATCCTATTCTTTAGCCACACCATGAAGCCTTCAAATTCATGGTTCCTTTCTTTGGCCCTCTTCATTCCAATTTTTTTTATTATATCAACAATTTTTCTCCATCCTCCCTCTTTCATGATAAAGTCAGAAAAATAGTGTATGAAGGGAAAAAGGTTCCCTTCCTCTGATTTAGCAGGTGATTATCTTCCCCATATCCCAATTGCCACATCACTTAAAAATACCAATTATTAATGACACATCCCTTGGAAGTATATGGGATGAAATGCTTGTGCCATAAACCCTAAGAATTGTGCAGCTTGGGTAGGTGATCGCATCTCCCCAATTTTCTCAATGTTCATATCAGGCCTCCTGTCTTTCAGCCTCAAGAAATCATGTAGTTTTTCAAGGATCCTTGGAATATTCATGATCAAGGCCCTCTTTATTTTGGAAGAAAAAATATTCGCAAACACCACAAAACTAGACTGGTGATCATTTCTATCCAAGAGTCTAGTCCAACATTGGACAGGTAAGTCAACATCACCCTTTGTTCAAACCAATGTCATATCCTTACCAAGGAATCTAGCTCCCTTGTAAAGAAAAATATGCATGAGAAAGGAATACCACTAAAATATTAACCCATTCTGACCATTCTTTAATGCAACCAAACCCTCATGTATCCTTTCAGCCAAGTATGATGCAAAATCATAAAGGGTATTGCAAGTGGGATGTTGAATATGGGTAGCCACACACATTTTAACCATAGGCATGCTTGTAGTTGGATTGTACCCCAATATATGGCATAAGGAATAAAATGTACTTTGTAAATATACCAAAAAATAATTTATAGGGAAAGGCTCCTTATCGAATGGGCCTAAAATGATTTTCCTTTGTCCCTTTACAGATGCCAGAAAATGTTGCAACATGGAGATCTTGAAGGTTGGCCTCAATTTCTCATATTCAACTCTTAGAAAATTCTCATCAATTGTAACCATATCATCACTTCATTCATTTAGCTTGAAAACCTCAGCTATCTCCTCTTTAATAATCTTTACCATCTCAATACCATCGCAAGTTCTTAAAACCTTAGAAATTGGGTCATAATTAGTTGCCACTACTTTCAGAAGGTCAACATCCATGTAGACATTTGGCATAACTAGTCTACCCATGTTTAATCTCCAAGGGTTACGTATAGGTATATCAAAATTCCTATTGCCAAACTACTAGTTGAATTGCACCCATCCAATGTAAGGCAATGTGGCATCTTTGATGGTAGATTATTTGTCAATGATACCTTTTGCAACTTGAGTGCCTTAGAACAACAATTGACCCTTGGGTTTATTAGATGTTGATGGTTTTAATTGATCAATGAGGTCCTTGGAAATGGGTCTTTTCTTTTCTTTTGATCTTGAGGTGTAGGCTCATGGAGGTGCCATGGTAATAGTGTTTCTTACAAACTAGGGTTTTACTTCACATAAAACTAGAAGCTTATAACTAGGGCACAAGTTTCACGTAAATAAATAGTAGGACTTAACAAACTTATCATTCAATTTGAATGTAAAACCTTAAAATAAATGCAAGAAAACTAGTAATTCTATTGACATAATGAAAGAGTGAGCACTTTCAACAAATTTTCAAGCAGTTGAAGTACATGGTATCAATTTTTACTTACTATTTTGTAGAAACTTTGAAAACCCTAATTTCTATATGCCAAATGAGCTTAAATTCATAGCAAGAAATCATTAGTTGTGTTAAACATTTTAATGAATTGAAATTGTGCTTTAAAACAAGTTTTTATGGCATTAAAGTAGACCAATTTGGCAATTCAACGTCTCATTTTCCATTACTATTCACTTGCATGAACCAAAACGACTTACTTAGCCTTAATTTTGAACTTCAAATTCTAGTCATTGATCTTGCAATGAGATGGTCTAACGAATGGCTCAGATAAAGTCAAACAAGTTTGAAAACTTGATCTTAGATGACTATTTCCACTGATGAATTGAGTTAGACCATGTGGGTTCATTTCCATGTCATCCTCTAGGCTCCACTATCTCCATGAGCTTCAAATATGTCCACATGTCAGTCTTTTGCTTGCCTTCTAGGTTTAACCCATGTGCATCTTATGGCAACAGGGTGGTGGGGAATGACTTATATTTCATCTGGTTCCTTTGAATTGCATGATTTTAATCTTTCAAGCCATTCTCCTACATGCATATCCTTCTAATATGATGGACGACTAAAATTATAACATCTTATTCCTATTTTAACCATGTGCCCAAATAGACCCTTTAGTAGCTTGGTAGTTAATGTACCTTAATGCTTATATCAAAATATTTTAAAAATATTTCATGTCTCATTATAGTTCTCTTGATGGCTCAGATTGTGCCACATGGTGCCTCCTTGTTGCCCCATTGAGAGATGGAAGATGTTAGCAGGTCCCCCACGGGAAAGCGGGGAAGGGCTCATATTAAACCACAACACTCAATCATAGTTGTTGATTTTCTAAGACTTTATTCTCATTGCCTTCAAAGGATGATGGGCCTTGCCTTGGAAGAGGACACGTGTCACCCACCCACTAGCCCATTGGTATTTTTAATGAATATTAAAATACCTCGGGGGAGTGGGGAATGGTTAGGATGTAATCAAATGATCCAACTGCTTCTATTAAAAGCTCAAATCTACACGTACAAATTTTTAGTGAATTAAAAGGGGGACTCGACTAGGTCAATGGGAAATGGGGGACATATACTTAGGATCAATACTTTAGACAATTGATATAATATTAAACCCTTTAAAACTTTGATTCATAAATTTTTCCAATGATGAAATGACCGACAAGACTAGGCAAAGGGGTTGGTAAATTGGATGAGTTCAATGAGATAAGTCCAAACTAGCTTGACCAGAATCGATGATAACAAGTCAGCTTCAAAATATAATAAATAGATGTAAAGGCTAGGTTTCTTTGAATGAATGGAAGATAAACCCTAACTAGTGAACCAAATAAGAATATAGAGGCATAAAATAAGTGGAACATGAAAAAAATTGTAAGTTCCACCATGTGCAATTGGACTTCACATTAGTGTCATTAATGAGGGTGTTTAAATGTGTTTTGAGGTGTTTTTATTTGGTTTTGATTGTTTTAATTTCCATTTTTATCTCATTTTTACCCTCAATTGCTCCCTGTGCACTTGTTTTGAGGTCATGGTTTGAACATGTTTGGATTTAGAGAAAATTTCTTGATGATTTTCAAGCTAGGGCTTTCCCATTTTTTGTTCATAGACCTTCTTCATTCTTCTGAGTATGTTTCTTCTTACCTTTCTTTGCCTTAGGTTTTGTGTTTGTTTTTGATCTATTTGTGTTTATTTTGTTTCGAGTATGTATTTAGGGGTTTAAGTTGATTTATTTTCTATTTTTATGTTACTTATTATGTTTTGTTTTATTTTCTCCTTGGTTTTTTGTTGGAAACCCATCTAGGATTTTCTTCCCTTTCCTTCAAGGGTTTATCATGTAGGTTTTTCCTGTGAGTCTTTCTTTTGGAACCATGGTTCTCATTCTTTACCCATGATTCATAGAAGAATAGGTAGGGTTTAAACCCTCTAACTCTTGTGATAACATTTACACATATGTGAGTATCACAGGGTTTAAACCCCACAATGCAGATATATAAACAATTTTGTAGGCATGTTGAGTGGTGATTTTTACCACATGAACTCGCCCTTGCTATAATTGATAAACCTATTTGTATTGGCAAATGAATTTTACGTATTTACATATGTTAGAAACCAAGATCAGACATGCAAACCAAAAGGCCTTCCATAGAAGAGAAAAACAATAAAAAAAGTAGAGCTTTGCATGAAGATGTGCAAATTGATATATTCAGAATTAAGATATTACAATGAGACAATTTTCTTTATAAAAGCAATGTATGCAACCCTAATGTTGACCTAAAAAGGAAACACGAGTGTGGAAACTTAATAATTAATCAATTATTAATGTTCCTAAGTTTAGCTTAAGTAACTAAAGGAATAAGTGACTTAATTAACTAACCAATATGATATAATTAATTAAGTGAAATAACTTATTAATCTAACAGCCCCCCTTAAGATGAACTTAGGGAGTAGCTAAAACACTAGAAAAAAGATGCATGAAAGAAAAGATGGGTCCCGAAAACTAGGCCTGATCAGGTACCCATTTACAAATGTAAGAATGAGGTAGAGAAAGGAAAACCTAGTGGGACAAACCCCCCTACAATGAGATGACCTGCTGCAAAGAAGCACTAGAAGAACACTATGGAGTAACACTGGAACCTGAATCCGGCAAGAAAGGAAAGATACTTATGTTTACAAGAAACCATATCAGAATCATAGTAATGCAACAGTAGACCTGATGCCACAGAACACTGCAAAACTCCAAATGGGAGCAACCCTAAAATTTATCAAGCAACAGTAGATAAAATGAATGATGTGATATTGAAATGAAGTGCAAAGATGCAAGTTGCACCCTCCCAACTACCAAAGTATCCAAGTATTCTCCAAAACACCCATCAAGCCAAATATGGAATAACAATAAACTTGGGATACATACCTAAAAAAGTGCATGAACAGAATAATAGAGCTCCTCAATACCTTTCCAATGCCGCAAAGATAGTGAAAATCAGAGATTGTGGCAAAAAGTTATTAGCTCGAAAGCGATAAATGAACATCTGAATTTAAACAGAAATAAATTCAGCTAAAGAGAAAAATAATGAAAAATAAACTCCACCATAGGATAGTTCTTGGAACTAGCTTTCCAGTGATATCTCGTTTACTCAATTTTGATACCGTATGCCCAAGTTATGACAAAAAGAAAAAAATTGCTCCTTTAGGGAAAACTGGGGTTAAGAGGGGGCAAAGAGGGGCCATACAGATGATGATGTCATGCTGATGTCAACACTTCATGGAAACAATTTGATGGCCTCGAGGCCGTTGCAGCAAAAAAGCCCTTGCTGGAAAAAATTGATGGCTGCTCGAAACTGTGCATATTACCAAAATATTCCCTCCTTGGGAATCTGCGTAGGTAGGTTGCCAGAATTTCTGCGTTGCCAGATTGTGGGCCACAGACGATGATTGATGGATGTTAGCAATAATTGGTGGCTACCAGGAGGAGGATTCCATCGAGAGAGAAGGGTGGCCGCTGGAGGAAGTGAAGAGAGCACCGGTCGGCTTGGAAATGCCGTCAGCAATAGTCTTTAAATGCCGCTGCAGGGTTTTACGAGGTCCCTAGGGAATATTCCCCGTGGGTACCCCCAATACAATAAAAAACCACCCCAATAAAAACAAATCCGCCCACATAAATTTGTTCAGCCCTTTTTTTTAAACAAAAAAAGGCTTTTTAATATTTTAATTTTTTGAAAAATTAAAAATCAGAATTTTTTTTTTTTTGTTTTACCAAGCATGTAAAAAATTTCTCGATCCACATGCAAACATCCGTATGGGCCCTATGAGCAATTTTCTTTTGCCTCAGAGACCAAATTCTCTGAAATTGATGAAACGAAAGGTGATCTTAGGGTTTTGGGGCACTGCGAATGCGATGGCGGTGTCTGTTTTGGTCCAAGATGCACCAAAAAAATGATCAAGGCTAGATCCCTCGAGGAACCCCGAACGAGCTCTGCAATCAAATTTCTCCAAAAACCTGAGAAGGGGCTGCATATCAAGGCTCTAATACCATGTTAGAAACCAAGATCAGACATGCAAACCAAAAGGCCTTCCACAAAAGATAAAAATAATAAAAAAAGTAGAGCTTTGCATGGAGATGTGCAAATTGATATATTCAGAATTAAGATATTACAATGAGATAACTTTCTTTATAAAAGCAATGTATGCAACCCTAATGTTGACCTAAAAAGGAAACTGTAGTGTGCACACTTAATAATTAATCAATTATTAATGTGCCTAAGTTTAGCTTAAGTAACTAAAGGAATAAGTGACTTAATTAATTAACCAATATGATATAATTAATTAAGTGAAATAACTTATTACTCTAACAACATATGTGTCAAGGCATTACCAATATCTGGCGGTGGTAGAATTTACCACTAATGCATAAGCCATCATGCCAAACTAAAACATAAAAGTGGTGATTTTCACTACCACTGCATGCAAATCAAGCAAGCCTTGAGATATGTTGAGTCAGAAATTTTTTTTGATAATGCATGAATTGAAACTTGTGACATGTAGAGTCAGTAATTTTTACCACTTTAACATTTAAAATTCCCACCCCAACTATTGGTTATTTTTACTATAACCAGATTGATCTCCTAATCTACCTATGGAAATATTAATTCCAATCAAGGGCAGCTCGAAGGACCTGGAACAATTGAAGAGGATTTTAAAGACCTCCTACACTTTGGGCTCTGCAAGACCCGGGACGATGATCCCTTAATGTGTTTACAGCCTCTACACCATTATCATAAACAACATTAACAACACATAAAATCTAATTCAATAGCTCAACATAATAGTATAATACTAAAAAAAATTGGTTTTTCATCAATAATATCAGCTACTTGGAGCATGAGATAACTACAACATTTCATAGTATAAGATAGTCATTGATTTTCTATTTGTAGCAAGCTCTAGGTAAAACAAACAAATATTGTACCATACAAATAAGTACAACTTAGATCAGTGCCATATATCCATCGGGGGAGTCAAATTCATAAGCATCTAAGGGTTTATGACAGATTTAACACATAACATATAAGATCCTTTATAGCATTGCTTTACAATCTCATCAATATATATTCTAACCCAATACTACTTATCAAATCCTTATACAAAACATATCCACCTACAATACCATTCAAGCATTTTAATTAATTATTTGAATTAAAGTTAAAACAAGAATCATACACACCACAATAGTGAGATGAACGGAACAAACCTTGATCATTTTATTCAAGATTCAGATATGCTTGTACAATGGAGATACATGAGTTCTAATTAATCCTTTCAACTCAAATGTCAGTATTGTCATAAAAAATCAAATCCCCATGAGTTCAAAACCTACTAAAAAATGACTCAAAAATCTAAATTACATTTTCTCTAAAACCATCAGACTTTACAATTTTCTTTGCAATTTCACCTAGACTCAACCAAAAATATCTAAATTGCTAACCCATACTTCTAGCCTTGAAATCCTTCTTATAGAAAATAAAGGAGAAAATAAGCATCAGAAAAGAAAGCACACATGTCACCAGCCACCTAGACTACCTTGTGATATTTCAAAAAATTAGTAATCTCCTCGAAAAATCTTCTTAGAATGGTTGATACAGCAACAAAAATTCAAGAATTTCACGCCCAAACTGTCACCAAAAATAAAACTGGAATCTATTGTAATTGCAACAACTGATTTGCAACTATTAGCAACCTACTCCATTGCACTCTTCCTCAGTTAAATATACATTTAACCACTATTGGTACTCTTCATCAGTTGGCCAATTAAAACTGATTTCCTCATTCACCTTGGTATTGTAAGGTGTGTACTTAACTGCCACCTAATTTGCTTCTCTTTCAAAATATTCCAAAAATGAGTTGGTGCTAATAATTTTGTCCATATAGCTCACCAATAAATCATAATCTGAGTCATCATAAAATTAATCTAATTTAAGAATTGATGACCTCATTTTCCCAATCTTGCCACTATTGGAGTAACTTGATACTTCCCTACTCATCAATTATGCCAGGTAACAATGTATCGCTCCAATCATCAAATTTCTTCACCAACTCTTTGATCTTCCTACTCAAGTCATCTGGCAAAGCCTGAAAACCTTGCAATGACTTAACTAACACTTGAGTAGGCCTTAATGATTGGGGCCTATTATTTATATCAAACCTTGAGGCTTTATACATTATGTCTAAATCATTGGCCCTAGGGATCTAAGTTTCAATTAATGGTACTACTACCTCCCGATCCCTATCAATTTTCTTTATTGCATCTAATAATAAAGAATATAAAGAAGACATAGATGAAAATATGTCATCAACCTTCTCGTTTAAAAGCCTCAAAACATCATTAACAACCTCCCTTTGTTTTAAAAGTACTCCCTCCTCACTTACCTTCAAGGATTCCTGTAACTCTGCAATTTTGTGCATTAGCTGCTTCTTTGTAGGATCAATAAAGCATTCTATTTCTTCATCAATTGGCTCTAAAGTAGGGCTAAGGGAAGGAGTTTGGCTGGGAGACCCTGGTGTAGAAACAATGGGAGAAGCAGGAGGCACTGATCGTGATGTGGATAGCAATGTTTTGATCCCTAGAGCACTTGATGTCTCCCCAATCTTCCTGTACTTCAACCTATCCACCTTACTCTGCAACTCAACATTCCTTTGTTGCACCTTGCTATATTCTCCAATTATGAAGTTGTACTTCTCCATTAAGCTTTTCTTTTCAACCTCCTCTCTTTTTTACAATCTTTTGGGCCAATTTGGCTACATTCATAGTCAAACTAGTAACCTTTGTGGTTGAGGTCTCTGAAGCTCTCTTTATTGTCAACCCTCCTCTTAAATTTGGGTTAATATAAATAACATTGGGCTTTCTCCCTTGGGGGGCTAAAGCCCAAATTGCCAAAGTCTCGTATTCTTCACTAAAGGAAAAATCTTGCAATGTTGCTTTGACCTCTTCTCTAGAATCCTATAGGGGATGCTTGGACTTCATAATAACATTGAAAGCTACTGCATCTACAATGTCCTACTCAGGAAAAATCAAGACATCAACTTGATTTACTAGTTTTCTTCCTTCCTCAAGAGTGATGCTCTTGAATTCATCCATCAATTCAGCTTTCACTTCATCATCATTCTCCTGGCCTGACCTATCAGGTCTTAATTCTCTTCTCCTCTTGCATTTATCTTGATATTCTTCCAATTTCATTCTTCCTACTAGTTGCAAGAAGACTGGAGTTTTGACAAATGCATTATCATCTAGAAACTCCTTACATGCTTCCATTCTTGCATCTTGCACACATTTTCCTTTCATATCTAGATCAGAGAGAACCAATTCAACTAGCCTAGGAGGAGAAGGCATACCCATCTGCATGTCCTAGTCAATGACAATAATTTCATCCACCAAATCCTCTTGTGATTTCTTAATCTTTTACCTCTTAGGGCTTGGCTCTGATGGTGGTGGTGAGGGACTATTCTCGGGTGATGATTCCAAATCAATAATCTTAATTGTCCTAGGTTTTTTGAGCTTTGGACCTGGTTGTGCAGGAAATTTCATTATTTGTTTTCCTTTTTTATCCTCTTCTTCATCATCACTGCTATCTTTTTTTTTTCCTTCTATAAATAGGCCATTTCTCTATAGGTTGGTAGGTTTGCCTTATTTCAATTGGCCTAGCATCTTGCTCCTGTATGCCCAGATCCAACTCTAGGTTTATCTTCTTGGTCATCAAGATGCCCATAATTTCTTTGAAATTGTCCATCAAAAAGTCAATTTTCTTATGATATGGACTAAACTCCAATAATGGATCATACTTTGGATTCATTTTGTGCACAATGTCCAATAGCTTATCATAAGCTATCCATTTCTCCTTGTTCAATTCATGCCTACTTAGATCAAACTCATTTCTAATCAGCTCCTCAAGGAAGTTGAACTCATGCAAAAACTTACCACCTTTTATCCTGTTGGTTGTTTCTTATGTAAACCAGGTTTGTTTCCTAATCTACCTATGGAATTTCCAAATCCAATCAAAGGCAGCTCGAAGGACCTAGACCAACTGACGAGGATTTTAATAATAACCTCCTACACTTCGGGCTCTGTAAGACCTAGGAGGGTGGTCCCTATAGCATATTTATGATCTCTGCACCAAACTCATAAACATGTTAATAAAAGTTTCATAGATAATCTCACTTAATGGCTCAACAGAATGAGGCAAGACTGAAATGAATCAGTTATTCATCAGTTATGTCAACCACTTGGAGCATGAGATAGTTATAACATCATTTTGTAACTTATGATAGTCATTTTAATTGCAAGTTGGTAGCAAGCCCTAAGTGAAGACATACAGAAGCACGATTTCATAAACTCATACAATTTAGATCAGTGCCATATACCATTGGGGAGTCAAGTTTACAAACATTCAGAAAGCGACAATAGATTTAAACACATAACATATATGATCCCTGGCAATATTGCATTACAATATTGTCAATCCCTATCCTAGCCCAATACTTCTTACCAAATCCTTTTACAAACATACCCATCTATGATTCCATCCAAGCATTTAATTAATTCTTTGAATTATAGCCAAAACAGAAACATACTCATCACAACAATGAGATGAACCTCATAATCCTTGATTATTTTATTCAAAATTATGATATGTCTGTATACAGGAGAGACAAGAGCTCGAGATTTATCATCGTAACTCAAATGCTAGTACTGTTATAAACCTTGGAATTTCATAAACATAAACCCCATTACAAGTGAACCCCAAACCTAAATTGCCTTTACATTCAAAATGAAATTCATACACTGCATTTTGCAACTAGACCTAGACTCAACCTTAAAAAACATCTAGCTTGGCAACCCGTACTTCTGGCCTTGAAATCCTTCTTATAGAAATGAAGGAGCAAACAAGCATTGGGCCAGAAGTTTCACATGTCACAAATTGATAGGACCACTATGATCCCCTTCAAAACCATGATGAAAATACCAAGTCCTAGAGCATCCTCCCTTTGATTCTGTCCATGACTCAATAGCTGCTATGTTTGTTACATCTCAAAATCCACATCCAAAGCCATCATGGAATCTCAACCATAATTAGTTATACCTTAACTGCTGAGCTATTAATCTCCGGTAGTAGATACCATTTTACTCCTCTTCAGTCAAATATTTGTCCACCCAAATTTGATACTCTTCATCCATGGGCCAATTAAAATTCACCACCTCTGTCACCTTTGTATTATAAGGTGTGAATTTCACCGCAACCTGGTTGGCTTCTCTTTCAAATGACTCCAAAAAAAAGCTAGTATTAATTATTTTGTCCATGCTGCTTACTAACAGGTCATGATCTGAGTCATCACAAATCAATTTGATTTGTGCAGTGATAACTTCTTCCATCCTTTCTTGCCACTGTTTCAATTTTTTGATGTTTCCTTGTGCATCCAATATATCGGGAAAAAAGGTATCACTCCAATCATTAAAACCTTTTACTAATTCTCCAATTTTCTTACCCAAGTCATTAGGTAGGGCCTGGAATCCCTTCAATGTTTTCATAAAACCTTGAGTTGGTTTTAATAATTGAGGCCTATTATTTGCATCAAACTTAGAAGCCCTAAACATAATGTCTAAGTCAGTGGCACGAGGGATCCACTTCTCAACCAAGGGTAAAACAACATCTCGATCTCTGTTAATATTTTGCAAACCAATCAAAAGTAAAGAATATAAAGAATGAACAAATGGCAGCCTAGAATCAGCCTTCTCATTCAAATGCCTCAACACAGTGTCCACCACCTCATTGTGTTTGGCCATGACATCCTTCTCACTAGCCTTTAGGGTGGCCTGCAACTCTGTGATCTTACTCATCATCTGCCTTTTGGTGGGATCCACAAAGTATTCCATCTCCTCTTGAACCAGCTCTGGCACATGACTAGGACCTGATGTCTGAATTGGAGACTTGGGGATAGAAATGATTGGGACAATAGGGGGTAATGACCCCAAAGTAGTAGGTATGTCTCTGACAACAGGAGCATTTGAAGATTCTCTTATCTGCCCATACCTTAACCTATCTACTTCAGACTGTAGCTCAATATTTCTTTGTTGCATTTTACTGTATTCCCCAATTATTGCATTATACTTTTCCATCAGACTCCTCCTTTCAGCCTCTTCCCTTTCTACTATTCTTTGGGCCAATTTGGCCACATTTAGTGTCAGGCTTGTAGCTTCTGTTACTAAGGTTTTAGAAGCTCTTTTGATAATGAGCCCGCCTCTTAGATTTGGCCTAATATCGGCTACATTTGACTTTCTGCCCTGAGGTGCCAGTGCCCATATGGCTAATGTCTCATATTCTTCACTAAAGGTAGAATCTTGCAAGGCTGCCTTGACCTCTTCTTCACTGTTCTACATAGGATGCTTGGATTGCATAATAGCATTGAAAGCCACAACATCAGCTATGTCCCATTCAGGGAGGAGTAAGACACCTAATTGGGTCACCAGTTTCCTTCCTTATTCAGGAGTGATGCTTTTGAATTGTTCCATCAATTCAACCTTCACTTCATCATCATTTTCCTAGTCTGACCTATCAGGTCTTGACTCTCTTCTACTCTTGCATTTATCCTGATATTCTTCTAGCTTCATTCTCCAAATCAGTTGCAAGAATATAGGGGTTTTCCCAAAGGCATCATCATCCATAAATGCCTTGCAGGCTTCCATCCTAGCATCCTACACATACTGCCCCTTTATATCCATATCAGTGAGCACCAATTGTGCTGATCTAGGGGGAGAAGGGATACCAACCTGCATCTCTTGGTCAGTCACAACAATTTCATCGACCAGAACCTCCTGTGGTTCTTCAATCCTTTGCCTCTTAGGGCTTGGCTCTGAGGGCAACTCCACAGGATCCCTATTTGGTGGTGAATCCAAATCTATAATCTTTATCCCAGCAAGTTTTCTGATCCCATGACTCGACAGTGATGGTGTTTTCATTACTTGTTTTCCCTTTTTATTTCCTGCCTCCTCATCACTACTAGTATCTTTCCTCCTCCTGTACAGAGGTCTATCCACTGGTGGCTGGTAAAATGGCCTTGTTTCCTCAAGCCTCACCTCTGACTCTTGAATCCCAAGGTCTAACTCTAAATTAACCTTCTTGGTTCTCAAAATGTTCATGATTTCCTTAAAATTGCTCATCAGAAAATCAATTCTTTTATGAAATGGAGTAAACTCCATTAATGGATCATATCTTGGATCCAGTTTATGTACCATGGCTAGCATCTTGTCATATGCAATCCACTTCTCCTTATTTAATTGTTGCTAGTTCAAGTTGAATTCATTTCTTTTCAAATCCTCGGGGAAATTGAAAACATGAATGAATTTACCACCCTTAATCTTCTGCCTAAATAGGGAAAAAAATCCTTCAAAGTCATGTTGTCTTTTGGATCCATTCTTTAAATGGTATCCATCAAAATATCGGTCAAAATGGACCCATCCTCCTTTAGAGAACACAAAATTAGAGACAAATGTATAATCAGGGAACAAAGTCCCTTTTCCCCTTCCTATCAAATTCTCTTCATGAATGCAGCCTAACTACCACATCACTTTTGCAAATCCCATTCTATATGGCACATTATAAGGGAGAATATGAGGAGCTCCCTGGAAACCATAAACCCTCAAAATAGTACTCACAGGGTACAGAATAATATCACCCTAATTGTGACATATTTTCAAGTCAGGTTTCCTCATTTTAGGTCTGAGGAAATCATGCAAATCCTCCAAAATTCTTGGCACATTAACCACCAATTTAGCCCTAAGCCTAGAGGCAAAGCAGTTATCAAACTACACAAAACTAGCATCTCCTTTGTTACCAGACATGTCCACACTTCAAGCTTGTATTGGTAACCTCTCTCCTTTTACATTTCACCTTAGCTCCATCTTTTCTAAGAAGAAGTCAGCATTCTCATGCAAGAACATATGCATTAACAAAGAATACCAAAAGAAAGGATTACTAGAATCTCCATTGTGCAACTTTAGCAAACCCTCATGTATCCTTTCAGCAAGGAATGAAACATAATCATAAATCATAGAAAAATTAGGGTGTTGAATTTGAGCTCCCATGAACATAAAAGCGATGGGAATCATAGTGTTGGGGTTGAAACCAATGATTCGGCATAGTGAATAGAATATCGCCAAGAAATGATCAGCAAAACAACTTAGCCTAAAAGGCTCCTGATCAGTTGGGCTAATGTGAATTGTTGAACTACCCGCCCTGGCCAAGTGAGGAGGAAGCAACCTTGACCTAAAGAGAGGCTAAGATCTAGCATATTCCTGCTTCATCTCCCCAAAGTCAATTCGAACCAAAAGTGAGCTATACTCACTCAAATCAAAGACCTGACGGATTGTATCTGCATTCACACTCAACAGAACGTCAGCATCGTTATCCCTAACAATTCATGTGATAGGGTCATACCGTGCAGCCATTGCCCTAATCAGGTTAATATCCATAAATACATTAGGTACCACCAACTTCCTCATATCGTATCTCCAACTATTAGAAAAAGGGTGAGATACATTACGCTGCCCATACCATCTTCTAAACATTTCCAAACCTATCATGGGTACCCTAGTGTCTACAATATTGTAGTTCTTACACCTCAATCCCTCACCTAGGGTTGTTCCATTCATCAAGACCAAACCTTTCCTCCTGTCATTTGTTGACAATGGGAATTGGTCCAGGAAATCATCATATAAATTTTTGTGTATGTAATCAACACGGCTAGAGTGCTGCTTTGGTGGTGCCATTTTAACAACTAGGGCTTCCTTAAAAAACAAATTCATAGACCAACTAAAATTACCCAGAACGGAATTACAGCAGAGTCTTATAATTTTCACAATCCAGAAGAAACAGTAACCCTAGAACCGTAATCAAGAAAATCACCAACAACACAATGCAACCTTCCTTTTGAATCATGTTCAAATAGAGATAGTGGTAAGAGAAATCAAATTACGGAATTCGCACCACATAGAAAAGCAAACCCGTGCTGAAACTACTTTGAAAACTTCTATCTCTGGCTCTGGATCACTTCGCAAACACTTGAATGTCTTTATGGAAAGGCAATTATGAACTTAAATACTTAGAAATGATGAAAAGAACTGAGTAGATGTCTCATCCACCATTAAAACTTGCTTGTGTCCCATGCCTATGGCCTCAATTACATTTGATGCAAGTTTAAAATCTAGCCATCAATCTCATCTTTCTGTCAGGCCATCGAATGGCTGTCTTCAAAAAAGCTGACAACACTTCCATGTCATCGTCAAGGGCCCACCATAAAATGTAGCTTCAAAAAGTACACATGGCAATCACCCATGATATCGCGATCACTAAACCCCTAATGGTTTAGGATCACGCGATAGCGGGCAGCCGTTGATCTCAACCATCAATGATCTCAATGATCAGAACGGGAGGTAGCATCAATGCATATCTGTCGAGCAACTTTTCTGCCAAGATTAAGACACCGTCATTGATCTCAAGCACATGCATATCTCATGCGGTTTAGTAGCCTACCAAATAACGCCCTAAAGTTCAATGCATAAATTAATCACTTTATTTACTTCCTTCAGCACTAAGAACTTAAGACACATGGCATCCGCCCATGATATTGCTATTGCCTAAATGCCAATAGTGATGTCATCACAAGATGGTGGGAAAAGGTAAAGATCAAACATAAGAAGATCAACGGTCGGTAAAATACCCCTGCAAAACATTAAAATACTTAGGAAAAATTAAGGGGAAGGGGACATCGCCTAGGGCAACAACAGTTGATGACATGAGGTTGTTTTAATAGGTAAAACACGGACCGGTTTAGACTTAGGCAAATAAAAGATTAGCCAAAAAATTTCATTTTATATTAAAAGGGGCCACACCTAGACGATCACATAGGACATAAGTTGTTCTTAAATGACCCTCTCCAAAAAGTAATGATGAAATAGACCCAACCCAACAATAGAGTACAAGGTCCCATGGAAGTAAAGCATAAAACATTTCTCAGGTACCCTCCAAGTAACAAGGCAAACCAGGAAATTAATGGAAGACCAAGGACCTCAAAAATTAGGCTCCATCATATCCTTTGTTTGAAAAGGGTGAAGAAGCCCTTAGGATCATGCTGCCGCTTGGGACCAAACCTCAACTAGTATCCTTCAAAAAAAATTCCAAAATGTACCCAGCCTCCTTTCGAAAAGACAAAATCTGACACCATAGTATAGTCGAGGAAAAATGTTCATTGACCTTTTCTAGTAAGGTTGTCCTCATGGATACAACCAATCTGCCACATAACTTTTGCAAATCCCACTCTTGGGGGCACATTATATGGTAATATATGAGGTTTTCATTTAAAATCATACACCCTCAAGACAGTGATGACTGGGTATGGAATAATATCACCCCAGTTGTGGCAAACCTTCAACTCTGGCTTCCTCCCCTTTGGTATGAGGAAATCATGCAACTCCTCAGGAATTCTAGGGACACTCACCATCAGCCTAGATCTTAATCTAGAAGCAAAATAGTTGTCAAAATGCACATAACTAGCATTCTCCCAATTAAATGATAAATCTGCAGTCCATACCTGCACTGGCAATCTTTCTCCATTAACTAATTTCCTTAACTCCATCTTCTTAGAGAAGAATTCAGCATTCTTATACAAAAACATATACATCAACATGGAATACTAGAAGAATGGAGTGCCTGCATCATTTTTCTACAACTTCAATAGCCCTTCATGTATCTTTTCAGCCAAAAAGGAAGCAAAATCATATATCACTAAGAAGTTAGGGTGTTGTATTTGCACCCCCATGAACATGTAAGAAATAGGCATCACCATGTTGGGGCTAAAACCCAAAATCTAGAACAATGAGTAAAAGGTGGCCAAGAAATGATTTGCAAAATAGTTTAGTCTAAAAGGTTCTTGGTCATTAGGGCTAACATAGAATTTTGAACCTCCTACCCTAGCCAAATGAGGTGGGAGCAACTTAACTCAGAAAAGTGATTTCAACCTCCCATACTCTAGTTTCACCTCCTATACTCTAGTTTCACCTCCTCAAGACCAATAGGAACCAAGAAAATACTAGGTTCACTCAGATCAAAAACCTGTTGAAACTCTTCTTTGTTAATTCCCAACATAACCCTTCCATCATTATCTCTAATCATTCGTGTAACAGGGTCATATCGTACAGCCACTACCCTAAGAAAGCCCACATCAAGGAACACATTCAATACCACCAACTTCCCCATATCATACATCCAACCATTCAAAAAGGGGTAAGGAAAATTCCTCTGTCCAAACCACAATCTAAACATCTCCAAACCCATAAGGGGAACCCTAGCATCAACTATGTTGGAACATTTATATGCTAATCCCTCCCTTAGGTTTTTTCCTTGCATCAAGACCAACCCCTTCTTCCTATTGTTCGTTGACAAGGGAAATTGATCTAGGAAGTCATCATATAGGTTTCTTTTTAGATAATCAACTTGGCTGGAATGTTGCTTTGGCGGTGCCATCCTGAGTAAACTAGGGCTTCCTTTCTATTTCAAACTTCAAACAAACTAGGGCTAAAAAGAAATATGAAATTACAAAGCAAAACCTTGCAATTTCCCATAGTTCAATTAACCAACATCCCCAAAAAAATTGTCAACAAGCCCTCCGACAAGCACACAACAAATTTCCCCCAAATTCAAATTCAAATTAACCAGGAGATACAGAAACCAACTCACAGATTTGTGTTTGTAGAAACCTAGATCTTTGTTGTAACAAGTTGTAACTTGGTCCTTGGCCTTGTGACTACTCTACAAAGATGTTTGAATTCCTTGTGACACAATAGGGCAGCAAAATGGTCACTTTATTTTGATCAAATCATGTTAGTAGATGTCTCATCCACCATTAAATCTTACTTCCATGTTGTGCCAATGACTCCAATCACATTTGATGCAGATTCAAATACTAGTCATCGATCCTTCACTTTGGTCAGATCATCGAATTGCTGCCTTAAAAAAAAACTGACATGATCTCCATCATGGCAATAAGGGCCCACCATATTCTACATTGCCAAGGAAATCCACATGGCGCTCACCCATGATTTCATAATTAGTAAAAACATTGCAACTTCTGATCATGTGATGGCGAGCAACCGTTGATCTCAGCCATTGACAATCCTTCTCATTCAACACAGTCGTGAGCTTTGTCATTAACCATCGAGCACCTTTCCTACTAAGATTATAACATCTTCATTGATTTGAAGCATGTGCATCTCATAACTACTTTAGTAACCCACTATATAATGTATTAAAGCCAGATAAATATATTAAAGTATTTCTATCATCTCTTGGGCTTCACTATATGAGATACGTGGCACTCGCTCGTGATATTGCAATCAACCAAAATAGTGTGGTGGGGTCATCACGGGATGGCGGGGAATGGCTAAGATCAAATAGTAATTGATCTACGATCACACAAACTTGTCCCTGTGCAAAATATAAAAAAATATTAAAAGAACAAGGGGACATCACAAGGCAAATGATAAACAATGACATAAGTTGTTTTTTAACAAGGGAGCACGGGACCATCCTAGACTTAATAAATAATAAAGTCAAGTGAAGGAAATAAAGTGATAGACCAAAAGGAACCTAACCTAGATGAAGTGATAGGGCCTCAGTTGTTTTAAAACCCTCCTCAAAAGTAATGGCCAAATAGATCCCACCCAAGGCATAAGATAGAACACTAGGGTTTTACATGAAAACAAAGGTAAAATCCCAACCTTAGGCTTTTCCCAAACACCATAGATGACTAGAAACATAAGGCAAGATAAAATGGAACACAAAGAGAAAAATTTTAAGTTCCATCACCAAAAAGTGTTGCACAAGTGATATTTTTTGCCGCTAGTGTATGAGTCTATATTGGAAGATGTAGGGTTGTTGAATTTCACTGACTTGACATCAAATATCAAGTCAAGTGTAAAGCAGAATTTTTCTATGTGTTTTCACTTGATCAAATTTACCCTCATGCAAAGTTGGTAAAATTTTCAAATTTTGCAACTTATTGATCTATCAATATGCATAAGAGATATTTTTTGGCACATTTACAACAAAAGAAAACATTCACTTGCACTTGCAATGGTGCTGAAATTTAGTTAGAATAGTAGGTTCATCGAGTGGGGGGGAATCAACCGTTCTGGCCCATTAGAATAGTAGGGGGAGTTGAGCACCCACCTGCCCTACTATGGAAAAGGGTCCATGGAATCCCTAATATTTGAAGGGGCCATCGGGCCCTAAGACGAATGGGTTCATTGGTGGAGTTGGACCGACCCCCCTACTATTCTAAGGGCCAATGGGGTTGGGGCCCTGGATGGTGGGGTCTTGGGTCGAGCCCTTTTGTCAATCTCCTTCAGACCCTTTAGGTACTCACTTGACCATACCTATCTCTGGAATGACAATGATGCCTTAGAATAGTAGGGGCCATAGAATTGTAGGGGCCCTCCCCCCCTACTCTAGCAGGCTGATTAATAAAGGGTGGGGGGCCACCCCTTCTATGGAACTCCCACCCCACCCACCTTATATTCTAGTTTGCAAAATTTCACTAACAAATTTCAACTTTCTAGATTCCTTGCTTTCACTCCATTTTTCACCTCCATGGCATTTAAGCCCTCCAAGATCATGCAAGTGCTTAGATATTTCCCACTACTACAATTTCCAAACATGCAAGCTTTTCTAACATTGGAAAACAATGAACTTTGTAATGTAGCTATTTGTGCACAAATTTCAAGATTTTCACATCCACGTTCCCTCAAAGATACAATCTCTACTAACTACTCCTAATATATTTGGATCCTTCTCCAATAAAAGCCAAAGAAATGAATAAAAATACCAAGGAGTTTTCTTGCCAACTTCAGTGTCCTCAAATATTGATGAGATAAAGGATACTGAAATTAGACATGTTGATATGTCCAAATTTATTGAAAGGACTCAAAAGAAACCATTGGATATTGGTATGAGGAATATAGTTAAGAGAAACATACACATGGTAGCCACTTTTTCTATAGCTGCACATAATCTTGAATTTTTTCTCCTAGTTGTAGCACACTACAATAAGAATGACTAAGTGTTAGGGATACAAATGGAAATGTGATTGTAAGGTTAGATCTAGAGTTCTTTGACAAAGCTTTCTTGTGTCCTAGTATTGATTCATATGTAGATGTCACTAAGGAATATGCACAATAGGAATATGAGAAAGATACAAATAATTGCAAAAGAGTGATTAACAATAAGTGGTTGAAGAATCCATAGTCAAGTTTTTCAAGGTGGCCTAATAGTTTTTTGCATAGTGACATCATTGAAAAAGTTAATGATTTGATCACTCTTCTCAGTAGAGTGAAAGGGTTAACTAACTTGTCCACCTTTCAAGAATGGATGTATGTATACATAAATATCATATTGAAGTTAAAGCAATAAATCCTTTGGGGTTAACAGACCAGTGATGCAATTCACGATCAACTGATCAAGGTGCATACTTCACTTAAGTTTTACATGACATCTTATTTGGTGTATGTTTCTACTACAATGAGAGATTTTTATAGGTTGAAATTAGAAGGGAACGAAAGGATAAATCTAGTGTACAAGTACTTTCCTCAAATAGCTCTTGATGGAAGCATTCATCACTTTCGAAGAGTTAATGATTCTTTCTTTGCTCCTTTCTTTTATGCATTTGATTTTGAATTGGAGAGGAAAAGGGTTTTTGATGAGGCATGTACCATGGTTAAAAAATACAGTTTCTTATATCTATAGTTCCCCACATTCACCTACTTGAGAGTTGGTTACTTCATGGGCTATCCATACATTCTCCCAAGATACCAATTTACAAGATTGTCCTAATGGAGCTCTGTAGGCATATAATGGCTATCCATAGCAAGAAAATGGAATAACACAAACCAGGCTTTAGGTTTCCCCTCACAATTGGTAGGTATTCCACTTAAACATCTCCAAGGGCTAAGGCTATAGAATCTAAGATGCAATGGGTTACCTTGAAGACTTTCAAAAGAAGGCGAGATTTTGACTACCATGGAATAAAAGAAAAGATCAAGAAATACCACACCCATGTGCATAGAATTGAAGATATGTGGGCATATGAAAGGATAGAGGAGGAGATAAAGAAAATGGATTGCTACCCACTGACTCTAGAACAAATTGAAAACATTGATTTGGTAGATATTCCTAAAGGTATGGGGGGTGATAGAAACATCCTAGACAATGCTTAGGAGAGGAATAATATTGAAAGATCTTGGCTACTAGCCATCCAATGGTCAAAGAAAGAAATGACATCAATCAGAGAAAGTTTTGAGCCAATCCTAGCTAACACAAATGTATGGTTAGAGGAGATGGGCATTCATTTGAAATTATTTGTTACTTGATCAAATGAGGAGGAACTTGAAGGTCCTATAGGTAAGAAATTTGAGTTTGAGGATGAAGAACAAGGATGATGTACCTAGTTCAATTAGGACCTCTAGGCCAAAAATTAGTTTGTTGTGAAAGGAAATAAGGGTCAAGTGACTGAAGGACCATCTACAATGGTGGAAGAGGTGTCAATCTAGGAGGAAGAGAAAGAAAGAAAGAACATGAGGAAGAACAAGTATCTCCTAATGAGAATGTCTCTGAGGAACCACCTATCTCTTCTTCTCCCATTGCTACTACTTTGTTTTCTCCGACTCCTCCCATTGTTTTGGCAGAATAGTCTTTACCTATCACTGTTCAGGTCAGTCTTATTGTTATAGTCACTCCTACTATTTCTATCCAATCAATTCATTCATCCCCATCTTCACGATCAATTTTTTATAGTCCCAAAAATGGTTTGGAAAAATACTATAGGGTTTCCCACATCTTTTCTAAGTTTGTCATCACAATTTTTTAGTGTGACTTCTCTAAAAATATTCAGAATAATATATGATTGAGAATTCTCAAGATACAAGTGAAGAAACTATTGGTGCAATTTTGACTAATACTCCACCAATTGTAACAAAAACTTTTGTGAGTGCAAGTACATCAACACAACACATTATTACTGGTCTAGAAGAAAGTTCCTCTCCACCACTACCTTGGTTTTCATCCTAGACACAAAAAAGGAAGAAGCAAGTCATCTCTTTATAAAAAAATTACTTTGCATAGTTGGCACCTGTAAAGAATAAATCTAAGCAGGAAACAAGTATGTAGAGGTAGCAAAACCTCCTCTAGATAGGTCAATTGAGGATATGGATATTTTTGAAAATTCCATTAAAAGAGTTGAGTTAGGAAAGGTAACTCATGAAAGTGTCAAGGAAGATGTACATGATAGTCTAAATTCTCTCATCAAGAATTTTGATGAGGTAAATAAGATTAAATATTAATATAAGGCCAAAGCAGAGTAGCTAGTATTGGTGTGTAGTGTTCTTTAATCAGTTTAATAACTAGGAACATGAATTCCTCTACTCAGGGATTGAACATCACAACCAGCAGTCATAACCTGCTAAAGAACCTCATTTAATCATCAACTCAGGGACGTAAACTTGAAATGGGTTAGCACAATATATGCACTAATCACCTTTCCTATACATGCATGATTTCCTAAGATGCTTATACTAGAATTTGAATTACTGGAAACAACTTTACTGGATAAAATTGCTTGGAAATGAAAACTGAAAGATAAAACTATTCTGCATCTAGTGGCTACAGGAACAGTTGACAACATTGTGTTTCTGTTAGCTGCAGAAACAGTCACATTAACCTCTATGAAAAGGAAGTGCAACTATTCTAACTTACAGAATGAAAAAAGATGGGCAGTTCCCTAAGTGGCCCCCCTTAGGTAGTGCCAAATGTAAAAAAAAATATTAGACTGTAAACCTCATAAACACTTTATTGATTCAAGATAGACAAATACATAGCTCACAATCTTCAACTGTATTTCTGAAAATTGAAATGTATTACAATAACAATCTTCCAGCCCTTTCTCTGAACGAGAATGGTCTATTTATTGAAATAGAATCTAATGACTAACCAACCTGCCCTTATAAAATGGGAAGTCTTTATTACATTCAACTAACTAAGTAAAGAGGTGGAGGGAAATGCAAAAACTAAGTCAAATCGGTTCATCAGTCTTAAAGTACCACCATCCTAGATTCATGCGCCATCAAGATGCCTGAGCTATATTTCTAGAACACTCTTCTTGCATGGCGGATGAGTTGAAACTGCCTCCTTATTCTTTGCTTCTGAACCAGTCTTCATTGAATTAGTCTTCAGCCTTTAAGTGGAAATTGAATTTCTTCCTCAAACATGGTACCTACAAAATATCTTAACAGTTATTCCTGTGGCAAAAAGTTAGCTCAACAAATTCAACCTTTAAGATGATCCATCACTTCATTTATACATTTATTAAGCATTAAACTAAGGCAAACATTTTTTCAGACATGGCTACAGGAAGTTCAATAGTAGAGGCTGCAGGAAGGGTTTTTTATCACACAAAGTCATAAGGCATTCATCAAACTAATAAAACATTTCAAGGTAATAATGATGGAAAGACTTAGCATAATATACTTATTATATTAAGCATAAAAAGTTTATGTCTTGTCTCATAATCAACACTAAATGTTTGTTTTAGTATAATGAAAAGCAGAAAAGTATTTGTAAAAGCATGCACAAAATGTGCCAAAAAATTGGCTCATCATTCCCCTCAACCAGCTACTTGCTGGTCCCTTCAGCAAGTCTACCATTTCTTCTTTTGGAAAATTCTCTCAGATTAGCATTCAGTTTCTGTCCACACTCTCCATGCTAGAAACTCCAAAAGTGAGCTCGCATTGCCTCCAGCCTCTGCCATCTATTATCCTCGGATTTCATTATCTCTACAATTCTGTCAATTGATGCATCCACCATTATACCTCTAACTTTTACTTCCTCTTCTTGAAATTTCCTTGTGAACTCCTTTGCAATGTCTACATCAAAATCTCTGAGCTTCAGGAAGTAATTGAGCTGCCCATATTTCCTAAATGGCGGCACATGCAACACATCCTGCAATAGGATGTTATGGTCTATAGGCTCATGCTGAATTGGCTAACCTCCCATATCCTTAGTTCTCTGTAATTTAATGATTTAAGCAATGCTCACTTGCCTTTTCCAAATTGAACTTCCTGTAACCCAACCAATGAACTTCCTGCAACCCAATTCTAAAGCACTCTACCTCTCCCCTCAACCGAAACTTTTGAACCACTCTTCAAAAGTTGCAAAAAAATAGGGAAAGAAATTCGAACATACAATCTTATTGAAGGAGAGAGTAATCATGGATAAATGAAATACATTGGAAGAAGTAAATATTATTTGATCATTAATTGTATATTTCAAATATCCAAGGTTCATGGCAACTGATGTGGCAAAGCTTGTGGTGGCAGCAATAATGACGTAGTAGATAGTTATTGTGTTTCAAAATAAGTGGATTAATCAAATGATAAACTAACACACCGATAAGACATTATATCAAAGAAATCTAAAGTAGAAAGCATAAATGCAAACTCTAACAACTTCTTCAAATTTGTCCCATCATCCTCTATCTCCAAGGATTTGATTAAAGATGTTGGCTCTCAGTTGTATAAGCAACAGCTTGTTGAAATGACAACTTAGGAGAATGAGATTAACTGAAAATGCATGTTCATGACTATATGATTGAAGCTATGAAATTGAAATGTTGTGATGCTAGAATGCAACTATAGTAACTACGTATGAAATCTAGGATTCGAGGTGTCCTTTCAACTCACAAAAGGGTTGTATTTATAGATTTTTGAGGGCAAGAATCCAGTTGGCAGGGATCAATGGTTGAGATCAAACCTGTTAAGATGAATGATGAGAGATCAATAAGTTGAAAAAAAGATAGAAAGAAAGACGGAAGATGAAGATGTTTTCATAAATTAAATAAATAATATTTATTATGTGTGAGAGATGATAAAAGCGCTTTAATTAAATATAAAAATACTTAATCAAATATGAGAGGAAGAAAGTTTCTAATTAAAACTTTTTTTTTGGAATATTTAATTATGGAGGAAAGAAAACTTTTTAATTAAATATTTTTAGAATATTTAATTATGTGGAAAAGAATAAAGAATTAGAAAGAAAGTGTTTAATTAAATATTAGAAATATTTAATTTTGGAGTAAAGAAGGATATCATTTAAATTTGGAATTTAAATTTGTGATAATTAATATAAATAAATTGTGGAATTTATTTAATTAATTAAGAGGAAGATGGTAATAATTAAATAAACTTATTTATTTAATTAAATTAGAAGAATTGGAAAAATGAACAATATAAATAAATAATTAAATTTATTTATATGTAGATGACTTAAACATATTAATTAAATAATTCATTTTTAATTAATTAACAGGTTTGATTAATCGTGACCATTTTTAGATGTGTACATTTTGCCCCTCTTTGAAGTGATGTGTTTTATGCATTGCTTCAAAGAATTTTGCCCCAGAATTTTAGGAATTGTTGATGCTATATGCCCCCTCGAGAGATAAATTGCTTGATGAAAGAATCGAAATGATTTTCGGAAGAAAATTAGTGATTTAGCTCTCGAAATAGCACTTTGTTTTTGCAAAAAATTGAATATTTTCACACTTTTACCCCCTTAAAAGGTGAAAAAGGTGAAAAGTCATTATCATTTGAGCAGTAAACTTTGGTAATTTTAAGAGCTCTGAGAGGTGAAAATAAGATGCTGATCCATTATGAGCGCCATAGATTCGAGCGAGCCCACCGGTATCAGAGACCAGCTGTGTACGAACCTCTGGTAGGTCGACTTGAGCCTCTTCGTGAATATTTTTGATGATTTTCCGCATGTTTTTGGAATTTTAGATTTTAAAGTTTTTGGCTTCAAGCATTCGAGCCATAGTATAGTGCATACGGTAGATAAAGTAGCGCATTCGATTTAGCGCATAGGGATGAAACAGTTGCGCATAGCATAGAATGGTGCATAGGGTCCCTATTATAGTGCATACAAAAATGCTACCCGCATAGGATGCTAGATTGGCGAATAGGGTGAACTGGCGCATAGGATGACTATTTTTGCGCAACTGGTTGATAGAATAGTGCATAGGTGAAATGGTGCATAAAAGGTCTGTTTTAGTGCATAGAGTAGATAGAGTTGCGCATAGACGGAGTTGCGCATGGCAGCTCTGTTTTAGCGCATCCATGATGTAAAGTGGCACATACATGGTTTAGCGCATTGATGGCCTGTTTTGACGCATCCAAGGAGTTTGCTCAATTTTGAAATTTTTGTAGAAAAATGTGAGATGTACTTTATGATTGTTGCTAGATTAGCCAACTGATTTTATGCTCTTGAATAACATCAAGAATAGATTAGTTTGATTTGAGAAACTTGTCTTCATGTTTGAAGAATAGATAAGTCTGATAAATTTTCTTTCTTGTTTGAAAGACAAAAAGTGATGATAGATTTGCTTTCCTAATTGAAAGTCAAATAGGTAGCTATTGAGTCGTGTTGATTGTTAAATTTGTTTCCATGCAATATGCAAAACAAATAGTAGATGAAATGATTTGATAAATTTGCTTCCATGTGATATGAAAAATAAATAGTAGAAATGATAGATAGATTTGCTTCCATGCGATATGAAAAACAAATAAATGTTTATTTGATTGAGCTGATTATTTGTTGATGTACTGAAGATTTTGCTTTAGATGTATCGAATTGATTAGCGATTATTTGTTGATTGATTTGTATGATTGCTTGATGATGTTGTAAAGGAGGAATTTAACCTCCTCCAGATCAAAGAGAGATTCCCTCAGACATGGGAGATGATTCTGCGGCTGTCGCAGGATGATTTAGAGATTATACATCAGTGCAGGTTGGGTCCATTGTTGGGGATCCCACAGTATCAAGTCAATAGGGCACTATTGACTGCATTAGTTGAGAGGTGGCACAACAAGCATAACACCTTCCATATGCCCACTAGAGAGATTACAGTGACTCTGGAGGATGTGTATAGGATCTTGGGTATTCCGGTAGTTGGGGAGCTTGTGATCTATTATCACAAGGAGATCAAGGGGACCGATGCACTTAGGCAAGTCCTCCAGGATCCTCATGTCTCTAGATATGAGCTTCCTTGGAAGGAGATGGTGGAGAGATATGCCCCACTGCCTTTGGTTTTAGTGGGTATGATCGGTGGTTTCCTTTGTCCTAATCGTAGGGCAAAGGGACTATCAATTGGTTGGGGCAAGATCTTGGAGGATATGATTCTCCATCGGACCAAATATGCATGGGGATCATTCATGCTTGCCCATCTATACCACGATCTTCATCAGGTTGTGTACACTGATGGGAAGATTCTCTCACGTGGAGTGACTCTTCTATAGATATTTGCATGGGAGCATTTTGCGATTACACATCCCATTGTACAGAGGGATCGTCCCCTTGGGTTCCCATATGTCTATGCATACACAAGGCCTCTTTTCCAGCCGAGGCTAGGCAAGTTGGAGTATTGGCAACGTGTGTTAGATGATCTGGATATAGTCATCTGGAGACTGTATGTAGATTGTGATCCATGGGAGATAGATGATTTAGAGTTGTCGTATGTTATGAGATCTAGATATTTGATCAGACGCACCGCCTACATTATTGAGTGGTTTCTAGTGATGAGAGTCATAAGGCAACTTGGGTTAGTACAGATGATGCCTCAAGGTGTGGCACATTATACAAGATGTTGGGAGGATGTACCATAGTGGGGTCCTACTGTGACCATTAAGGTAGCCCGAGCAGAGTATTTGGAGTTGTAGCTAGCTCAGTGGGCTATGCATCCAAAGGTTACAGATGCAGGGATGACAGATGAGTATGCTACATATTTTTACACACATCCCTTCCTGAGGTTTACTAGTCCACAGGAGTCTGCTCCAGTATTGGGAGGACCGATTATTTAGAGAGGGCGAGGGCAGGCACCCGCAGCAGCAGGGCGGCCACAAGGAGAGGCTTTGGTTGGGGCAGAGGATGCAATGACCATGGATATTGATGAGGGGGGAGATGAGGAGGATGATTCTAGAAGCTAGGATGATAGTAATGATGATAGTGGGGATGACGGAGGTGGTGGGGGCAGAGGACAGAGGTATTTATTTGATGTGCCCTTCAGGACGAGGCCACAGACCTCGAGAGTGGTGGACTGGCCGAGTACGTCAGCTCCACGGATTATTATCAAGGCTCCCTCATAGGGATAGATTGATGCACTGTAGGCAAAGGTTTAGACTCTTTGAAGTCAGTTAGCACAGGCTCAGGGGATGATCAGTCAGGTGCAGGCATAGGTTCCACAACCACCACCTCCTGACCCATAGGTAGCATAGCTTATCACTAAGAGGGACAACTTCAGAGAGAGATGTGTACAGGCTGAGGAGGTAGTCGAGAGACTTCTTAGGTCAGTGGAAAGTACCTTGATTGGAGAGGTTGTTGCAGAGGGATTAGAGACTGCTCGAGAGGCCGAGTATTACAGGATGAGGAGGATTTCCTTCACACAGTTGGGTACTCAGTCTCAGACCTATTCACGTAGTCACTTCAGGAGTGCTACCAGGAGTGTGGGTCATCTAGTTAGATGAGAGCTCAGAGCTTCTGGGAGAAGGGATCCATCAAGACCTACTACCTCAGGAGGCAGCAAAAACCATGTGCCATGGCTAGATGCCCCTCAGTGATGAGCATTTTTGACATGTTTATTCCATTGTATTTGATATATCTTTTTGAAACATTTGATAGCTTTGTATTCCTAGACATTTGTTTTGATGAGATTTATGAGATGTAGTGGTGATTTGATTATGCATGTGTTATGGATGATTTATGCTTATGTTATGGATGCATGTTAATTTCTATATGCTATGTTGTGTATGATTTTCGTGATGATGTAAATGATTTTCTTTTATTTCATGTATGATAATGCAGGATGTGTTGTGATGTAATGATTCTAATATGATGATGTAGGATGCAATTTTAAAAATTATTTTTTGTCATAATGTATGTAATGGATGCATGATGTAAGATGTAATGGTGAATGTTTTTAATGATGTGAAAAGGATATGATGAAATGATGAATGATTCAAATGAGATAAATGGATAAATGATATGATTATGAAGATGCAATATTTAATTAATGATATGCATATGACATGGATAATGATGTAATGTGATAATGATGATAAAATGGAAATGAACATGATAACCTAAATGATGATGTGAAATGGATGAGATGGATGCAATCTTATTATGAACGCATATGTATGTGATAAATGATATTAATGTGAATGCAAAATATAAATGTCTAATGTGATATGAGATGAATTATCAAATGAATGACTTATTCATATGATATGAATGGGATGAACTAATAATGAAATGATTTATGCAAAAATGTAATAATGATGAAAATATCCTAAATGAGTGATAGTGAAATGATGTGAATAATGATAAAATGAGATGTAACAAATGTCCAGTCATACTCAATCATTATCTAAAAAGATATTCAAGAATGTGGCCAACCCTCAAAAATCTATTTAAACAACCCTTGAAATGCAAATGAACTATGCAGTCCTAAAATGCAATAATGAATTGTGCAGTCCTAAATGTAGTAATCAACTATTCTCCTTGTTGCCATTTCATGCTATGCTTAGTTTTCATCATTAAGCCTTTTGATATGTTGAAAGTTAGTACAAGCATCAAAGGGTATGTTAGCACCAATGATGACTTGAGTACTGCTTTCATAATATTTTATGTAGTAAGTTAATACAAGCATCAAGGTATAATTGAACCAAGACGACCTGAGTATTGTTTGCATAAATAGACAAAAGTTAACCATTTTCCTATGCAAATTTTGAAATGTCATTAATGATACATTGTAGAGCATGTCCTATGAAAAATTTGCACAATACTAATGATTAGCTTACAAACAGCAAGCAAAGAAAAATCATACTTCTTCCTTGTGATTCTAGTTCAGTACATCCTTGAATCACTCTAAAGAAATGATGTCATCAAATATCAAAAACAACAATTGCAAATTATTGCTTTAAGTTTATCATTCATTTTATGCAGATTAAGATCATCCAATTTTTTCATTTGTCAAACAGTTATGCAACCTTATTGTAATTGGACAAGTTTGTTGTTTCCTGATACTTTGATTGTAGACACATGTTGTCGTTTGCCTGTTTAGAAAAGCTCCAAGAAGCGGACTGCCCCCTAATGACCTTGTACTTCGACTCTTGCTAAACACAACTACTACTAAGGATAATCCTAATTCATCAAGCCATGATGAGGTCCTTGTCATTTCAAGGAGATGATGCGATGTAAACTGTGATGGTGAGGCATGTGTGTGATGCCAATGAAAAGATGGATATGCAAAATGAATCCTAATAGATGAGAGAGCCGAATAAAATCACCAACAATGCCTGTTTCCTAGGTTTTCACCGTTTGTTTTTTTATTTCTCTTTTTCCTGATTTTATGAATTTATTTTTTCTATTACCAAGACGATGCCTATTTGCCAGGTTTTCATCAAGGCAACGATTTTATTTTTTTGTATTTTTTCAGGACTTTTTATATTGTTTTTGATATTTTCTAAAGACTTTTTGTATTGTTTTTGATATTTTCTTAGGAATTTTTGTATTGTTTTTGATATTTTCTCAGGCATAAAACTTCTTCAAATGAATGTTGTTGGTTGGATCTTCGAACAGGTCCCCTTCTGCAGTTGACAATTGATATGCCCCTGATCCATACACAATAATGATAATGAAAGGGGCCCAACCAATTAGGTTCAAACTTGCCTTTTTTTTCTCGATCCTGTTGATTACAGGGGTTTTCTTTGAGAACTAAGTCACCCACTTGAAAATTTTGTGGTTTGACTCTATGATTATAGCTGTGGGACATAGTTTGTTGATATCCCTTCAAATGATTAACTATAGTTTGACGCCATTCGTCAAGCAGTTCTAGCTCTTGTAACCTTGATACTCTATATTCTTCATCATTGATTAACCCTTTTAGTGATACTCGAAGTGAGGGAATCTTGACTTCTAGTGGTAGAACAACTTCTGCTCCATAGACCAAAGCATAAGGGGTAGCTCCTGTTAGTGTACGAATACTTGTTTTGTATGCCCATAATGCTGGATTTAAATGGACATGCCAATCATGACTTGCATCATTTACTGTCTTCTTCAAAAAATTTAGAATTGTTTTGTTTGAAGCTTTAGCTTGACCATTCCCTTGTGGATAGTAAGGCGTAGAGAATCTATGTTGGATGCGGAATCTTTCACATAGCTCATCAACATCCTAATTTTTAAAGGGTCTTCCATTGTCTATGATAATGGAGTTGGGAATACCATATCGGTAGATGATATAGTTCAAAATGAATGAAGATATTTGTTTGCCAATAACAGTTGTGAGAGGAACAACTTCAATCCATTTAGTGAAATACTCAGTGGCTATAATGATGAATTTATGTCCATTTGAAGAGGATGGGTGTATCTTACCAACAAATTCCAATCCCCACTGAGCGAAAGGCCACGTTGTGGTGAAAGGTTGTAATTCCTAAGAAGGAGTGTGAATGAGATTCCCATGAATCTGACATTTTGCACATTTCTTCACAAAGATGAATGATTCCTTTTCCATCGTCGGCCAATAATAACCCAATCAAACAAGTTTCTTTGCTAAGGTTAATCCACTTGAATGTGTTCCGAAAATTCCACCATGTACCTCTTGTAAGGCCTTTTTAGATTCATTGTGTTTGAGACATTTAAGGAGGGTACCATCCAGACCACGCCAATATAAGACGTCAACAAATTAAGGTGTAACGGGATGATTGACGAATGAAATTTCTTTTCTAATTCCTAAACAAGTCTAAGGGTAAAATAGTATCCTTTAGGTAAGTGTAAATTTGGCCATACAAGGGAGAGTTAGTATTGGTTAGGTGGAAAATGATTTGAGATTTAGGATTGTCATGGGTGGGAGAAAACAATTGTTCCACCAAGAAATCATATCATGTTTGATTCTCTGTCAACTGAAGTAGAGAGGCAATTGTAGCCATAGCATCTGCTACTTTATTATCAATGCGTGGAATCTGTATGAACTTGATATTGATAAAGTATTTCTTGATATCATCCACCATTCTTTTGTAAGGTATCAACTTGTCATCTTTAGTGTGATATTCGTCATTGATTTGATTTATAACAAGTTGTGAATCACCAAAAACTTGAAGTTCTGTGATTTTCCAATCTACTGCAATTCTTATGTCAATTACTAATGCCTCATACTCAACTACATTGTTTGTGCAAGGAAACATTAGCCAATAAGATTTTGGAATTGTATGTCCTTGAGGTGTAATAAAAAGAATCTCGGCTCTTGAACTATGTTGAGTGTAAGAACCATCAAAGTAGAGTTCCCATGACTACTGGATAACTGTTGTGAATACATCGACATCAGGAATATCAATGTGTATGGGGTATTTTGCTGGTAGTGGTGCTTCTGCTAATTGATCTACAATTACCTGTCCCTTGATAGCTTTCTGATCCACATAATGAATATCAAATTCGCTTAGGATCATAACCCATTTAGCCAACCTGCCAGTTAAGGTTGCCTTACTTAGAAGATATTTGAGTGGGTCAATCTTAGCCACAAGCTTTATTGTATGAGTTAGCATGTAGTGTCATAATTTTTGAGAATTGAACACCAATACTAAACAAGCTTTTTCAATGAAGGTATAATTAAGCTCATGACTTGTCAGGGTTCGACTGATGTAATAAATTGCTCGCTCTTTTCTTGAGTTGTCTTCCTATGCCAATAATGCTCCTAAAGACACTTTTGTGGCAGTAATATATAATATGAGAGGCGCACCTTGCACTGGTGGAATCAATACTGGTGGATTCATGAGATACTACTTTATTTGATCAAAAGTTGCTTCGCATTTGTGCTCCCATTTAAATGGAACATTCTTGTGTAAGAGATGTGTAAATGGTAAAATTTTATCTGCCAATTGAGCAATGAATCTTTGAATGGATTGTAACTGTCCCTGCAAAGAGCGTAGTTGACTAATGTTCCTTGGTGGTGGCATATCAAGAATTGCTTGTACCTTAGCTGGATCCACTTCAATTCCCTTCTCTGATACAATGTAACCTAATAACTTTCCAAATTTCACTCCAAAGACACATTTCTTTGGATTAAGTCTTACTTTGAATTGTTCCATTCTTTTGAAAATTTTAGATAAGATATCAATGTGTCCTTCTCTAGTGTTAGACTTGGCAAGAAGATCATCAATGCAATCCTCCATGAATGTATGCATCATATCATGAAAAATTGTTGTCATTGCTCATTGGTATGTAGCTCCTACATTCTTCAGCCCAAATGACATTATGTTCTAGCAATAGGTATCCCAAGGACATATGAACATTGTTTTATCCTAATCTTCTGGTGCAATTTTTATCTAGTTGTATCCAAAAAATCCATCCACAAATGAGTACATTGCATGTCCAATAGTCAAATCAACAATCATATCTATGTTTGGAAATGGAAAATCATCTTTAGGACATGCTTTGTTCAAATCCCTGAAATCTATACAAATTCTAATCCTTCTATCTGGATTTGAAATAGGTATGATATTGGAGATACATTCCGCATAATCCATGGACTAGATGAATCTGACATCTAAAATCTTTTTTAACTCCTCTTTAACCAGTAATGCAACATGTGGATGCATTTTTCTAAGTTTCTACTTTATAGGTTTTACCCCCGGTGTAATAGATAGATGATGCATGATGAGATCTTGATCTAATCCAGGCATATCTGCGTAGGACCATGCAAAACTGATTTGATTATTCTTGAGAAATTATGTGAATCTAGATACTTCCTCCTCTATTCGAGATGCGACCAATTGCAATATTTTTGGTTGCTCCGTAGAACCTATGTTGAGTGCATCTATTGGTTCAATTAGAATAGAAGACCTTTCCTGATAATGCTCTGGAAGAGTGTCAATTTTCCTATCCTTTGGCACCTTTGAAAGGTTTTCACCATTGGATACACTTTTTATTTTTATTTTCCTGATCTAATACTGCCTTTACTAGGTTTTCACCATTAGATCTTTGTCTTATATTATTTATTTCATAGCTAAGAAACTTGGCACTTTCCTGTCGAAAACTCTGCTCTTGTGATTCCTTGGTGGAACTTGTTTCTGGTTGGGAGGAACAAAGGAATTTTATGATAGTTTCATCATTGGGAAAAGTTGGGACATCAATAGGTACGATTTGTTCCCAATCAATGAGTTTAGGATGGACCAAAGGAAATGGATCATTAGGGTGTGTAAGGTCACTGGCTGTTAGGGTCATGATGTTATTGTTAATGTCGTCATAGGGGAGGTCTAGGATGGTATCATCCTGTGAATGATTTGTCTCACTTTGAATCGAATTGGTCTCACTTGAGTCATGATCACTTTGTAAAACATAATCAAGTGGAGGCCTTGAGCTTTCCCCTTGTAAGAATGCGGGTGCAAATTTGTGTATGACATCAACCCTTTTCTCTGAGATGAAATTATCATCAGAAAAGTCATCCCATTCATATTCATTGGAGTCAGTGTCAGAATTGTTTGCTTGAATTCTCAGAATTGATTCGATTAACTCCTCCCTAGATATTATTTGTACTACTTCTTTTGTATCTTCACCATATCCTAACCCAGTTTTATCAGTTGGGTGCATTGTTTTCAGTTGGATAGGTTTAACAATACCTTCTTTCCTTTTTCCTATAGGGCCATTTCCTTCATAACCCATTTGTTGCATGATAGCATAACCTTTTCCATACTGTTTTGTGGGTAATTTGACATGTTGTATGAATTATTCTTCATCTTTATAGAGCCAGTCAAGGATAGCTCTATCTTTTGTTTTAGTTTCTTTGATAAATATCCCATTAAACTTGGTGATGGGAACTGAAGCTAATGCTAAGGCTACTATAGCCTGTTGCATGGATGTTGATTTTTGACCATGGGATCTTGGAGATAAGAGGTAGATTAGAGAGAGATAAAGAATATTCTCCCACTCCATTATCTTTCAATTTTAGATGGGTGCCAAAATTACTTATCATTTCATTTGCTTGTTCACTGTTCTTGGAGGTAGAGATGGCCAAGGCTTCTCTATTGTGTGGGATGAGTGTGTCCTGAGTTGCTCTTAAGTTAGAGCAATTTTGACTGCTAATGTGATCAGCAAGTATTGTTACTTCCTGTCCATCATATGGAAATTTCAAGCATTAATGATAAGTAGATGGTACAACTTGCATGTCATGGATCCATGGACGACCCAAGAGTATGCTATAAGTTAGATCCCGATCTAGAACCTGACAGAAGGTATTCTTCACAACAGGTCCCACTCTGATTGGTAGCATGATGAGGCCTTTGGAAGTCCTTTCTTCATCATCATATGCCTTGATTGTAATTTTCCTCCATGGATCTATAGATTTTGCTGAATATCCCAAAGCTAGGACCAATTTCAGAGTACAAATGTTTAATCTGGCTCCCCCATCTATGAGGACACGTCTAATGTGGGCTTTGTGAACCATGACCTCTAAGTAGAGTGATGAATTATGTGGATGGGCTATGGATGAGTCATCTTTTTCAGTAAAGGATAAACATGTGGATGAGGACAAGTGTCCCACCATGGCTTGAAATTTATTGATATCCAGATCAGGGGATATAGTTGTATCAACAAGGGCCTTTTCCAGAATGTCCTTATGTGCAGGTGACAACTTTAAAAGTTCCAAGATAGAAATTTGGGCTGATGTTTTTCATAGTTGATCAACCAAATTGTATTGACTTGGAGGGGGAATTTCCACTTTAGATGAGCTTCCTTTGACAATGACTTTGGATTGTCCCCTTGTCGTAGCATTAACCTCTCAATATTCTTGCTTACCTTTGATTCAGATAGCATTGATGTGCTGATCGTTGGTATAAATATGATTGATAATGACATCATGGATGTAATTAAAATTCTTTCCCTTGTCACCCAAAGATTCTCCTTTTTGATAATTAGGGAGCGGATCCTTGAATGCTTGATGGTCATTATTGGCATTATGTCCCTCAACCGTGATGGTATGGTTATCAATTAAATCCTGGACAGTATTCTTCAACCCTTGGCAATTGTTTTTCTTATGACCTTTTCACCTATGGTAATCACAAAAGTGTGAGTCATTCCACGATGGTGGTTTAACTTGAGGCTCATAGTCTCTTTGTGGTGGCAATGTAATAGCATTTTGATTCAATAACTCTTTGAGAATGGATTCCAAAGATTGGCCCAAGGGAGTGAAACTCTGTTGATTCAAAAAATATGAAGATCTAGGCATATTTGAATTTTGATTATTGCCAGAATTATTGCCATGATTATTAGTTGTGTTTCCTTGATTGGAAACATTGCCTTGGGTATTAGAATTTCTAGCATTGTTGCTGCATTGAACACTTGACACATTAAGGATGGTAGGCTTTGTATTTACGTTGTTAGCATCTACTACCCCATCATTCACAACATTTTTATTTCGAGTCCAAAATCGTGACTTGTCATTGTTGTTATTATGGTTGCTGTTGTTGTTGTTGTACGAATTTGAACCCTCTTTATGGATTTTTAGAACTCCATGCTTGATCAAAGCACCATCAATAGTAATCATGTTTTCAATCAATTTTTCAAATGATGGAGGACAGTGAAGGTTTAGTCTATAACTCATCTCTTGATTGAGACTATCGATAAATATCTCCATCTTTTTTGTTTCAGGTACAGGGTGAGAGTATCTAGCAAACACTCTTCTCCACCTTTGTAAAAATGTAGTGAAAGATTCCCCTACTTTTTGTTTCACCTTACAAAGATCAAGCATGGTTATCTGGTGTTGGATGTTGTAAGAGTATTGTGATATAAACTTGTTTATTAACTCCTCAAAGGTTTTGATGGGGGGAGTGATCTTTGAAACCCACTCCATGGATTGTCCTCCCAGACTTTGTGGAAATGATCACATTAAGTAGGTATCATCATGAGCGAATTCTAAGCTCATGTTTCGAAAATCCCTCACATGTTCAATGGGGTCAGTTTTTCCATTATACCTATCAAATTTAGGGATTTCATAATGTTTTGGAAAAGGAATCATTCGAAGACTCCTATCAAAATGATAAGGACATATGTCATCCAAAACATACTTCTTTGTTGTACCCCCTTGCATTTCTTTTATTTGCCCTTGTAACTCTTTGATTTGTTCAGTAAGGTCACTAAAATCATTAGGAGGAGTTTCATGATTTTCTTTAATCCCTTCCGTGTCAAAATCAGCAGGTAACTTAGCTCCTTGATTAGCTAATGAGAGGAAACATCTTTCCTTGTTTTGTTCTAAAACTCTTTCTATACGAGTATGGAATAAGGGATCTTGCTCGGCATCTTGGAGCTTTTCTTCTGTTATTTCTTTAGTATTTGAATTATTACAGGGGATCTCTTCCCTCTCACTATTATCACCCATTTTGCTTACTGTACTTTCTCTTTTGTTTTTTTAATGTGCTTTTGAGATCTCGTGACAACAAGCATAAGCTTCACTCAATTTCTACTAACCTTGATCAAAAGAATGAAATAGTGCAATGTTGATGGATATGAACGTTAGGATATGTTGATGGTGTTTTCTGCATAGCAACAACTCAGACAAAATATGATATCCTATCTCTCTTGAAAGGTAAATCTCTATGACAAAAGAGATAACCCCAAGGTCTCTAATGTCAAGTCTTGACAATGCAGTGAAACAACTCAGAGATAATGTGAAAATGCTGGTAATCACAAGGGGCCTTACAAACAAATACTGGATCTTCAAACTTATCAGATTTTGCAATATATTGATACTCAGATTCTTAAATGCAACCCAAATAATAAAAGAAATAGAAAAAGATAAGAGTTTAAAAGAGATCCTAAGATTAAAATTACTCCTAAAATCAATCACAACAATGATAAATGTTGTAAATGGACAAATCTCCAATAAAACCAATTTCTGCTTAATCAAGGACAAGCCTGCAACTCTGCAAAAATGGTGCAATCTTCTGAGGAAATTGAAGATTTTCAAACTATGAATATTCATCCACATACCTAGTAAATGGCACAATGTAAACAAACATCCATAATTGAACTTAGCACAACATAAGGCCTAGACTAACTTTACACAGCAACTTACAATCAACAAATTGCCAAAAGTATGGACTGGAGATTGATCAACATCATTAACATTTCACCATTATCATGAAAGAACTGAAAACTAACATCTAACACTGAGAATCAAGAACAAGAAACCATAAAAATTTTGAAACATAACACAATGTTTGCCAAATCAACAACTCGTTTGCATTATCTTCTCCAACATTACATAACAATTTCTAGTCTTTCTTCTCTCCTGCAGCTACTAACTTGTAGAATCTAACCTCTAACTTAGCCAATTTTAGCTTTGCAACCTCTAACCAGCTGTTCTCTAACCTTTTCTACTCTGAATACTACTCTACTAACCCTTACAAATGAGAAGGCACTGGCCTTTTATAGATATTACATTTTTAAATCAAGGGCCAGGATTAAATTCAATCCAATGGCTGCAATTAATCCCCAAGAAACCCTAAGAATCTACATTAGGGTTCTTAAAAATGTGGTACATCATCATCCAATAGCATAAAAGCAGTTACATCCAGGAACAATAAGAATTTCAACAATCTGCCACCTTGATTTCAATAAAAATTATGATTGGAGAGTGAAAACAGCATCACATGTCACTCCACATTTGAAACATATATTCCAGTTGTAGACAAGTTGTGGCACAAATTTTTATGCAATTGGGTTCATTTGAATAGTTGGGCACCAATTCATATGCAGGTTCATTTGAAATATTTTCCATATTTTCCTCCTAGCACGAATCCATATGCAAGTCCTCCCTTTAATCCTGGAAAATAGATATAATCATTAATAGCCCAGATGTGAAAATCCAACCAAAAAATATTAAAATTAAGCATAAATAAACCCTTAGAAATTTCAACACAGACATAAAATTTCAAAAATTTAACCCTTTCGGAGTTCAGGAAAATCATGACAGGAAGTTCAGAAAAATCCATGAGGAAGGGAAATCCCAAAAAATGGCCAGAAATCTGCCAAAATCCGGATGGGGCGGAAAATCCCGAAAATATCAAAAAACTCAGAAAAATCCGAACCAGACGGAAAATCCCGAAAAAATCTGGACGGGGCGGAAAATCCTGAAAATATCAAAAAACCCGAAAAAATCCAGACCGAATGGAAAATCTCGGAAAAATCTGAACAGTGTGGAAAAACCTGGAAAAATCCAGACTGGGTGGAAATCCCCGAAAATGGCAAATTTCGCCAAAATCCAGGTCGGGCGGATTTTCCTGAAAATGACAAAATTTGCCAAAATCCGGGTTGGGCGGATTTTCCTGAAAATGAATAATTTCACCAAAATCTGGGTCGGGCGGATTTTCCCGAAAATGGCAAATTTTGCCAAAATCCGGACCGGGCGGATTTTCCCGAAAATGACCCAAAAATTGGAGAAAAACTTTGAAACCCCATAACTTTTTTTTCCGGAGGAATTTTAAAAAAGTTCAAAAAGCAGCTTGGCCTAATTTTTCATCCTCTATCCATTGGTGCAAAAATATTTACACATCACATTGAAAATTCACTTGAAAAGTCCTCATTTCTAAAATCCAAGGCCCCAAAATGCTTCAAAATACCACCCTAATCAAACTAAATCCGAACTTAATCCCAAAATAACCTCCAAGAAGAGAAAAACCAAAAATTTCCAAAGCCAAGGTACAAAAATGCAGAAGAAAAAGAGGGTCCCCGCCTCTAGTGGGGCATGTGTGCAAAAAGTGCACAACAAATGGCGACTCCGCTGGGGAAATTATTTAGAGAATTTCGATGACAAACTAGAATCAAGAACCCAGAATCTCTGGTTTTGATCCTCACATCAAGTCAACCAAAAAACTAAAGTTTCAAAATCAATGGACAAGCTAGCTTTTCCTGTGCTGGAAATCCAAGTGTGTGTAAGTGTATAAATTTCCCTCCTTAAGTTGTTGCAAGAAACCAAGTTCATTCGTGTTAAGCTACATAAAGATTCTAACTTCAAAAGCAACCTGGATAGAGCCTCACTGCCAGTCAGGCATCCATAGCCTCGATGAGGTTATCACTGTGATTCTGCTGAACATAGCTCTACTGCTAGCTAGGCGTCCATAGCCCCGGTAGAGATATTCAGATCCCCTAAAAGGTTGAACTCACTTTCTTTGGATATTCAATATTTTCTTTTCTTTTCTTTCTTTTCTCTTTTTTTGATATTTCTTTCATTATTTTCATTTCAACCTATAAGCAATGAAGCTCACACTTAGGGCTAAGAATCACAGTGGCACTGAAGTAGAAATATAAGATTTTTCACTTAACAAGACCTCACAAAGATCCTATAGCAACCTCGGGATTCTTAAGATGTGTGTAGAAATGTAAGATTTGAGCACATTCAGGAGCTAATTCAATCCAATGACTTGTCCACTTTAAATATCTAACACATGTGACATTAAATAGAAGATTTCCACCAACATATCCTGGAGGGATGATTAGAGTTTGTAAAAGGAATACCAAAAACAGTCCCAGATAAAATAATTGTTGTTGTGCAAATAAAACACTCCCAACAGAAAATAGGGGAAACCAAGCTGAAGAAGCAAAGTAGGCAACCAAACTGAAACCAAAAGTAGCACAAAATCCAACCAAAGGAAAAGCAAAGAAATCTAAACTAACCAAAGCAAATTAATGCTAAAACAATTTATCCTAGAGAAAAGAAAAACAAACTAAAGCAAAAGAACAGCAAGGCAAGCTGCATTTATTCAGATGAACATTATGTACAAAGAGACTAAAAATGGCCCATGATCAGACAAGGTAGACTGAGACCCATGCCAAAACGGTTCATCAATGCACAAACAAGCAGTAATGTAATGGTAATAGTCCTCAAGAATGCAAATTCATCCTTATATTCAGCAAAATGAACCTCAACAATGCAACATTCAAACTCAAAATTCTCAACAGGAATAATCAATAATTGAGGTAACTCTTTGAAACCATGACAAATCCATATGCACATTGTCTTCCCTAAACCTCCATAATCAAAATGATAAACTTTAGGAGTTTTAGTAAGGAAAGAAACAACCTGGCGTTGTGCTTGTTCAGACTGAATGTTAAATTTATTGTCCTCCAATCGTGCAGAGTTAACATCCATGAGATCAAGAGGTTTCAACTGATGATGTAGTATCCCTCTTGCATTTGAAACAAGCACAACAAAATCAAAGTCATTAATGAGCAATTCAGGGTGAAAAATAGATTGAACAAATTCAGAATTAGCATCATGGAACTTTTCACCTGTTTGAGTATCTTAATGAGGAATTAGTGATGAAACAACATAAGCTTTGTCATGCATGGCAAGTGTCTCAGCAAGATGTTCATCAGGAGGCATGATAGACTAATCCTCAAGAAAATTTTCACCTACAACCATGTGCTCAATTTTGACTGTAATATTACTGTTTTCAGCATCATTCACTTTTCCCTGTGCTTCAAAATGAACCACATTAGCTATCCCATCATTAATGCATAAAATATGTGAATTTCCAATATTTATCCCACCAACAAATAGAGAACAAACAAAATTAGATGAATAAGAATACTCCCTGAATTCTTTTGTTGGCACTGATTCAGGCTTGTAACTGTAACCCTCAGAACATCATCCCCTTCATCAGCAACATAAGTTCCTTCAATTTGCTTCACAGGACATTCATTTATAATCTGTTGAGGCTTCTCAATTGAAATCTCAACCTCCTCTAGGGCTACCCCAGTGTTTACTGCTATTCCTTTCTCAGATCCAATGCTAGTTGACTCTTCTATTGGGCATTCCTCAATAGCTTGTTGAAATTCTTCTATTGGAGACTCATTCTTCGTAGTTTGATGCACATCCTTTGTATGACCTGACAACCGAACTTGCTCTTCCACCTCTAGTGGTTCATTGACATCCTCCTCATCACTTTCAAAAGATTGAAATATAGATTCTTCATTGTATGCATACTCTATTTCAAGACTTTTGTCTTGATTTTCCTCTGGTCTGTTCTCTTCACTCCTTGGAAATGGTGCATGATCCACCACCAAGACTGATATGTCATAAGGATTAGTTGGTACTACCTCTTATCTACTCAAATTGTTGTAGGCATGTTGGATCTTCTGTTGGAAAATAGATGCAGTAGTCTGAAATTCTTGACAATCCAACTCAGAGTGTTGATTGGTGTTATGAAGCCTGCACCATCCAGACAAAGCTGTTTCTACCAAATACACACCAGTTGGGGGCTTTTCTTATTGTCTAGATGCTCCAAAGATGTTAGGACTCCTTCATTTTCAGGCCTTATATCCCAAGTCCTATTTTGGTGTGGTAGCTTCCTTCTATCAAATGTTAGACCTGAGGGTTGATCTTTAAAATATTATCCCCTATCAAGATTCTTCCCTTGATCTTGATCACAATGGAACTGATTTCCCCTTTTGATGACCTGAGGTTGATTGTTTTGGTTCCTTAGGTAGGTGACTTCGATGGAAAACTTCTTTACTAGCTCTATGAGTTCATCCAGCCTCCCCTTATCTACATTGTCTAATGGAGGAATAACACCAACTAAATTTTGCATATAAACAAAATGAAACCCATGGTTCAAGGATTGGTTAAATGTCTCAAAGCTTTGCAAGTAACTGGGTACACTAGCTTGCTGGTGAGAGAATGTAGGTTGATTCACATTCGGATAGTAATTTGGAATGGGATGGGCTTGGGTGTGAAACCAAAGGTAGCTGAGGAGTTGAACCCAACATAACTGTTTGACCAGCTAATGGCAGGGGTCCAAACAAGTGTTGTCTCAAATATGTGCTCACCTTAATAGCCACATCATAAGCTTCAAGAAGGCTGTCAGGAGGGTTTTCTCTCCACTTCACAAAGGTAGATGTCAAACTATCGAAAGCCTCATAATAAACCTCCCTGGCAGAGGCATCATCCACAACATAAGGGGGTTGCAGCCAAGCATAACCCCTATGGAACCTATTATTGAAAGCCCCTATTGGTTCATTCACCTCCCTCTTTACTCTAGTAAACTGCAGATAAAGCCCACTGGAACTGATTGGGACCCCAAATCTCTATAAAAATACAGTCTCCAACTGAAGCCAAGTAGTGATAGACCCAGTAGGAAGATTGTTATACCAATAGAATGCCTCATCTCCTAGAGAATAGGGGAAAAGTCTGCAAGCAACATCCTCATGATTAATTCCCCTATCCTAGAGGGTAATTTTAAAAATTCTAATGTGCTCTTAAGCAATCCTTTTGGGATCATTTATGTGAAACCTAGAGAAAAAATTCTCAGGGTTCTTTGGCATAGGATTATAGTTGTTGAAGAATAGAGGGGATGGGTTATCGGCCAAGAAAGCCATTGGTGGAGGTGGGAGTAGTAATGGATGATTTATGGTTGGTTGAGGTTGTGGAATAGGAATTTCCTTATAATCATATGAGAATGAGGATGATAAAGATGAAGATGATGGGGATGATGGGACTGGCTGGGTGGATGATGATTCTCCCCTTCTTCTAGCCCTTCTTGACCTAGTAGGGGCTTGCAGCTCTTGAAATTCTTCCTCTCCTGGAGTAGATCTAGTTCTTCTTTTGAACCTCTCAGGAGAAATGACAAACAAAAAAATTGATCTAGCTTGTGTATTCAACCCTCCTTCTAGCACCAATCTATTGATTGTGTTTTCTGCACATCAACAACTCAGACAGAATATGATATCCTATCTCTCTTGAAAGGTAAATCTCTATGGGAAAAGAGATAACCCCAAGGTCTCTAATGTCAGGTCTTGACAATGCAGTGAAACAACTTAGAGATAATGTGAAAATGCTAGTAATCACAAGGGGCCTTACAAACAAATACTAGATCTTCAAACTTATCAGATTTTGCAATATATTGATACTCAGATTCTTAAATGCAACCCAAATAATAAAAGAAATAGAAAAAGATAAGAGTTTAAAAGAGATCCTAAGATTAAAATTACTCCTAAAATCAATCACAACAATGATAAATGTTGCAAACGGACAAATCTCCAATAAAACCAATTTTCGCTTAATCAAGGACAAGCCTGCAACTCTGCAAAAATGGTGCAATCTTTTGAGGAAACTGAATATTTTCAAACTATGAATATTCATCCACATACCCAGTAAATGGCACAATGTAAACAAACATCTATAATTGAACTTAGCACAAAATAAGGCCCAGACTAACTTTACACAACAACTTACAATCAACAAATTGCCAAAAGTATGGACCGGAGATTGATCAACATCATTAACATTTCACCATTATCATGAAAGAACTGAAAACTAACATCTAACACTGAGAATCAAGAACAAGAAACCATAAAACTTCTAAAACATAACACAATGTTTGCCAAATCAACAACCCTTTTGCATTATCTTCTCCAACATTACATAACAATTTCTAGTCTTTCTCCTCTCCTGCAGCTACTAACTTGCAGAATCTAACCTCTAACTTAGCCAATTAGCTTTGCAATCTCTAACCAGCTGTTCTCTAACCTTTTCTACTCTAACTACTAGTCTACTAACCCTTACAAATGAGAAGGCACTGGCCTTTTATAGATATTACATTTTTAAATCAAGGGCCAGGATTAAATTCAATCCAATAGCTGCAATTAATCCCCAAGAAACCCTAAGAATCCACATTAGGGTTCTTAAAAATGTGGTACATCATCATCCAATAGCATAAAAGCAGTTACATCTAGGAATAATAAGAATTTCAACAATCTGCCACCTCGATTTCAATAAAAATTATGATTGGAGAGTGAAAACAACATCACATGTCACTCCACATTTGAAACATATATTCCAGTTGTAGACAAGTTGTGGCACAAATTCTTATGCAATTGGGTTCATTTGAACAGCTGGGCACCGATTCATATGCAGGTGCATTTTAAATATTTTTCATATTTTCCTCCTAGCACGAATCCATATGCAAGTCGTCCCTTTAATCCTAAAAAACATATATAATCATTAATAGCCCACATGTGAAAATCCAACTAAAAAATATTAAAATTAAGCATAAATAAAACCTTAGAAATTTCAACACCGTCATAAAATTTCAAAAATTTAACCCTTTCGGAGTTCAGGAAAATCATGACAGGAAGTTTGGAAAAATCTGCGAGGAAGGGAAAATCCCGAAAAATGGCCAGAAATCCGCCAAAATCCAGATAGGGCAGAAAATCCTGAAAATATCAAAAAATTCGAAAAAATCCGGACAGGGTGGAAATCCCGAAAATATCAAAAAACTCAGAAAAATCCGGACCGGACGAAAAATCCCAAAAAAATCCGAACAGGGTGGAAAAACCTGAAAAAATTAGGACTGGGTGGAAATCCCCAAAAATGGCAAATTTCACCAAAATCCGGGTTGGGTGGATTTTCCCGAAAATGGCAAAATTCGCCAAAATCCGGGTCGAGCAGATTTTCCCGAAAATGAAAAATTTCGCCAAAATCCGGGTCGGGCGTATTTTCCCGAAAATGGCAAAATTCCCTAAAATCCAGGTCGGGCGGATTTTCTCAAAAATGGAAAATTTCGCCAAAATCCAGGTTGGGCGGATTTTCTTGAAAATGGAAAGTTTCGCCAAAATCCGGACCGGGTGGATTTTCCCGAAAATGACCCAAAAATTGGAGAAAAACTTTGAAACCCCATAACTTTTTTTCCCGGATGAATTTTCAAAAAGTTCTAAAAGCAACTTAGCCTAATTTTTCATCCTCTATCCATTGGTGGAAAATAATTTACACATCACATTGAAAATTCACTTGAAAAATCCTCATTTCTAAAATCCAAGGCCCCAAAATGCTTCAAAATACACCCCAATCAAACCAAATCCAGACTTAATCCCAAAATAACCTCCAAGAAGAGAAAAACCAGAAATTGACAAAGCTAAGGTACAAAACTGCAGAAGAAAAAGAGGGTCCCCACCTCTAGTGGGGCGTGTGTGCAAAAAGTGCACAACAAGATAGAATGAAGATTCTATGACTTAAAAAAATTTAATCTTTAGCTTGTGATTCCCTGATTGAAAGGATGAAAATCCTATTTGCGGGAATTAAATCAAAGACCAAAATAAAGATGATTTTGCACTTTGTGAGGTTTGATCGCAGCTTTGTAAAAAAAGATGGGTTTGATGGATGCCTAAATGTGGTTGAGCTCTCTATTGCAAAATTTGATTGGGACGAGTAGTGTACGTAATTGTAGGTTGGGGAATATAAGAAGGACGAATACACTAACTGTGGTTGTGCCTTTGAGAAAGGGCTCTTCTTTGAAAGAAGGCTCGTGAGTATAAGGGTTCTACATTATAATCGTCAGTGAAACTTCTAATATAGTCATGATAATGGTGAATAAAGGTCCTATATTCAAGCAAGACCTTTCGACTTTGGTATAGAAATTTCTTCTTCTTCAATAACTTCTTATAACCGAGGGATATCTTTGGCTTTCTAGTTTTTCTTTCTAGAGACTTCTTAGAAAAGGTTGTAGACTTCCAAACTCTGAGCATGGGAAAGACTAGACTGATATGACTTGATTTCTGAATGTCAAAAAATTACCTAGGCTCAGAAAATATATGCGCCAAAAGAGAGACTGAATGTGCCAAAACAGATCACAGATGCATTGAAATAGAACATGGATGCACTGAAACAGAGCATAGATGCACAAAAACATAGCATAGATGCGCTGAAACAAAGTAGCAATGCGCTAAAATAGAGCAGCAATGCACCGAAATAGACCCGGGATGCACTAAATTATTTGTTTAGACTTCTGAGATAGACATGTTTGGACAGTTTGATATTTTGGATGATCTTAATCTGATTTAAATGTTAAAAACATAGCATAGAGAAGAAGATAGATTTTTTGTTAATCCTAAAATCTAAACAAAGAGTGTATTTTCTTGAGATTTTTATAGGTTTTGAACAAGATAAGCACTTCAATCAGACTCACTCTTAATTTTTTAAATAGGTCATCATAGTAATTACAACCCACAACTTAAAATCGTGTCGACTCACACAGCCATGTCACCCCTAGAGGGCACCCGTGTTTTTGTCTTTTCCAAGTGCACACTCAAGGTGACAGAAGTGGATACCGAATCCCCTGAGTAAACAATCTGTGGTGACTATATGGTGAGTGTCTTGGGGGCAGATTCTTCCCTCCCCTTGCACTATGATTAAAATGATGTTTGGATACTGACTCGGCTGGCTTTCTACACTATAGTTCGTAGTCAAGGTTTATGTTCGGCATGGCAATAGATGAACTCCCTCAGGAGACCTCCCAACCTTTAGAACAAAGGCTTTGGGGATGGTTATCTCTGCACACTGTCGTCGAATTGCGGACTTTCTCTGAATTCGCTTTTGATTATAGTGGGTTGGAAAACTTGGCTTTGGTTGTTCCTGTAGGGTGAGTAATTTTTCCCACTATGGTAAGCCCTCTAAAGGATATAATAAAGCATAAAAATTGCATAAGAATAAAAAAGTAGTCTGGTATTTTGGTCACCCAGTTAAGGGGAGAGCATAGACCTATTGCCACAGACAAAGCAAACAATGTTCTTTTTTAAAGCACCAAATGACAATGAACTAATCTAAGTGAAGATTTTGCTTCACAATAGGCATGTGGTTCATTTTAACTGCAAAAAAAATAGTGTGTGGTGACTACCCTAGGATTGATAGATTCCATATTTTAAATTTCTATCCTAGGATTCAGTCATTTTGCCTTAAAAATAAAAATAATTTTTTTTTGTCCGCGGATGGCATCAGAATCGAAATTTCTGTTACAAACCCCCTGCATGTGCTGAGAAAATTTTTGTCTGCGGATGGCATCGGAATCAAAATTTCTGATTAAAAACCTCCTGTATGCTCCAAAACAGATCCCCAATGCACCGAAATAGTTACTGGATGCACAAAAAGATCAGTACGGGATGCACCAAAATAGTCCCTGTATGCACTGAAATAGACCCAGGATGCTTCAAAACAGTTTCCGGATGTGCCAAAACAAGTTGGGGATGCACTGAAATAAAGCTCAGATGCACTGAAGCGCAACTCCAGTCTGTCACCTGTCAGCTGTCAGAAAATTTTCTGCAATAAAAAGATTAAAAACGGGGGGCACCAAAAATGTGTGTCGGAATAAGTGGATTAATCAAACAATAAAATAACACATCAATAAGACATTATATCAAAGAAATCTAAACTAGAAAGCATAAATGCAAACTCTAACAACTTCTTCAAATTCGTCCCATTGTCCTCTATCTCCAAGGATTTGATTAAAGATGTTGGCTCTTAGTTGTGTAAGCAACAACTTGTTGAAATGACAACTTAGGAGAATGAGATTAATTGAAAATGCATGTTCATGACTATATGATTTAAGCTATGAAATTGAAATGCTATGATGCTAGAATGCTGATAATAGTGGAATACAACTATAGTAACTACGTTTAAAATCTAGGATTCGAGGTGTCCTTTCAACTCATAAAAGGGCTGTATTTATAGATTTTTGAGGGCAAGAATCCAGTTGGCAAGGATCAACGGTTGAGATCAAACCTGTTAAGATGAATGATGAGAGATCAAGAAGTTGAGAAAAAGATAGAAAGAAATATGGAAGATGAAGATGTTTTCATAAATTAAATAAATAATATTTAATTATGTGTGAGAGATGATAAAAGCGTTTTAATTAAATATAAAAATACTTAATCAAATATGAGAGGAAGAAAGTTTCTAATTAAATATTTTTAGAATATTTAATTATGTGGAAAAGAAAAAAGAATTAGAAAGAAAGCGTTTAATTAAATATTAGAAATATTTAATTTTGGAGAAAAGAAGGATATCATTTAAATTTAGAATTTAAATTTGTGATAATTAATATAAATAAATTGTGGAATTTATTTAATTAATTAAGAGGAAGATGGTAATAATTAAATAAACTTATTTATTTAATTAAATTAGAAGAACTGAAAAAATGAACAATATAAATAAATAATTAAATTTATTTATATGTAGATGACTTAAGAATATTAATCAAATAATTCATATTTAATTAATTAACAGGTTTGATTAATTGTGACCATTTTTAGATGTGTACAGTTATGACATAGAGAAATGTGCTCAATT